>JAODKL010000041.1:1150935-1175173 GCA_026780765.1 Petrocephalus schoutedeni
GATGTGCTGTTCTCTATAACATGGAGCCCTGATCTTTCTGGGACTCCAGCAATCTTAAAACAAAAGGTTCCATATTGAACCTTTAAGGGTTCTATAGCTTGGTACATATATAGCACCCTCAAAAGGTTCTATATTAAAAATGAGTGCCTTCAGAAAGGTTCCATAAACGGCCATTGAAATTCAAATATACCCTCACGTGCGTGAAATAGAACCTTTTTGAAGGCAATGATGGATACAGGGTCTCTCTTGGCTCTCTCTCGCTGCACTGGGTTTATTGCCTGCTGGGCACAGGAACTCCCTTCTAGGAGGTGGCTGGGCGTCACAGTGCCATGCTGGCCGAGCTGTGCGGACGGCCGTGTCAGAGCACACGTCCCGGCGCGTCTGCATGGTCCTGTGCCACACGCCAGTGCTGGACCTGCCCACAAAGGCTCCCCCAGTCATTTCACTTCACTTACAGCCTCTTTAACATGGGTGTCGCTGCTGTCGTTTCGGGAGACGATTGCGGCGTCACTGGGGAGTCGTGCCGTGGTTTCACGGCCGGCACCTTCACTGGCTGCTGCGGGCCGGTGTCACCATGGGGATCTGCTGGTCCCCGGCAGCCAGGGCCACAAGCCCCAAACTAGTCACAGAGGCTCCTTCCTGTCTGTCTTGTAGCTCATATTGTTCAGATTTCCGAGCCGGTGCTGTGTCTCTGAACATGAAGCTGAGTGCTCAGTCCGAGGGCTGCCATAAAATATACTGTCCATGTGGGCTCCCGCCATGCAGTCAGGCTAATCGGCTTTGATGCAGGCCCGATTCTGTGAATGTGTGCGTGCCCAGGTCCCGTGATGGACTGGCTTCTCATGCTGGTTGAACCTCAGCCATGTGCTGCCTGCAATAAGGATAAGCGAATGGATGGATGGACGACCACTAGCATTTTACCAGTTAGTCTTGCTTGACTGCTGCTAACATTGGTTACAAGGGCTCTCTATTAATAGACATGTTCATTAGCAGCTTGCATATGCTTGAGGAGATAATAAAATTAGCTCTTTATCTCAGGGCGCTGGAGCTCAGGGCCGCTGGCGAAAGTTCGCATCTGCTAGCCGGGTTTTCAGCATCAGCCTCACGCTGGATGGATTTAAAAACACCATTTCCCATGATGCCGAGCAGAACGGGGAACCTGAGTCCGTGTTTGTGTTACGACGCGAGCTTAGACACCTCTGTCTAAGGAGAAGCGGGAAACCGCGCGTGGGGAATGCCCCCAGGGGGCCGAGCCCGCCTGAGGTGCCGCACATGTCTTTGCCATAATGCGAAGTTGCCCGCGTCCGCATGTCTCTTGGCTCACTGAGTTGATTCTAAAATCAGGGCTGCCAGCTCTCACGCATCTGACACCCAAGCTTTCAGAGTCTCGAGCTCGCGCAAGAAATTTTACGGCAAATCTATATTATTCCATTATAAACCCAAGATTGGTTACATCAAAGGCGTTGGGGTAATTTGCAAACCGTGCAGGCTGTTTGCAAGGTGATCAGATTGTTCCGTACATGTAAATGCATGTGCAGACTTTGCCTGGAATTGCAAATCTCACGCCAGCCAGCCGACCGAAATTGGTGACCCTGCTACAATCCATGAATATCATGCCCATATTACCATGAGGATCAAAGCCCCCCCCGATGGCCGGGGGGCACTGACAGGGGTGCCGTGGCAAAGCGGGCTCACAGAGCAGCTCTTTGCATGCGCCGCGGTCACTGCGGCTAGCTGCTAAGTGCTAATGGAGTGGCCGCCTCGCGGCTGCGGAGACGCCCTCCGGCACTCCGGCACAGAGTTTGCGTCCTATGCCTGTGCTTCCTGCCACAACCGAAAGAGCAGCCACCAGCGCCGGCAGCCACAGCCTGTGCCAGTCTGAGAAAGGTCACCGTTCACTTTAAGAGCTGCCATTGGTTATTTCCCAGAAAAGGCACTCCAAATTTTGAAGTGGAAAAGAAAAATGCATCCCACTATAATTGGTGTGGCACTGCCTGTCCTAGCACTGACAGTGTTTTGCTTGACCTGCTGGGGATCATGAGACATGAATGTCGATTGGCTGACCTCTGCTCACAGTTTAGCATGAACACCGTTTGGCTGGACCTTCTCTCAGTTTAGCGACATGAATGCCTATTGGATAAATCTGCCTGCTGTTCTGCGGCACTCGCAGTATGTTCTGGGGTTTCCATTGTGCAGAGTAACAAAATATACAAAATTCCACATATGTGTTTGTGAGTAGCTCTGCCTAGCTTTCATTTTCCATGAAATGATTATTCAATGAAAATGCTTATGTAAGGCGGAGGAAGGCCCACTTTGGAAATATTGTTGCTAGGGACAGCAATTCCCATTAATGTCAGCAAGTTGTTTTCCCAGAAATGTGTTCCTGATCAACAGCAATGAGTATGGCCGCAGTGTGCTGCTGTCCGGCTTACATTCTGTGGCTGCTGCATGGCTGTGGAAGCGGGGGCCAGTGCTCCACCTTAATGATGCTGCAGCCCAGTATTCTCCCAGTATCGCCATTAATGAAACCTGGGAAAAGTTATTTGCCGGCTTCCCACTGGACCTGTGCAAAGATAGCTGCTGCTAAACTGGGTACCTGCACAGGAAACGCTCCCATAATGCACTGCACCTGCATGCTCTGGAGACTGGTTTGGAGGAGCCTTTGGAACGTTCTACTGCACATGTGCATGTATTCACACATGTACCCCTATATATACACACACTCATTCACACATGTACCCCTACATGTACACACTCATTCAGACACAAGTACCCCTACATATACACACTCATTCATTCACACATGTACCCCTACATGTACACACTCATTCAGACACATGTACCCCCAAATATACACACTCATTCATTCACACATGTACCCCTACATGTACACACTCATTCAGACACATGTACCCCTACATATACACACTCATTCATTCACACATGTACCCCTACATATACACACTCATTCAGACACATGTACCCCTACATATACACACTCATTCAGACACATGTACCCCTACATATACACACTCATTCATTCATACATGTACACCTGTATATACATACTAATTCATTCACACTCATGTGCACCTACATATACACACTCTTTCACACACATGTAACCCTACATATACATACACTCATTGACACACATGTACACCTACATATGCACACTCATTCACACACACGTATCTCTACGTAAACCTACTAATTCATTCACACATGCGTCTCCCTAAATATACACCCTCATTCACACGCATGTACACCTCATCAGGGGTCTGGATGCCAAACCGCAGGATTGCTGAGGGTGTACCGTAGCACCATGGATAAATATCCAGCCGACAGGAAATGTTCACACGTGGCTTTGGGCTGTGCTAACAGGCTAACAGATAACAAGCTAAGTGAGATGCGAAAGCAGAGGAAAAGGCCCATACTCTGTGATCAGGCGTGGCAGCCGACAGGCAGATTATAAAACACCTATTATGTACCAGCAGGAGAACGTCCATCTTCAGGGAGGGGCTTCACCTCACCTGGGGCAGAGCTCGTGCTTCAGAGCTTCTGCCTTTGAAGCAGCCCTGGAGATGTCCTTCTTTGAGCCTCGCTGTGGACAGATGAGAATGCTTCATTTTGGGCTGTACACATGGGCGTAAATTATGGGGGAGTGGGTGGGTAGTAACCCCCCAGTAATCAAGACTGGCTAATACAACCCTCACCCCAATCACCATGTCTCCCCCTAAATGGGTGAAGACCTCAGCCCCCCTCCAGTGTTCAAACCAAAGTTGTGCCCTTGGCTGTCCCCCTAGATGGGTTCCCGGGGATCGTCGTGGCCCTGTGGATGCCTCTCTCTGCCATGCACTTCATTTTGGGTTTCACGCTTGGCTGGTTCAGCCCAGCTGGAAAGCTGGTCTCGCCTGCTCTAATTGAGAATTGTTTTTCAGGTGCTGTGTCTGCATGCATAGGCCTCTTGATTGCAGGGTTGTGTAACGTCTCTCTGTATGTGCAGCTCGTCATCTAGTCCAGGCACTTGTAACCTCATGACTGCTGTGATTCTCAGCTGCCAGTGTTTTCAGTTCACTGCATGGCTGCACGTTTGGTATTCATTCAGCCTAAAGGTTCTCTGGTCACACCCCTCCTCGACTCTTCACTCTCTGTCTCAGCTCGCTTCAGGTTCAAGACTTTTGGCGTTGGCTAACAGATCCGTCAACGGACAGGCACCCATCTCCACCAAAAGGCTCTTCGAATCCTCTGTCCCATCTCCTCCCATTCAGTCAGCAAAGCAGCATGACATGGAGCTCCCTATGTCCCATCTCCTCCCATTCAGTCAGCAAAGCAGTGTGACATGGAGCTCCCTATGTCCCACCTCCTCCCATTCAGTCAGCAAAGCAGTGTGACATGGAGCTCCCTATGTCCCATCTCCTCCTATTCAGTTAGCAAAGCAGCGTGACATGGAGCTCCCTATGTCCCATCTCCTCCCATTCAGTTAGCAAAGCAGCGTGACATGGAGCTCCCTATGTCCCATCTCCTCCCATTCATTCGGCAAAGCAGCGTGACATGGAGCTCCCTATGTCCCATCTCCTCCCATTCAGTTAGCAAAGCAGCGTAACATGGAGCTCCCTATGTCCCATCTCCTCCTATTCAGTCGGCAAAGCAGCGTGACATGGAGCTCCCTATGTCCCATCTCCTCCCATTCAGTCAGCAAAGCAGCGTGACATGGAGCTCCCTATGTCCCATCTCCTCCCATTCAGTCAGCAAAGCAGTGTGACATGGAGCTCCCTACACTATGCAGACGCTTCTCTTGTGTGGTTCCCCCATGGTAAAATGAGCTTCTGAAACATGTACGGACATTAGACTCCCTCTCTACCTTTAAGAAACACCTTAAGGCTCCCTGAATTCCTCTTTACGTTCCCTGAATGTTCTTATGTCGCACTTCTGGGCCTTCAGGTTCTTTGTTGTGTGGCTCCTGCTCCAATCCTGCATATGCTTGTACCTGGGCATTCACTGGAAGCTCAGCCTAGCTGCACTTATGCCTAATTGGCTCCTTGAAAACAAGTGCTATTTGCCTTGCTTGTATGTCACTTTTGGAAAAAGTGTCTGCTAAATATGTAAATGTGATATAAATATACATCTCATCTGACATTCAAACCAGAAAGCAGCACATATCCAAACCACAAGTTTTTTGTCAAATTAATGTTTGCATGCCTCATAGGGTGCTGGTTTTTGTTGTATTCTATATAAGAAAAACATAGTTTTGGTGTTTGTTCTGGAAATATTTTTGTAGAGTGTCAGGTTCTGATGCTTGTTATAGTAATGTGTCTGGAGTTTAGGGTTCTGGTGTCTGTTATAGTAATGTGTCTGGAGTGTAGGGTTCTGGTCTCTGTTAAAGTAATGTGTCTGGAGCATAGGGTTCTGGTGTCTGTTATAGTAATGTGTCTGGAGCGTAAGGTTCTGGTCTCTGTTATAGTAATGTGTCTGGAGCGTAAGGTTCTGGTCTCTGTTATAGTAATGTGTCTGGAGCATAGGGTTCTGGACTCTGTTATAGTAATGTGTCTGGAGCGTAAGGTTCTGGTGTCTGTTATAGTAATGTGTCTGGAGTGTAGGGTTCTGGTGTCTGTTATAGTAATGTGTCTGGAGCGTAAGGTTCTGGTGTCTGTTATAGTAATGTGTCTGGAGTATAGGGTTCTGGTGTCTGTTATAGTGATGTGTCTGGAGCGTAAGGTTCTGGTGTCTGTTACAGTAATGTGTCTGGGGTGTAGAGAAAGACCCTTTTTGACATAATATCTCTGTGGTGCTAAAGGGCTCGCCACCTTGCAGGTGTAATGGAGATGTTTCCCCTCATGTTATATACATTGTAACACATTGTATAACCTTGCATGATTTAGAAACTGTGAATGTAGCTGCAGCCTGCCGATTGAAACTTGGCTTTCCTTTCCTTTTCCCCCATTATTTATCTTAGTGAAGAGGCCTTGTAAGCACACTGTCAAGTACTGTGTTGGGGTTGGTCAGCTGCTGTATCACGCTTAGATTGACCTATCCAATCACACGCTGCCTTTGCAGAAACCAGAGGGCTGTGGCAGAAATGTGGAGCATGCCTGACAAATGGACTTCCTTCAAATGAGCCCTAACCATATCCGGGCCCTGTGGGTTTTGCAGGAATGTAAATCACGTGTCAGCCTCCAAACAGGCCTGGGAGCTGTAGCCATGACGGCGCACTTTCCTGAAAGCGCTGAGTAGAGCACAGTGCTTTGATTTAGATTTGGCCAAGGAAATCATCCAGTAACTTCTGATAATGTAATAAGGGCCATTTCGGCTAGGGGTCACAGGCCTCAGTGCCACTCACTGTGCAATAGAGTGTGGTCATTATGGGCACTTTAGCGTGTCCTGGAAAAGCCACGTTTGATGGGCAAAAATTGACCTGTCAGTGACTACGGAGCTATTCATCCAGTGACAGGCTGGGCCTTCGAGTTCTGGAATTAACAGGTGCAGAACCTGCTCTCCTGTACGATTACAGGCTAATATCCTTAAATCCCAGCACCATCTGTAAACGTGAATCAGTTAAGAGATGTTTGGCTTTTTCATTAAAGGAATTTAAAACACGTGATAAAAAGCAATTTTTTTTTTCATTTACGTAATAGTGAATAATTAGCATGCGATTATTAACACTGACGATAAACTGGATTGGGTGCAGTGCAGTGTGATGGGGGTAGTACGGAACCTGTGACTGGGTGGATGTCGCGCTTATCGCGTGGTACGCTGCCTGTGATTGGCTGTCGGAGATTTCAGCTCTGCTGTCCGCCGCTCGCAGATGGCAGTGAGGAGCTCTTGCGGGGCTTTATCGCTGCATATTTCCTTGTTCTCGGCTCCTGTGGTCTCCGGCGTCGAAGCGGTGGGAGATAATTCAGGGTGACGGCTGAGCAGCAGCTCAAGCTCCGCTATCAGCGAGCGCCGTCAGCGCCTCCATCAGCCAGAAGCGAGCAGCGTGCTCCAGGTCTGGCAGCCCTGATAAGCAGCTGAGAGCGAGTGGCCGACCCCGGAGGACATCAAAGGTGCTCCTGCTGGGGTATTAATAGTCAACCACCCCCCACCCCATGTCTCGATTGCAGGCCGGTGCCATGCTGAGGAGAGGCTGTTTCATGGCACCAGTGCGGCATACTGATCATCGTAATGTAGGAATGGGTTGGCAGAGAAAGGCGGAAGTGTGTGGAGCAGGCGGAGATGGCCGGAGCAGGCAGAGATGGGCAGAGAAAGGCGGAGGTGTGTGGAGTGGGCAGAAATGGGCAGAGCAGGCAGAGATGGGTGGAGATGGGCGGAGGTGTGTGGAGTGGGCAGAGATGGGCGGAGCAGGCAGAAATGGGCGGGACAGGCAGAGATGGGGGAGACAGGTGGAGGTGTGTGGAGCAGGCAGAGATGGGTGGAGGTGTGTGGAGTGGGACGAAATGGGCAGGGCAGGCAGAGAAAGCAGAGATGGGCGGAGACAGGTGGAGGTGTGTGGAGTGAGCAGAGATGGGTGGAGACAGGCGGAGGTGTGCAGTGCGGGCAGAGCAGGCAGATACAGGAGTGACCCTGACCGCACAGCCCAGTACCGACAGACGCTTGTGGGATTTCCGCTCCGGCGAGCTGCTCCCACTGCCGACTGCCCAAGGCTGGGGTGTTCCGGCACTTTCCGGCTGCAGATTCCCCCACGGAGGGAGCGCTTTGATGAGCACCCTCCCTTTCTGGGCTTTGCATGACATTTGCATTTAGTTGTTTAGCTGATGCCTTTATCCAGAGGGACTCTTCACCTCTTTATACAGATCGATGTTCTTCAAGAGTGATACAGGTAGAGAAGGAGCATCAAAGCCACTGCCGCAGGCTATGCTGCGATAAACAGCCCACGTTCCTCACCGCCATGCTGCGATACCGCCGGTCAACTAGCGGTCATCCCTGTAAGGTTATCTCCCTCTAAGGCAGTAATGTTCAGGCTGTGGGCATTAGGGTTGTGGACAAAGCTGTGATGCAGTCACAACACTGGGCTGTGGGCGTTATGGCTGTGGTCAAAGCTGTAATTTGGTCAAAGCACTGGACTGTGGGCATTAGGGCTGCGGTCGGAGCTGTAATGCGGTCAAGGCTCTGGGCTGTGGGCATTAGGGCTGCGGTCGCAGCTGTAATGCGGTCAAAGCACCTGGACTGTGGGCATTATGGCTGCGGTCAGAGCTGTAATGCGGTCAAGGCTCTGGATTGTGGGTAGGACTCTGATTCCTGATGGAATAAGATAAAATGCATTCAGGGAAAAAGATTGGTGAATATCTGTCAGCAGGATTTTTTTTTTAAAAGTGGTACCATTGTTTAATTCTTGTCATAATTATGGCTTCATGTGTCTGAATTAAATTAGGCCTTATTCATAATTTATTAATATCATCCTAAGTAGGGCATTTCTGGCTGGCGCGGAGGGGGCGTCGCAATGGACACACTCTGGCGCGTGACGCCCATCCCTGCCCACTGCAGCCGTGCGACTGCTCCTCGCACGGGCCGCATTTCCCTGCGCTGTGCCCGAACCTTCTGGGTAACCCCGTTCTGCCCGTGGTCTGAGCTGGCAAGCCTTTTATCTGGGGGCTTGGCAGCTACTTTGTCAAACATCTCGACAGGAGAAGCTCGGATTTTAGGCCAACTTCATCGCTTTGCAGGCGAGCAGCACTGTGTTCAGAACTGTGGGAGTTTCAGTGTGCCAGGGAGGAGCAGGCCTCCCCCAGAAGCCTGTGGCCGCGGGGAAGCTGAACTGCATGCTGGCTCTCTGTGGGGGTGTTAGCACTGAGCTCCAGAATGCTATAGGAGAGAAGCCAGAGGTATGTTAGTATAATATTATAGCACAGCTTCAGGCTAGGAGCAAAGTATGCAGTGCTTCAGGCTGAGACCGTATTCCAGAGTACTTTACAATGGGCAGCCTATCAGTGCAGTACACAGTCATTCAGGCCAGTAGCATGCAGTGCTTCAGGCTGAGAGCGTATTCCAGAGTACTTTACAATGGGCAGCCTATCAGTGCAGTACACAGTCATTCAGGCCAGTAGCATGCAGTGCTTCAGGCTGAGAGCGTAGCCCAGAGTACTTCACAATCAGCACCCTATCAGTGCAGTACACAGTCATTCAGGCCAGTAGCATGCAGTGTTTCAGGCTAAGAGCTTAGCCCAGAGTACTTTACAATGGGCAGCCTATCAGTACAGTGCACAGTCATTCAGGCAAGCAGCATGCAGTGATTCAGGCTAAGAGCATTGCACAGAGTACTTCACAAATGGCAGCCTATCAGTGCAGTACGCAGTCATTCAGGCCAGTAGCATGCAGTGATTCAGGCTAAGACCGTAGCCCAGAGTGCTTTAAAATGGGCAGCCTATCAGTGCAGTACACAGTCATTCAGGTCAGTAGCATGCAGTGATTCTGGCTAAAAGTGTGGTTCCAGTTGCTTCAGGATAACTAGGCTCACATCATGCTGTATTTTGCTTAAAGCTAAAAAGTAGCTAACAGGACAGGCATTAATGGACTGGAACTCTATTCTGTGCATTGGCCTGAACACAGGTTTAAAAACACAAAATGCATTTTAACATGTGACACATGCGTACCAGTCGTTCACACAACCTCAGAATTTAATGGAGAGCCTACAGTGTTTGTTTGAAGAGGAAGGAGGCCACCTTATTCCATTATTTATCACTTTAGCAAGTCCGCTAATTTGTTTAGCATGCTACACCCATCTCTGAGGCCCCATTGTCGCTCAGCTCCACAGCTGCGCCGTTTCCTCGCACAAGGCCTCAGCTGTGCTGTGTGAGCAGTGAGCCTGACCCCCGGCCCGACCCAGCGCGCCGAGGCTCTTCACTGCTGTCCCCGGGGGCCCCTCCTACTGTCCACGTGCTTTTTTGTCCGAGAATCGCTGCATGACCGGAGCTGCCACCTGTCCCGCCTTCCCCGGGATTGCTCTTTTTTTTTGAGAAACCGTCACAGAAAATGAATACTGCTTCCTGGGACAGGAATTGTCCTGGTTTTTTGTGAAAGTGTACATATAATTTAGAATTTCGTAGTTTCAAATACTGCGATGGGATGGCCCCCCATCCTGGGTTGTTCCCCGCCTCGTGTCCGTTGCTTCCGGGATAGGCTCCGGACCCCCGCGACCCTGAACAGGATAAGCGGGTTGGAAAATGGATGGATGGATGGATAGTTTCAAATAAATCCTCACTTAATTTCCTTCAACTTAGTCTTTTTTTTTTGTTTATACATCCAATCCCGTGTCTGTAGACATGCAGGTAAAACACATCCACATTTAGCCGTGTCTGTACTTTCATTTGATTGGTAGCACAAATACAAAAGCATCACTTGTTACTTAGCAACCGCCGGGGGTGACGGTCTGCCGCGCACATCCACAGCTACTTGAATTGTTAGCTGGAGGCAGTGTTAGTTAAGAAAAAAACTTTCTGTTGATTTGTTGGTTTTGTGAAATAGGGGGAGTGATGGTGAGGAGGACGACGAAACAATATCGAACAAGCCGCCAGCGTCAGAGAAAGATGATTAACTTGGAGTGGGTGATAACAAAACTTTTCTGAATGGGTTAGGCCCAGTCAAGGAGGCTTGGGGATATTCCACAAAGCAGGGCTTCACAGCTTTTGATCTAAGCAGAACTTCAGTGGATTAATCTTTAAATAATCATGCTTGGAGTTTGAAGCATTCATAGAGGGACGGTGGAGCCTTCTGCAGGCAGCAAAAAGGGGCGAGAAGTTCAGACTGTAAAAAGAGGTGAGAAATGTCAGCGTTGGGCTGGCCAAAGTCATTAAGTTAAAAAGCTGTTTATAATTCATTATAATACATCTAATAATGTCTTCATTGTTAAAGGGAGCGTATCCTTAGACATATCAGGATTAGGTTTTGTAATACATTATAATTAGACAATTTATATTTAGTTGTTAAAGCAAAAAAATGTATTTAATGTAAAATGGGAGAGCAGCAGGCAAAGGAGCCCAGAGTGCGTGTACCTGCGTCTGCGTCAGGGCAGATGCCGGGAAGAGAGATAATAGGGAGACCTACAGATATGAACGTAGTATATTTGCAGAAATGGTTTAATGCCACCCTCCGCCCCCAAGTGTCCCATTTTTTCACAAATCAAAGGTGGTAACCCTACACGTGATTCCCGTCCCATCAGCTGACGTCCGGTGTGAGCATTGGCGAGTAAGCGTACCCTCCCCAGACAATCGGCAGGTTTGCTCGAAGGCCTCCATCCCTTTGGCCCTCCGAGCACCTGCCAAGGCATTTTCACACATGTGTCTGCCATCCGCGTGCACAGCTACACTGATAAATTGTTAAATGTGCCTGAGGTTTGTGTGCGAATGAATAGTTCATCGAGATACCTGTCAAAGGAGCCTGGTGCTGACAGCGTCGACGAGGAGGAACTAGAAGCAGGAAGCGGCCCCAGCCCTCTGCGTGCCGGCGAGCGACCATGCCAAACGCCTATCCTGTGCTTCCTGTCTCGCTCTCCGGCTGGAATGGGAGGTGCATTCAGTGTGTGGAAGCGCAAGCCTGAGCCAAAGCCTGGCTCTTTCTGAGCATTTAAAAAGCATGAGGTTACTCGTAATTTGAAATGCTAGAAACCCCGAGTCGGCATGTCGAGCCGGCAGCACTCCTGGCTGTCGGCGTGACGCATCGGGCCATTCCAAATGGCACTTGACCCTTGTTTCCCGGGCCTTCTGTCTCCCTTGTTGTTTTCTGCTCATCCCGCTGTATCGCTCTTTGATGACCCTCCCGGCATTCGTAAGCTTTCCGATTGCCCACTCTGCTTTAACCTTATCCCCTAATGGTCCATTCTCTCTCCCTCTGGGCCATGCTCTGCTTTGGCTGCTGAGAGAAGTTCTGGATGGTTAAGCTTGGTCAGGAGCAGCTGAAGGAGCCCCCCCCTCTCTTCTGCCACGTCTGGTGGAATCGCTCATTCAGCCACAGTCTGCGTCTCCGCTTGTTTGACTGGTGAGGCCCGGATCCTCTGTGCAGTGGGCTTCACCTGGGATTCGCACCGCGAGCTCCTCCTGAGACTCTTCTTAGTGACTCCATTCGCTTGACTTTGGTGCTCGTGGCCTCCGATAGTGCTGTCTCTGTGGCTCCTTGCTTCTCCCCTACCTCTGAGATGTGAAGGAATCCTGATGGAAAAGCCTGAGGATGCATCAGCTTCACAGCAGAATCCCCATGCATCATGGAGGATCAGACGCTGCGCCTCTGTGGCTGTGGGCAGCTCAGTCGCACTCTGGTGTGCCGGTAACCCGTGGCTGTTTCACCTGCTGCCACATCAGCAAATTTTCTGGTTCTTGTGTGAAAAAGAGCGCAGGAAGGCCGAGCGCGCGAGCCTGATGGACTTCCGCGACATCTCAGTGGCCCTCACACACATGCTGGACTTTACTGACTGGCACACACTGACACCTCGTTTGAGTAAAGGCAGTGTCAGCTGGCAGCAGCTCTCTTAGGTAAATCAAATAATAAGTGGGCAGTAGTTAAAGTAGAGGTTAAAGCCACATAGGCTGAAGAGCTCCAAACAGGAACCATGCTACGGTATCCGTGAGAAAGGTGCCTAACTTGACAGAATGAGACTCAATTTCAGAGTAAAATAAGTGATATTGAATTAAGTTTGGCTGAAACGTGTCAGACCTTCCATGATGGTCTGTTAACCTTTCAGCCAGCCTGCCAGCTGTGTAGCAGCCCTGCAGCATGTCCTGTGTGTGCGTGTTTGAGAGACAGTGAGAATCCCTCACACCCTGCTCGCGTGTGACCGTGCCCGGAGTGACCTTGCCCCGCAGGGTTCCCTGCCACTTTATATTTCATATTCCCAGCATCTCACAGGCAGAGAGCACAATTCCCGGCTCCGGGATAACTCATCCTGGACTTTGCAGGGCTGTGCTTCAGTAATCTCCCTCATCCTGTCGGGAAATGAGACCTGCCACGATTTATCTATGTACACAGAAATCTGCCGCCACAATTGAATAATAACAGGACGGAATTTTTTTGCTGAAATTAATTCTGTGTCGGGCTACGGTAAAAAAATATTGTGTTTTGGTTTCCTGTTGTAAGGAGAATTAAAGATGCAAACCGTATGGAATGATTTTTTCATTACAGTTTAGCATGAAGTATTTAAATCATGGTTCATCGCTGTGGATTTTGTTACATAATGTGCACATTTCCGTTACTATCTCCTTTTAACTGCACACAGCCACACTATGAAACATAGAAAAACATGCTAAAATATTGAGTATGATGTATATTTCAGGAACGCGGTGGCTTCTTTTCAAGCAATAAGCTTCTGTGTGTGTATCTGCTTTAATAAGCTGCTCTGTAGTTCTTAAAATGCTGTACAGAGGATTGAAATAAGCTTCTAGCTTCCCAGGCTCAAGGCGCACAAGCTATTTTTGTGTTCAGGACAATCATACTACATTATACCTCCCCTCATGCAAGATTTAACACACAGTCAACCTTAACGGTGACCTTGGGAGCCCTGACATTAGGGTTAGGACACCTTCCCGGTGACCTCGGGAACCCTCGGTCTAGGTTTAGGACACCATCGTGGTGACCTTGGGAACCCTCACGCTAGGTTTAGGACACCATCGTGGTGACCTTGGGAACCCTCGCTCTAGGTTTAGGACACCTTCCTGATGACCTTGGGAACCCTCGTTCTAGGTTTAGGACACCATTGCGGTGACCTCCGGAACCCTTGCTTTCGGTTTAGGACATGTTCCCGGTGACCTAGGGAACCATTGTTCTAGGTTTAGGACACCATCGTGGTGACCTTGGGAACCCTCACTTTAGGTTAAGGACACCATCATGGTGACCTTGGGAACCCTCGCTCTAGGTTTAGGACACCTTCAGGGTGACCCCGGTACCCCTACTCCGGGTTTAAGACTCTTTAGGAGTTCAGGAACTCTAGAACTGGTGTACTGCAGACTCTCTCAAAAGAAGTTACACACTTTAGATCAACTATAAATATGCACAATAGGAGAAATCATATCCCGGTGAAAATGTGAAACTTTGTTGTGCGTCCAGCTTCAGTTGGCCTTCTCAGCCAACAGTAACACTGAAGTTGTGTTCAGTTATCTGCTCTATGAACACTCCAGTGAACACCGCAGATGTCCTGCTCAATTTCTGGAATGATCCCTCAGTAGAGGAAAATGGAGAATGCTAATCAGGGAGTGCCAGAATGTGCATTGAAATGAAGGCTCACTTGTTAGTGATACATGCATGCTTCACATCGACCCAGCACCTCTCCCGCTGTAGGTCTTAACAAGGCTGTCTTAGACTATACTACGCTATGCTAAGAATCAGCAGACCCACTTAAAAAGCTGGCAGTTTGCAGACTGTAGCTATGTATGAGTATCTCTGGAGGCACTACAGTGGAACCTGAGCCGGGAGCTGCAAACTCCCCATCTATGTCTGATTGGGGACAAGCAGATGTCATGGAGGAACTTAGGCAGAGATGAGCAGAGCCTACGCATCCTCGGCCACTGTCAGCTGAAGCCAGCTTCATCCAGTCACATTCCGTAGGCAGAAAATCTCTAATGACTTTTCTCCTAATAACCTCAAGATGTTACTTTCCCTGCCATATGAGCTGGATTTGGCTTTAATGACTCCTACCACCTCTTATTTTCTATTGAAATGGTAAAAGACCCTTCATCCTCCCTGAGAGCCTGGGCATTTCCTGCTCCACGGAGTCCGCGGTGGCCTTTTCCAGGGACTGAGATTCTGTCGCCCGCCTTTCATTCCCAGCAAACACCCCTTTGAAAGGATCCTCATTGTATCTGACTCAGTAAGTGATGTGCCTGGTAATGAGATCTCTAACAAAGGGGCCCTTGCTGGTGGCCGGGGAAGCTTTGTGGGGAAAGTCCGCAAGGACCATCTGTGAGGTCGCGGCCTCCTGGACGAGCTGGAGCGGAGGGGAACGGAGGGAAGGATCACCAGGGCATCGTCTGGGGTGGGAGCCCTCAGTACCTGGGGAAGCCATTCCACACACTGGCCTTCATTTCGCAGTGTAACAGAGAACATCCACCCCAATGTTATGCTCTCTTGTAGGTGCGACTGCAATGTGTAAATCTCTGGGACAGCAAAGAGCCCCCATGTTGGCACCTTTGGGATGAAGCGAGATCAGTAATTATGGTAGGAATTATAGGTGCCTTCAGAGCTGGACCTTATTAAAGGAAGAATAAAGACCAGTAGCACATTGTGGTGCCCAAAGCCGTACCTTCTATTAGCTGTGTATGCATATTCATATACATTATGTTGCAGATACTTGCCCTGTGGGTTAGCAGTTCAAGTTCCCCGTACCCCCTGCTCTGTGTTTGCACCGTGTGCATGCTGCCCCCATGTTTGTGCAGCTCTTTTCTGGGAACTCTGGGCTCCACACGCGATTCCAAACACGCAGCTGGAGGAATGGCTGTGTCTCCGTTGCAGTTAGTGTGTGTGTGTGTGTGTGAATGTGAGCTCTGAGTGGAGCTGGCACTGTCCACTATCCAGCCCTGTGCCCTGTGCTTCCCTGGAGGGGCTCCAGGCTCTCTGAGATGCTGTGCTGGATACGGAGAGAAGATGACTGGATGGAGGGAACCTCGCGCTTCCCACGGCTTCCAGTGGCATAGTGTAATTCTGTACGTGCCTCTGTTTCCTGTAAAAGTGAGCGAAGCGCCAGATCTCTGTCAGTCGGTCCCAGCCTCTGAATTGGTCTTTGGCTTTTGTGTCTGAGGAACCTACTGGAAGCTACCAGTTTCTGCGAGGTGGGGTACGGATGAGACTCCAAAAAGAGAGATGCATCCCTGCTCCGAAGATAGCAAATAAGAGATAGTAACTAGAGGGAATAATCGATAGTAACCTGAAGTAATGAAAGATAGTAACCAGAGGTAAGATGTAATAACCAGAAGTAATGAGAGATAGTAACCAGGAGACAGTAACCATAAAACTATAGAGAGTAGCCTGAGGGAATTAGATAGCAACCAGCAGAGCAAGGAGAGCGTGACCCAATAATGAATGAATGGTCACTGAGCGATACGTGATTTCTGTGACTTTGGAGCCTGTTCGTCTTGCTCAGCAGCCAGATGAGCGTGAGCCTCTCTGTAGGTCAGGAACCTTTGTGCATGTTTGCCTGCAGTAATGAGAAATCCACCATCAATCTGCCCTCTCCTCCTGTCCTGTTTACCTTTGCCACAGCACCCCCGGTGGCCTTTGTGGAATTGCAGCACATAAAACGGCAGTGGAGTGCAGGTTCCTGAATCATGCTGAACATGTGAGCACTACAGTGATGAATGAATAACTGTTAACTGTGCTGTGGGGGAGGTTATGGTGGTGAGATGCAGTCAGACCTCCCTTATCCGGGTAGAATGGGACCAAGGGGTGCCCGTAAGTAAGAAATGCCCATAACTTCGAACATGAACAGTACAGTGCAACGAACATGTGTACAAACTGCATGATATTTATGAGGTGCAAGGCTTATAATAGGATGTTATTTCAGCCTGAGCTAGCGAATCATCCCGTTTTATTCTTCGAACTCTCGGCCGGTTTTTGGTTACCGTCTTCATGCGCCCCGCAAACTTTGACGCTTTGATTCTTTATGTTGTGTGTGTGTGTATCAGGTGCATAGGGAGTGACTGCAGTTTTTGTTTTGCCAGCTTATGTTGTATGCTGCTGTTTGGATAGGGAGTAAGGTATAGAATTTGTTGTTGTGTTTTTGTTTTCTCTGCACTTAGGTAAGTCAGCTTTGGGTTGCGTTCGGAAGCTGAGTTTTGTTTATTATTTTCGCTATAGTAACTCCTGAGTCCTTTTGCACTGGATCTATTTGTTCTGTGTCCATGGCGTGTCAATAAAAACAGAAAAATATTAAAAAAATACCCCTTTGTCCACGTGTTTTCCCTTGTCCATCGCACCCTATCCTTCCTTTACTCCATGTCCCCTTTCCCTTTCACTCTGTTACGCCCCAACCCTAGACTGGGCCTCGTAACAGCTGCTGGTTGTGTAAAATTAATCTGTTCATGCGCGTGGCTAGAGCTGCCGGGTAGGGGGAGGTGCCCGTATATTGGAGGTTCGGATAAGGGAGGTTTGACTGTACTAGGGAAATGATCTCCAGGTCATGAGAATGAAGGGACTTTAGAGTCATGGGCCTGAATTTGAAACGCAGAAACATACGCTCACTCTTTTCGCTGGTTTTGAACTATGAACTTGTGATTGCTGTTTTTAAAGAAGTAAAACATACTGGGTCACACTTCTTAAGCGGATTTCTTCTTTACCTCATGAAATTAATTTCATTATTTCAGATGAATTCAATTTCCCATGAACAATTCCTTCAATTACGCAGTAATGTCTATAAAGAGCTGCCCAGCTGCTTCCCGCGTGGGCCGCCGGCTCTCTCTGCCGCGCAGCGGCGACTTGGGGCTGTGGCCTCCCCCTAATCATACTCCTGTGTTCTTGTCAAGCTACTCACTTTAATTGGAGACCGGTCAAGGCCCTACCACTTCTGAAAGGAGGGTGGAAGGGAACACAAATTAAAACAAATTAAAGCAAATTGAGACATAAGTGACGTGGCTCCCCCTGTGGCTCAATCAGGAATGACACTCACTCGCACGTTGCTCAGAGCCCGATGCCTTTAGCCTGGGTGATGACATTGGTCCTCTGTGATTGGATACAGATGTGTGAACTACTCCATATTGGCTTCCCTGGGAGGATAAGGATCCCACAGGGGACCCTGCTTTATTACCTTAAAAATTATGAAATAGCCGTTTGTGAAATGGTTAAAAGTTAAAAATGGGCGGGGTGTGTGCCTTAGTGGGTTAAGATGCTGTGCCTTCGAGCAGAAGGTCATCGGTTCACGGCCCTGGGTCACCAAAGTGGCTTCACCACTGGACCCCTGAGCAAGGTCCCTAACCCCCCAGTTACTCCAGGGATTGTCTTACTCTGCTCTCTCCAATAAAAATGTGCATCTGCTGAATAAATGAAATGTAAATAACGGTAGTCATGCCTCAGTGGGGAGGGAGGTAATCAGCTCCTTGGCTCGGAGTAACATGACCCCAAGGTGAATGAGGTCAAAATTCCTCCTGATTTTAAGTTCAGATCAGAGGTCACTCGAGTGGGGTAATGATCTGGACCTTAATTCCATGTACTGGCTGTCTTGTCTGTCAAAAGCACGGTCACTGTCTGTGTCCATATTTGGCATGTGATGTGAAAGCAGATTACTTCTGCAATTTGTTAGGAATATAATATGGAATTCTATTGTGTGCCCACAGTCTATATGTCTGTCAGTACTGGGTGTAACAAGCTCAATATGGGATGTGACTATGGCCTAATGTTTCCATTCAGGAGGTTATTGGGTACCACAATTCATAAGTGGGATGACCTGATGCCATTTCCATTCCATGAGATGTGATTGGGTGCCCATATTCCCATACCTGGGATGTAGCTCTGTGCATCGACCGCCCGTACTTCAGCAGAGATGCCATTGGATTGCAGGGTCTCTATCTGACATTTGATTGGATGTGATATTGCACTTGGTGTGATGTTTTATGACCTGTCCCACCTATCAGTCCTAATCCCTCTCTCTCTCTCTCTCTTTCTCCCTCTCGCTCCTTGCTGTCATGGTGCTCCTTTAGGTAAGACAATGCCTTTATTATTCATTTATACTTATTGCTGGTGCGTCTCTTTGTTTTTTTTTCAGCCTACAGGCACTGAGTTTGAACAGTGAGGGATAGGCTTTCCTCGTGATTTAAAAAGCCGGGCCATGTGCTCTTGTTTCTGCTGCAACTGCCATGGTTCTACAGCAAGCTTGGGCTTCTCCAATATTAAATTGCCAAGTCAAAGGAATTTTGCCAGTGCTGAAACCTAAGTACGCAGATAGATAGATTCCTTTATTGTCATTGCACAGAGTAAAACGAAATGTTGCAGCAGTGCAAACGGTGCATTCACACGTAACATAGTGATTAAATACAGGAGAAATAGAAGTATAACTAGTGTGCAATACAGAAAAATCGACCTATGAACGCTATTGGACACAAGACATCACACAGGACATAGCATAATGAACCTAATAGACCACAGGACATGGAATCCCATCGATGGTTTAGCTATTGCACTGAGGATGCTGCATAATATTAAGGTTGCCCCTAGCAAAGCATCATTGGTAGTATATGTAGAAACTGTGGTATTGTAACCCATACAAGGTGCAGTAAATGCAATACACTACGCAGTTAATACAGTAATTCCTCAACCGTGTTGGGAATCTCCCATACAGTAATGATTCCCAGGCACTGGAATGAATCCTTCATAGAGTAATAATTCCTCAGTAGAATGGAGATTCTCTCATATAGTAATGATTCCCAGGTACTGTAGTGCAAGCGTAGTAGAGCAATAATTCCTCAGTAATGCTGGGATTCTCCTATACAGTAATGCTTCCCTGGTACTGTAGTGAATCCTTAGTAGAGTTATAATTCCTCAGCAATGTTGTGATTCTCACATACAGTAATGATTCCCTCGTACTATAGTGGAACCTTGGTAGAGTAATAATTCCTCAGTAGAGTGGTGATTCTCCCAGTAGTCATGATTCCCTGGTACTGTACTGAATCCTTAGTAGAGTAATAATTCCTCAGTTGAATGGAGATTCTCCCATATAGTAATCATTCCCTGGTACTGTAGTAAATCCGTAGTAGAGTAATAATTCCTCATATTCCCTGGTATTGTAGCGAAACCCTTAGTATAGAAATAATTCTTCAGTAATGCTGTGATTCCCTCATACACTAATGGTTCCCTGGTACATAATAATGGTAGCAATTCCTCAGTAGTGTGGTGATTCTCCCTTACAGTAATGATTCCCTGGTACTGTAGTGAATCCTTAGTAGAATAGTAATTCCTCAGTAGTGTGGTGATTGTCCCATGGAATAATAATTCTCTAGCAATGATTCTTCATCATTTGAAAGATTCTTCAGTACTGTAGAGATTATGCAACATTATGAACAATCCTTTAGTATGGTAACAGTTCCCTAGTACTGCAGTGATTCTTCAATGATGTAAAAATTTACTAGTAGAATAATGACTCTCAAGTACTGTAGTGATTCTTTAGCATAATAATAATTCCCAAGTAAAATCTCAATTTCCAAATGTAAAAAGGTTTCCACAGTATTTTAATAATTGCTTTATGCAGTTAATGGTTCTCCAGCACAATAATTATTCTGGAATATAGGTATTCTGAGGCCATTAATTTCTGAGCTTTACCTGGTTTGTGCTCAGGGCCCTGAATGATCCTCAATCCTTCGTTCAACTTTGTAATGTGCCTTTGGAAGGGTTGTGTGACCATAGTGTTTGGGCTTATCTGGGAACATAAATCTAAGTGGTCATGCATCCTTAATTCTGATTGGTCAGATATCCTTAGGCACTTGGTAGTTGCTAGTTGGGTGCTCAGTGATGCATGGGCCCTCCTTGGGTTGGGGGCCTGAGAGTATGGACCTCAGGGCTATTCATCTCTGCTGATTTCCTGCTGTTTATGCAACCCGGCACTCGCAGCCTTCCTCCCCACAATACATATTCATTTCTCGCGCATTTGGATTTCTGTGCAGACTTCATGTGTTATTCCTTAGCGCCCGCTCTGCCCCATCGAGCTGCGTTTTGTGAGATTAATTCACCAGCTTGGGTGACAAACATGGACTAGATGTACTTGTGTGGAAAGCGGGATGTGAGCGGCTCACATACCAGCCTGCAGAGAGGCTTCTCTCTTGCGATTTCAGCAGGGGGCAGCTTAGTTAGTAGGACAGGTCCATGGAGGGCATCCAGACAGCCTGATTTGGGGCAGGAAGTGTCAGTGCCTGTCCCCTGACAAGTGTATGCTTCAGTCCCCACCAAGATATTTGCTGGAATCATGTTGGTTTATACTATAAAGATCTAGTGGCACCATTTTCATTGCTTGCATGTATCGAGGTTGAGGCAGTCATGATGAGCTCTGATGCTGATGGTTCAAAACGAGAACGAATCCAGGAAGAACTTCCAGAGGTGAAGTGTAAGGATGCAGCATTAATCTGGCTCTCCATCAGGAGAACATGGTCCACCCTACTGCTGCTACAGCAAACCTTTGAAGGAGCCTGGAATGGGCCTCGTTTCACCAGCATGCGCTCTGTGTCCATTAGATGTAAGGCCTTCAGGGAACAGAACAAAAGAGGTTGTCCCATATTTGGTGTGCAATGGAGGGCCCCAATGTTTTTTAGGCTGGATCATGGCAGCATTTTTTATGGCTAAAGGTAGAGGAAGTAGATACTGTATGGACACCTCCTTCACTGAGGAGTGAACGTTTGGAGTATTTGACATCTGGTAAAACCTAGACGGCCCTTTTCTGTAATGATCACCGTTTACTGAAAAGAATGGGTGTTTATACACTGTCCCTTTCTGAAATGATAGGGTATTTATATGCTATCCCATTCTGAAATGAACTAGTGTTTGTACACATCCTTTTTCTGAAATGAGCAGGTGTTTATTCACGGCTCTTTACTAAAATGAATGGGTGTTTATTCACAGCTGTTTTCTGTGATGAACGGGGGTTTATTCGTGGCTCTTTTCTGAGATGAACGGGTGTTTATTCGTGACTCTTTTCTGAGATGAATGGGTGTTTATTCGTGGTTCTTTTCTGAGATGAACGGGTGTTTATTCATGGCTCTTTTCTGAGATGAACGGGTGTTTATTCGTGGCTCTTTTCTGAGATGAACGGGTGTTTATTCGTGGCTCTTTTCTGAAACTAATGGGTGTTTTTTCATAGCACTTTTCTGAAATTAACGGGTGTTTATTCACAGCTCTTTTCTGAAATGAATGGGAATTTATTCATGTTTTTTTTTCTAAAATGAACCGGTGTTTACTCAGCTCTTTTCTGAAATGAACTGGTGTTTATATATGGCTATTTCTGAAATGAACGGGTGTTTATTCATGGCTCTTTTTTTAAATGAACGGGTGTTTATTCATGGCTCTTTTATGAAATTAAGGGGTGTTTATTCGTGGCTCTTCTCTGAAATGAACGGGTGTTTATTCAGAGCTCTGTTTGAAAATGTATGGGTGTTTATTCAGGTTTCTTTTCTAAAATGTTTTTTTGTTTTTTTTCAGTCACCATTGTTAGGTTATCAGCTGTGCTGTGCCTCTCTTCATCTCCGATCTGCTCTCTCTTATCTCCCCCGCCTCTGCCTTTTGTATTCTTCACTTCCCATCTCTCTCTCTCTATTTCTGTGCTCTGAGCTGAGTGGTTTGGGCCTCCAGTGTATCATACACCGGCTGACTGACCGGACATTATTCTGCTAGCCCACAGACGAGAAGCTGAGGGTAGAGAATAAAGGCAAGACAGACAGAGAGACAGATGGACAGACAGGCAGACAGACAAGCAGGCAGGCAGGCAGACAGACAGACACTTTTATGTGCCAGCAAATAGGTGCAGCAAGTCAGGTGAACCATTTTGTCTTTAAGGAGATTAAAAAACAAAATGGCTGCATTCGACCTCTCCAGTGATACTTTTGTTTTGTAATGCAGAAAGCAGCTTTACCTATCCAGTCAGGGAGACTGAGGGATAAAAATTCTCTCTGGGGAGAGAATGTAGTGCTGGCCTGTGGATGTCCCTGATCAGCCCTGCTGCCGACTGGCACATTCCTGAGCCGTAATCCTGGGGGCTGATGTGCAGCATCTCCTCAGCCTCCGGAGCAAGAGCAGCAGCCCTACTTACATGACAATGAGCAGAAAGGAGAGCAGTCAGCAGGGGGTGGGGCTCCAGTTACTAACAGACTGGAGGGGGTGGGGCTCCAGCTACAGACTGACTGAAGGGGGCGGGGCTCCAGCTACAGACTGACTGCACAGGGTGGTGCTGCAGCTACAGACTGACTGCACAGGGTGGTGCTCCAGCTACAGACTGACTGCACAGGGTGGTGCTCCAGCTAAAGACTGACTGAAGGGGGTGGGGCTCCAGTTACAGACAGACTGAATGGGGTGGGGCTCCAGCTACAGACTGACTGAATGGGGTGGGGCTCCAGCTACAGACTGACTGCACAGGGTGGTGCTCCAGCTACAGACTGACTGAATGGGGTGGGGCTCCAGCTACAGACTGACTGCACAGGGTGCGGCTCCAGCTACAAACTGATTTCAGGGGGTGGGGCTCCAGTTACAGACAACTGTAGTCCGCTGTGTGAAAGAAACATGGTAAGGAGCTGCATTTGAGCTCATCTCTGGATTGGAGGGCACCGAGACAGGTTTCGGGAGCAAGAAGCGAACCTCTCCAGTGCTCAAGCAGATCCCCAGACTCCATCCTGCTGCCTTCAAATGCAGCTGCATAGGATCTGGACTGAGCGGCTTTATTGATCAGCTATCCATGACGAATTTGGTTTGTCAAACAGGAAGCTGACCGGCTCCCTTTCACCTCCCTTGAGTGAGCCAGTAAATGACACCCAGTGCTAAATGGCTCCAGTGAGCCCTAAGACCCCCCCCCCCCCCACACCCACCCACACCCCAAGGCCTTACCCGCATTTGAAGGCATGCCCCTCAGGTTCGCAGTATCTCAGGAAAACAAAAGAATCAAAAGGGCCATGATGTGGATTTTAACACGCGCTCTGGGCTATATGTATGCCACTTTGGCAGGTGTGGAGGCCCCGCACCCCCCATTGTCTATGAAGGCACGGCTTTTGGAGAGCTTGCAGCTTGTGATTGGTGCTGTCTCTCCGGGAGGTGTGACTCTTCTCAGGTCACTGCTCCTCCAATCGTGTGTCTGTCCTTCAAACACTGGGAGCCCTCTTCCACCTCCTTTCCAGCTATGCAGGCCAGCTTCCCCCTACATTATTCATGACGACTGTCATAACCATGTGTCTATACATTAACTCTGGTGGAATAATTAATCAGCAGTTTTCCCAGTAATGACAGCTGTGCCATGCATTTTCACTTTCCTTGTGGCTGCAATAATTATTTGACTACTGCAAAAATATGTGGGAAATTACATTATCTAAGGGTGGGATAATAATGCTGATCTACATTATCTAAGGGTGGGATAATAATGCTGAGCCACATTTTCTTAGAGTGGGATAACCATGCCACTCAACATTATCTAAGGGTGGGATAATCATGCTGCTCTACATTATCTAAGGGTGGGATAACCATGCTGCTCTACATTATCTAAGGGTGGGATAACCATGCCACTCTACATTATTTAAGGGTGGGATAACCATGCCACTCTACATTATCTAAGGGTGGGATAATCATGCCGATTTACATTATATAAGGGTGG
>JAODKL010000041.1:1203255-1214044 GCA_026780765.1 Petrocephalus schoutedeni
GTGCAGTGCAGTGTCAGATACTCCCTCTGATGTGAACCGTGCATGTGAGTGCAGTGCAGTGTCAGATACTCCCGCAAACATGAGCCATATACCTGAGTGCAGTGCAGTGTCAGATGCCCCCTCCGATGTGAACCGTGCATGTGAGTGCAGTGCACTGTCAGATTCTCCTGCCAATGTGGTCTGTTCCCAGCTTGTATGTATGCCTGTTTGCCTCCATTGCTCCTTGTAGCCCAGGTTCATGGGCATGGCTGTCACATGAGCCCAGCTTGTACTCCCTGTGAGTGGTGCTGAATTGTCACCAGAGTGTCCCCTGCCACATCCTCCCCCACTACCAGCTTGTTATCCACCCCCACTTCGCCTGCGGTCCCGGCACTCCATGCTGTTAGGGGTTGTCACACTCAGACCAGAACTGCAGTGTAGATGAGGCAACTGCTCACAGGCCCCCACCCCGCAAAGCGCTCCCAAGAGGTGAAGGTATCAGGTGTGATGCCTGTCACTCAGGGCCTCTGCCATATAAAGCCAACAACTCAGAGTTTACCTGGGGTGGGGTCTGGGCCTAAAGAGGGTGGGGCACGGGCCTAATGAAAGCAGGGCAGATGCCTAAAAAGGGCGGAGCATAGGACTAAAGTGGGCCGGCGACATGTCTAAAGAAGGCGGGGCACGGACCTTAAGAGGGCAGGGCCTATGTTTAAAGAGGGTGAGGCTTGGGCCTAAAGAGGGCAGGGCACATGTTTAAAGAGGGTGGGGCGTGGGCATAAAGAGGGCAGGGCACATGTTTAAAGAGGGTGGGGCATGGGCATAAAGAGGGCAGGGCACATGTTTAAAGAGGGTGGTGCTTGGGCATAAAGAGGGCAGGGCACATGTTTAACAAGGGTACGGGACATGCAATCATGTGTTCAAGACACATTAAGACAAGATCAAGACTCATCGAACCCAAGACAAGATTATTTATTATATGAATTAAACGAATGATTTTTTCTTGGTTAATTTTGTATAACATCTTTTCAGTGTCTCAATAACATTTAAGTACAACATTTGCATCTAAGAAAAGTCTACATGTATGTAATAAGTAGTAATTTAAATAAGTTGTAATGCATTTTCGAAAAGCATTATGATGTATGCAACAGTGCATAATTGGACTTAAAAAACTCTAAATCCGTTAACATTTTGACTCCCATTCGGACACGGTGTGGTCTCAAGATAAGACCCCCCACTGCTGCAAACACCAGGAGCTGAGGTTGCAACATCTATCCAAATTGGATGACGGTAGACGAAGCCCACATTGCTGCAGTTTCCCTTTTCTCCAGCTGTTATGCGCTCTATCTCCGCATTCCTGCTTTTACCCACCTGAAGCTGCCCAATAGCCTTACACCGCCGGGGCAGCTGGGAGATGTAGTACATTTTTAAGAATCGCCGCTACAAGAGGAGAGAGCAGGAACATTAATTTCTACATGCTGAGGGGAAATAAGTATATTTGCATGTCGGTTCAGATAATATGGCAAGATCAAGACAAAACAGGCTTGAGACCGAGATCAGGTTGGGCGGTCTCGAGACCAAGACTGAATCTCGAGATTTACAAATCTGTTAAGGATACAGTAATCGTGTGTTATGGTGAGAATACGTCTATGTTATTTTCACAAAGGATGTGTTAGCGTTACAGCCACCATGTGTTAGGATGAGAGTACAGCTATGTTATTTTCAGAAATGATGTGTTTGGGTGAGAGTACAGCTGTGTTATGCCATGTTCAGGGGAATGGGTCGGTAATTGCTACACAGTGGGGGTGCGTGAGTTTGTGTCTGCACAGCCCCGCACATGCCACGTGGGAGCAGCGTGTGAGGAGAGCATCTGCATTGCAGCAGTTTGCGCAGCTGAAATGGAGGAGGGGGGGGGGCATTCAGATAGCATCATTCCAGCACAGTGTCTCAGAGAGCGGGAGCGTTACACAGCGCTTAGTCCCTTATTCCTCGTCAGGGGCGGGGATCCGCGACGCCCCCCGGTGTCAGAGAGCGGGAGCGTTACACAGCGCTTAGTCCCTTATTCCTCATCAGGGGCGGGGATCCGCGACGCCCCCCGGTGTCAGAGAGCGGGAGCGTTACACAGCGCTTAGTCCCTTATTCCTCGTCAGGGGCGGGGATCCGCGATGCCCCCCGGGGTCAGAGAGCGGGAGCGTTACACAGCGCTTAGTCCCTTATTCCTCGTCAGGGGCTGAGATCCGCGACGCCCCCCGGGGTCAGAGAGTAGAGCGTTACACAGCGCTTAGTCCCCTATTTCTTGTCAGAGGCGGGGATCCGCAACGCCCCCTGGTGTCAGAGAGTGTTACGCCCTTATTCCCTCATTAATCCCTTATTCCTCATCAGATTCCTGTGTAATCCAGGCCTTTATCCTTTGCTGTCCGTACCTGTACAGTGTGAGAGATTCTCTCTGAGGTGCACAGAACTCTCCTCCATCACCCTCCTAAAATAGCTGGAGCCATCCCCCTGCAAACAGCCACGCCCTCTTCTTCATAATTAATGCTCCTGTTTCAGTATGACACACAGTTTGGCCCTGGTCCTCTCGGTATGAGGGGGGGTGGGGTCAAGTTGATCTATAGCTTGTGAGAATGAAGTCAAACCCATGTTCCAAAGCCCCCTACCAGGTCTGTGGGATCGATGCAGTGTGGGAGTGGTGGAGATACAGTGCCCCTCCCCCCCCGGCACGCGAGGGTGTCCACTGCCCAGCTCAGGCACTCACGCCCTGCCCCTCTGCCCCTTGCAGTGGTCCCTACGTCGCCGCCACTTCGCTCGGAGCACTTTAAGCCGTGCAGAGACAAGGACTTGGCCTACTGCCTGAACGAGGGGGAGTGCTTCATCATCGAGACGCTCACCGGCTCGCACAAGCACTGCAGGTGAGGCCTCTGCTCTCTCTCTTTCTGCCCTCTCTGACCCTACCTCACTCTCCCTCTTTCTCTCTCCCTCAGTCCCTCTATCCCTCTGTCCCTGAGCATCTCCAGCCTTTCGGATTGTTTTGAATCTTTCATTTCGTGCTGCACTGATGTTTTATATGGTTACATTGGGAGCTGCTTTTCGGGTGGCCTTCATGCGCCCGCTCTCTCAACACCGGGCCTCTGCTTCCCTCATCAGACGATGAGACGCAGGGGGGGCCCTGACTTTGCAGGGGGGGTGTGGGGCGAGGCGCGGAGAGCGGAGCCTCAGTACCAGCCAGCTCCCAGCGCTGATAGTGTCAGTGATAATTGGGCTTCTCGTGCTCCTGACTGACTGCAGTCTGAGAGGCTGAGCTTCTGCCAGCGTGGCTTCGAAATACCCAGCTGTGTGACATCACCATGCCACGCTACCCGGCCCTGCCGCCAGCTGCAGCTGTGCCGCCGAGTGCCGGCAAGCCGCTGGCCGCCTATCGGGGCATGGCCCCTGGCAGGCAGCTAGCCAGCACCGGGTCCAGCGATGGAGGTGGGGGCCATTTCTCACCAGGCACAGGCTCGAAATCTGACTAACACACCAGAGCATTTCCTTCACACTTCTTTTCTGGAAGTTTCCCCCTGATGATACTCCAGTGCTGGGCTCTGTGGATATGTTGAATCATCGCTTCTCCGTGTTGGCCGCTTGTTCCCTCTCCTACGTGTCTGAACCCACCGCTCCCCGACTGACTCAGCCATTAGGCCTTCCCAGCACTACTTGACGCTCCGAGGAAACTTTGAGCTTCCGGGAAGCCAGGTGACAGTGAAACAGTCTGTGGGATGAGGTGGGAGCCGCTGCCATCTGCGGCTCGGCCTTCCGGGCTGCTGCCTTGCTCACCCCTCATCTACTCTCCTCTACGCCAGCTAAGGCAGCGAGGACTAGCCTCATTGCTGCTGTCGCCATAGCAACAGAGCTCCTCCACACTTTGCGGAGTCCCGGCAGCAGTTCTGAGGCCCAAAGCCCCCCCCATCCCGGCTCTGGCGCGTCGCGACCACAAGCAGAGCTCTTGGTGGCCCTGTGTCACAAGCCACAAGCCAGCTGACGACGAAGGCTAATGCTAACTGCGGCGTCGCCGTAACCCAACGGCGGCGATGCTTCACATTAACACCCGTTTAGCCTAGCAGGGCAGTATGTGGAGAGCTTTTCACCTGAGTCCAGAGCAGCTGCCACTGCACAGCAGGTGGCCACAAACGTCACGTTTCCATGCAGCCAGGTGATCGTGTGATGTAGCGATTCAGGCATGTAGCCAGCTAGCCATGTAGCTAGCTATGAGGGTGTGCTGTGAGGTAGCCATGTCTGGCGTCCTGTCGGAAGGGTAACGTGCGATGTGGCCGCTTCATTGCATGTCCCTGTAGTCGTATAACTAGTGTACTGTTACCCTGCCCTGTAGCCGCTGTGGGAAGGAGGCACGCCATCCATTAGTGACAGGGCCTTGTCAGGAACATATATTTGAGGTGCTAACTCAACATAGCAAAATATCGCAGCCAGCCAGGGCACGTGCGGTGTGCAGTCATAGGCACGCATCAGACGGCGGGTCCGTGTCGGGACGGCCCGACCTGGGGAAGGCGGGGCCTAGACGATAGCTGCCGTGACAACACATATCATTTTAATGGAGACGATGTCCTTCTCCTCTTAGTTTCTCTGTAGAGCACAGAAGCAGCCAGTGATTAAACTGTCAGCACGGCAGCAGATTTAGAGGCAGCGCTCTAATCCTCACTGCATCTGGCCCTCAGCCTCGGGGGGGGGGGGCGGCGGACATTTTTACAGAGCCCCTGAGTATGGGGGGACGATGATGGAGTGTGAGGGATTTCACGCGGAGTTGAAGTCGTCGACAAACTGAAAAACACGAGGAGAAAATATCCACCAAAGCACTGCTCTGTGCGCGTGTTGCATGTGGACAGCGTTCCTACTGGAATCACAATGAAAAAGGGGGACAGAACCAGACCCGAGACAGTGTGGGTGTGGATGGGCTGATATTCTATTACGTGGAGTCCCGCAAACCTGCCGGGGTTAGCTCACTTAACATTATTAGTTGGCACATCCAAGCACCATTAGACAGAAAAACACAAACACTCCTTCCTAATACAAGAAAATGCTGAAGCAGCAGCTAGGTGTTCAAGAATACGGGGATTGGAAATGGGCTAAATCCAAAGGCTGGGCTGTTTAACAGGGATTCTGCTGCACAGCGTAGTGTACTGTGGCATATTGGGGACTGTAAGCTGCAGCCTCGTGCATGTTGGGCTGGGGAACCCAGAAATGACCACCCAGCCATTGATAAAAGATGATATTCTATTGGTCCCCAGAGGATCATATGGTGACAAGATCACAGAATGACTGTAGAATGTACTATAGGGTCAGGATCACAGAATGACTGTAGAATGTACTATAGGGTCAGGATCACAGAATGACTGTAGAATGTACTATAGGGTCAGGATCACAGAATGACTGTAGAATGTACTATAGTGTCAGAATCACAGACTGACTGTACAATGAAATATAGGGTCAGCATCACAGAATGACTGTACAATGAACTATAGGGTCAGGATCACAGAATGACTGTAGAATGAGCTATAGGGTCAGGAACCCAGAAACTTCTGTGACCCCCCCCCCCTCTGTCCTGCCCCCAGGAGCTCATCACTACACTGATGGACATGCCTTGCCTTTCCTGCCTTCCCATTAACACATTGATTTCATTTGGGGGTCACCTTTACTAAGGCCTACGGCGTGTGGTCTGCTCCAGAGAGATGATGCGGCTACCAAGCACATACGCCAGGTGGCACCTGGTAGGCTTGTCATGTGTGCTGTCGGGCAACACGGGGGTTAGCAGCCATGCTTTGCGCTCTAGGGGGCCTGGCTGTAGGACTAGTGAGCGAGTTACTGCTGTAAAGTCTCCGGCCGGGTCTTCGGCAGTGAGGCCTTTTGTGTAAATGTACCGCCAAAGCCTTAGAATAGTGACTTTTGGCACGGATGGGGCCTCCTTCTCCAGAGGGAAGCGGGCGCTGTGAGGGATCAGAGGGCCTGGGAAGAGCTCTCAGAATGAAGAGCGGGGCGTGCTCTCTCAGGGCGCCGGCCGCCGCGTTCTCCGCACACACTTTCACGGCACATTATTTCAGCTCCCTCTGCCAGAGTAAAAGACTAAATGATTTGGATACATACATTTCAGATGAGTAGTGGCTCCTCTCCACGGTTACGCCACCAGCTCAAAGTGGACGGGACGGGCCAGCCCTCCACCCCTCCCTGTTCGCTGGATGCTGCGTTTCCTGGCAGCAAGTCCCGGCTTATTTAGAGTTAGTAAATTAAAAGGAATGTGGATGCAGATGGCCAATGAAGATTATGAAGGCATAAAGGCAGCCATTTTCAGGTCCCAGAAAGCTGCTTGCTGTCCACACATTAAATGGTTCTCAATGTGGCTGTCAATGAGATTACGGTACGACGCATTTGTAGGACTTTCCCGCTAAGAAATCCAGGTGACATGAATCCATTAGCTGCGTACAGCATTTAACAGCACAGAAGGCTGGCCAGCTGAGACATGGGGCAGAGGTTGGCGGTTAGGATTTGCAAATGTGCATTAAAAATTAACAGAATATCACAGCTTTGAAAGTCAAGGCAATTCTTCCTAATCTTGCATGGAATTTGCACACTATATCAATCATCCTCTTGGTGGTGCTACTAAGTTTTTAATAATTTAAAGTGTATCACTGAGCTCAGGACTGTATTTAGTAATGTCGGATGAAAGAGATGGCCCGTCATCCATCATCCTATCGGCGATGCTGTAACATGTTCAAAAATGTATTAAAAATCAATTATATATGCGAGAGTTTTAAGCCCGTCTATTTATTATTCGCAGCAAAAAGGACGACGTGAAACTCATTGTGCTGATTGTTTACGAATGTGGGCAGGAAGCCACTCCCCCGCTCATCCACCGTGATGACCAGGCAGGCGGGGCCCGGCGCGGATGGCTCCGCCTCCACGGCAGCGCCGATGCGGGCCAGTCCTTCTCTGGTCTTTACCGACCGTTTCTTCTGCGGGTTTTTATTTGCCGGTACCTGTGCGGTACAATTTGTGAGGAATATACCAGAATTAGGAGGCGGCAGAGGTAAAGAGAGAGGTGGCTGAGGTGGAGGTGCAGGGAAATCAGGCATCAGGCTGCAGGATGAGGTTGGGTCTCCTTTCCTAAGGGATGCTGCTGTCTCCTAATGCTGGCTCTGCTCCTGTCTGCGCCTTGCATCTATGCACTGCCACTGTAGAGCGCTGTCTAAAGTTCAACGCCCGGGGGTCAGGGCCAGCGCCATTGTTGTGTCCCGTTATGTAAACCTTGTGATGTCGCTGAAAAGCGACTGAAAAGTGTGGTGGAGGGAGAGAGAGAGAGAGAGAGAGAAGGGAGAGAGAGATAGAGGGATAGTATTAGAGAATAAAGGGAAAGAGAAGAGATCAAGTTTTTATACAGAGTAAAGAGCGATTGCACGCTGAAAAGAGGTGAGCGAGAAATGCAGGCAGCTCATAACGAATGACACTCAGCGCCGTGACTGCGGCTGCAGCCAGGGGGCGCCGGTGGCTTGATGGACCACTACGGCCAGGCGTAAGGGCCGGGGCTCTGTGCTGTCACGCTCGTCTCCCATGCCTTCCCACGCTGCCCGGTGACACGTAGTCGTCACTTGTCACCATTCCTTGCTGAACAGTCACAAAGCGCCTGGGACACGGCGCCGTTTCCCCAGAATGAAGGCTGTCCCGTGACGGGCCTTTGTGTGCGACTGAAATCCTACAGCGATGTATCACCCCTTAGTCAGGGCGCCTGGCTGCACCCGCAGCCTGGGGAAGGAGGCCTCACCCCCGGGCCCCATTCAGTACAAGTAGGTAAAGTAGAATTAACACTTTAATCTGCAAAAAGATGTTCCCAAATGCCTGTTTTGGTTGATAAATAAATCTCAGCGCATGATTAAGTGTTGATTAGGACGCTTAGTCGCCAATCCAGGCGGATTTATCCTTCCCGCTACTTGAAGTTCTAATTGATTTAGTTGACTCTATTGTTCTTTTCTAATTAATACCGTTTAAACACCATAATTGCCGAACCGCATTAGCTTGCTGGCTGTGATGGATAGCAAGGAGGCTCTAATTCAGAACGAAAGCAAACTAAATTCAACTAAAAGTCAATTCGATGATACTGAATGCCGAAATGTGTGACAAGCTTGTGTACAGCCATCAGGAGCACATGGAGACAATGCCGACACTGGGGTTGGCCTGCTAGCTGGCAATCGGCAGCTAGCTACTAACACAATGTCCTGCAGTTAGCAAATAGCAACCCCTGGGATGATATATACGCTATCGATCATCAATTAGCAGTAGAGGGAGGAAAATAGTTTCCCAAGAAGAGTGGCAGCCTCACACTAAAGTGTCACGGAGACGCATCTAATAACACAATACAATACCCGATACACGCAATAGCCCTCTCCCTACAGGACGTGTGCAGCACAGCTGCTGTTCCACTGAAGGCCTCTAATTGTTCTCTTCATTAAGAGGAAGTGGACCAAAGCGGGACGGATCAGGAACACAACACGTCGTGGGCTCTTTCTAGTCGTGGCGTCTCTTTCAAGTCAGCTGGTTTGATATGCTAATGAAATGCGGGTTTATGTAAATGAGACACGCTTTTCCCACATGTGGAAAAGGCCTCGCATATGTCAGGATCAGAATCAGAAGCAGGTTTATCAGCCGAGGATGTGCCCACACGCAGGGAGACTGTCTCCGTGGGTCAGTGGCTCTCCTACATACAGCAGCTACAGACACAGTTTAGACATACAGTTTGTATGCGATATACAACATGCTTATGTGGTTGATAAATGTATAAAAATAGCATGTCGAGAGTGCACTTGTGTGTGTGTGTGGAAGACAGCATTGACCCAAAGAAGCCCCCCCCCCCCCATGATGCCTGTCTGAGTGAGTCAAGCAGAGGGTCCATGTATCCACCTATCAGCATATCTGCCCATCAATCTATATGGGAATTAGAGTGGAAGCAGATTGATTTCAGCAGAATGAAAGCCTTGCAGGCACCATCTAGCTGGCTGCCTGTCTGGGGCACATATCTCTCTCGGGGTGAATCCATCAGCATGCCTCTGTGCATGTGCTCGTCGCATAGCCTCCTTCAAGGTCAGGCCGCGTCTTGCACTTCTGTGAAGCCGGACCTCACCGCTAATGCTGGCAGTTAGCTCGAGTCTCTGGCTGCCGCCACCAGGAATCGGTGCTATGATGTAGTCAGAGAGGCGAAGCGACGGGCGCACTTTGAAGCGGTTAAGTGCCCCCCACCCCCCGCAGAAGGCATCCCCTTCTTGTTGGTTTGCAAAACATATCGTTCAGAATGCGGCAGATAAATGCCTGTGACAGAGGCTAATTCCTCATGCTTATAGAGGAGAGGGTGGCCGGCCCTGCAAGGCCATTACTCACTTTATCTTGGTTTAAATGGAATAATCGGTTGTTTCTTTTCAGGGCCAAACAGCCGCCACGGCCTCGTGCATTGTCCGAACTCCTTTCGAGAGCTGTGATGAAAGGACGGCACAAACGAACGAGTGCATGCAGCCTCGGCTAGCTTCGGCCCGGGCTTCTGAGCTGCTAATTGTCTGCTTTGCCTTTCCGCTTGCCTTCCTTTGTCATCTCCGCTTGAGATGAGAGACAGTGCGGGCCCCGAACATGTGCGACATCTGGCCGTGAAGTGGGTGCCACCTCCAGGCAGCCGTGCTGGGCCTCAGCTCCGCCTCAACGCGCACATTATACCAGAACAGCCGTGTCTATTTCACCTCGCCACACGAACAACCGGAGAGACGTAATCAGAAGCTCATTTGACTTGTGCACATTTTGGACTATTTGGAACAATTTCAGTCTCACCCGCGTGCTGCATGCCAGAGAATGTTTGCTTTGGTTTTGGTCTCCTGGTTACCTGAACTGGGTGAAGCACTGAAATGTTTTTGTATTGTTGGTGGGATGATGTGCTAATATTACAAAAAACAGTTTTCTAGTTTAAATAAGCTTCAAACACATCAACAATGTACAGTGGATTAAGGATATCTCAGGGAGGTCTGTCTTCAAGGCCCTGGAAACTACATTTATCCCTCCATCCTGGGATACTAGATTTCTTCTTAGCTAATGCTCATGCTGTCCTTTCCATGATACTCACACTAGCCTTAGCATGTTGCTAATGTGTGGCAATCGTGTCTCCTTTAGCCTGATGTGATTGTTGCCCTTGGAATGAGCCTCATATCATTAGAATGCTCACTCCTAGTTAGCATGATGCAAATCTATTTTTTTTGCTAGCATGTCTCATAAAAGGATAATGTTCATCTCTCCCTCACAATGATACTTATCCTCATCTAGCATTTAGCTCTATGGTAATCTCACCCTTGGTATGAGTCTAATACCATTAGACTTAGCAATGTGCTAATCCTTTATGCAATTTAATATTGCAGTTTGCATTCAGATTTGGCTGCTATTGTATTTCCAGTTGTCCCTTTCAGTTGCATGTGGGACAGCAAACAGAATGACAGAGCAGTGAGGATAAGCATGGGAGTCACATGACCGAGGAACAGAACAGGAAGTGGGGCCTTGGCGAGAGTAAAGGCTATCAGTGCAGTACAGGGGCTGGGAGGGAAATACGGGAGTCACATGACATGGGGATGGAGGAACAGAACAGGAAGTGGGGCCTTAGCGAGAGTAAAGGCTATCAATGCAGTACAGGGGCTGGGAGGGAAATACGGGAGTCACATGACACGGGGATGGAGGAACAGAACAGGAAGTGGGGCCTTGGCGAGAGTAAAGGCTATCAGTGCAGTACAGGGGCTGGGAGGGAAATACG
>JAODKL010000041.1:1232851-1248677 GCA_026780765.1 Petrocephalus schoutedeni
ACTCCCCCCCCCCCCCCCCCCCCCCGCACATCCCCATCATAAAACATATTGATTGTCAATTCAGGTTGTAATAATTCTGTACAGCTGAATTACACTGCTGATAATTATAATTACCTATTATGAACAGAGGGCGTAGCACTTAAGGCCTTGTGTTTCAGGTTGGAAACCTTCAGTGCCTGTCAGGTCAAGTACACTCAGTGGCTGGTTTATTATGTACACTTGCCTGTTAATGCGAGCAGCCTGCTCCTCCAAAGAGCCAATCCTGTGAGTCCTCCAACAGCCAATCATGTGGCTGCTGCTAGAAACGTGCACAAAGCAGGGTCAGGAGGTTCACTTACTGTTTGACTGAGCATTAGAACAGCTAAATTTGTGATCAAAGTGATTTTAAGCATCCCGTGATTGTCGGTGCCACATGTTGTGATTCTAGCATCGCAGGAGTGGCCCCCCTGCTGGGATTTTCGCACGCTACAGTGTCTGGAGTTTACAACAAAAAATGTCCTGCTGGCTGCGGCTCTGTGTTTGAAAACACCTGGTTAATGAGAGAGGTCAGAGGAGAACGGCCAGACTCGTTAAGGCTAACGGAAAGTGCAGTGTCTCTGAACACAGCCCTCTTCTGTCCTCGAGGGGCTCTGGGACAAAAAGGGGCCCTAGCTGGTACTATGTATAGTCCTAGCTGGTACTATGTATATAATATCTACACAGTACTATATAACGTGATATTATTGCTTTCATGTTCAAGTTTTTAAGCCCTGCAGCTCAGCAGAACAAAACATTTCTTTTTATCTTTAAACTCAGTGCTTTAGATTAAAGCCAGAATCTCAGCCCATGAAGGAATGCTGGGAACGGCACAGAACATTCTACTGGCCGTCTCAGCATTTTAGCACCAATATAACACTGCCGGAGGAGGAAGGAGCAGGAGTGAGAGGCAATGAGAGAGTGCGAACAGCTTCACTCCATCCCGCGGTGGCGGGAATGAAGGGTCTGAGAAGGAGCTGGTATGTCATGTGACTGCAGTCACAAGGCAGGCTAGCGTTACGGCGGACGCTAACAGTGCCACGCTAAATGACAGACTGATGGCTGATTGGATGCACTAGGTCTGAGAGAACCCAATCCAAAGCCAGCAAACAGACTAGAGAAGCACTCTGACACCAGGGCACACCCCATGAGACCTCTCATCCAACTACAATCCTTATGATGACTTTGAGATTAATTGGGACTGTAATGATCTCAGGAAATGCCCTGTTTGATAAAAAGGATTGAAATATTTATTAGAAAGATAAGATGCCCCTGGTCAGAGAATGAGGGTCGAGATGCCCGGATAAAAATCACAGTTAAAACAGATGTTATCTTGGCCATGGAGGCTCATGTCCAAAACGGGGAACTAAGCTATGTACTCCTCTGTGTCCCAGGGGAAACTTCTAAAGGTCAGGAATGAAAATTCAGCATCCATCTCCTGGTCTGGCCTCTCTCACCCTGAGTTTCCTTTTGGAAACCCTTTCTTCTAAAACCCACCACTCGGGCCAACTCGACTTCTCATGTCTGGATTGTACTTAGTGGGAACAGCCCACGAGTTCAGGGTCAGCAGTGAAAGTGTAGCTCGGCCTGCGTTAAATACCAAAGGGAAGGGCTGAGCCCTTCAAAGCTGCCACCTGCCACCTTTCACCGTCACGCCATCTGCTGGCTGCCACCTCTTTCGGCTGCGCCAACCCGGATGTAGAGGACGGCCCTCTTCAAGGAGCTCCAGCTTCTCAGGCAGCCGACATCTTATCGCCAGGGAAATCAGCAGAGGAAGGCTTCATTAAAAGCCCAGTCAGTCCCCGTGCCACTGCGCGCCATTAGATTAACCCCAAGCCGTATTAAAGTCACGGTTTGGAAATAATGCTTAACATGATATGACAGCTTAGCAGGATTATTTCTTATCACACATGCCCTGAAAGAGAAAAGGAGATGATAGTTTGGTGGATAAGATGTTAAATACCAAAGAGAAGGACTGAGCCATTCATAGCTGCTGCTCAGTTACCTCGGTGTTGGAGACCAGCGCTGCCCATGTTTAAAGCCTCGCACCCCGCTGAGGAATTCTCGGGCTGCTGATTAGTTAATGGTGGAGGTGCTGGGCAGGACCATGTGATGGGGGAGGAGGTGTGTAGGGGCGGGGTTAATGAGGGATTGCTCGTTAGGATTAATGGGGATTGGGGATGGGAATGGAAGGGGTCAGGGTGGCGCAAATGGTGCATATGAGGAATAAAGAAGCGTTCAGAGAGACGCGGAGGTGGAGGGAGACGGGAGCGGGCCGGCGTGAGCAAATGTGTCAGAGACAGAAAGGACGAGGGCTTCTTTTGCTGCTGAAGGTGAGGAGGGGGAAGAGATGCAGGACGCGGAGACACACGCCCGCGCATCTGCGCTCCTCTGTCTCATACATCAGATCGTGTGACTCACTGCCAGGTCCAGTAAGGCTCTTAAGAGCATCACATGATGCGAGATGCTAATCACATGTTGCCTGTCACATGACAGCAGGCAAACAGCCTGCCTGTACACGGACTGCGGCCAACGCCGGTTTTGGCACCGGCACGGCACAGAGTACATCTTCATTCCTTCTTTGGGCATTTTGCAGAACGGCGACGTGTGAGTCACACCTCACAGGAGTTAAAAAAGTCTTTCTTCAAAGACATCGCAGTCACACATAACATCTGCTGTCCAGTAACAAGGATGCACCAAGCACCAAGTTCTAATGAGCTTTCAGTCTGCTGCTTCAGGCACGACTGGACAATCAGTCAAAGATAGATAAGGACCCAGTACTCTGTAGCTGTACCTAGTAGCCAGTAGGAGATCAGCACTGCTGTTGCCTCACTGGATGATCAATGGCCACACCTCCAGACCTGGCCCTGTAGCAAATGGGAAACCAGGACAGGTATGACGTCACAAGATGATCACTGGGCACACCTCCTGACCTGGTCCTGAGAGAGCAGCATGTAGATAGACAGGCAGACAGAAAGAGCAGCATGCAGGCATACAGGCAGTCAGAGATAGCAGTATGCAGGCAGGCAGACAGAGATAGCAGTATGCAGGCAGGCAGGCAGGCTGTCAGAGATAGCAGTATGCAGGCAGGCATGCAGGCAGTCAGAGATAGCAGTATGCAGGCAGGCATGCAGGCAGTCAGAGATAGCAGTATGCAGGCAGACAGAGAGAGCAGCATGTAGATAGACAGGCAGACAGAGAGAGCAGCATGCAGGCAGTCAGAGATAGCAGTATGCAGGCAGGCAGTCAGAGATAGCAGTATGCAGGCAGGCAGGCAGACAGAGATAGCAGTATGCAGGCAGACAGAGAGAGCAGCATGTAGATAGACAGGCAGACAGAGAGAGCAGCAGGCAGGCAGTCAGAGATAGCAGTATGCAGGCTAGTAGGCAGGCAGACAGAGAGAGAGAGAGCAGCATGTAGATAGACAGGCAGACAGAGATAGCAGTATGCAGGCAGGCAGACAGGCAGACAGTGAGAGCAGCATGTAGATAGACAGGAAGACAGCATAACATACACACCTAATTGACCAGTCACAGCACCATTAACCCCTACCCAGCCCTAACCTTAACCATAAGTGACGAAACAAACTACAAGAGCTTTGGCATTTTTACTTTTTTGATTGCATTAACAGATGTTTATAAAATGATGCCGCTTCCTCTGGTCCAGTTCTTTGGTCCTCATAAGTGTAGCAAAACAAGGAACACACACACACACAGGCCCCCATTTAATGACAGCCAGCCTCCTCCCCCCCCCCCTTTGCTGCATCGGGGCTTGTTTTTCATCTCATCACCCACTAGTAACCCCCCCAACCCCCCCCCTGCCTTTACTATTCCAGCTCTTCACTCACAGACTCTGCTTTTGGGATCCACTAATTGACCAGAGACACAGGCACATGAAAAATACATGATTAAAAAAAAAACCTTCCTGCCAGCTTCCTGGTCCCAAATCCTGCCGTGTCCAAGCGGAGAGCGAGCCTGCGCCTTGCCCGTGTGCTGGTCACAGTGCTCTCTTTGCTGCAGGATTGCGATGCTGCGGTGTGCAATTCCATTTGCATAAGTGATGTATCGCCGCTCTGCGTATGCAGCAGCGTGTGATGTACATGCTAACGCTGTGATGTTTGATGCTGTTTGCCCAGCCATGCTGGAGGCCCGTCCTGGAGCGGGCTGCTGCTTTTCCAGCAGGAATCTGCCTGTTTCATATCGGCGGTGCGGGCTCTCAGTTCCGTGACCTCTCATCTTTCCTTTCATTTGCCCACAGGTGTAAGGAGGGATACCAAGGTGTCCGCTGTGACCAGTTCCTTCCCAAGACCGACTCCATCCTGTCCGATCCAAGTAGGTAGCAGCCTGTAAATGCCACTTTTTACGTCCCACATCCAGCTCCTGGCAGCTAGATATACTGTTATTCCTCTTGCAACTGGCACATAAAACACTGCAAAAAAGAATAATGTATGTAAAGGCAAATTACAGTGCCTTGCAAAAGTATTGAATCCCCCTTAAAATGAGAGACATATTCTCCCTGTCAGTATTTTCATTGCATACTCAAAGTCTCTCATAAACCATTTTCAGCGTCAAAATCAATTACTTGTCAGGAAATCTTTTAAAGGAAATCGACAGGAGGAGTAAGTAACTGAAGCAAATCTGATCATTTTAAGCGGACCACTGCATCTGTCTGTCCCACGATCAAGCTGACACCCTTCCCTCAGGGTAACCAAGGGGCCCCAGCCTGTGCCTTCGTTGGGGCCATGGCGGGGAGGGGGATCGCAGCCACATTGGTCACGCCAAGCCTCTGGGCGATGCTGCTCAGAGTGCCAGTGGAGGAACCCCAATGTATCGGCAGAATCTTGTGGGTTCTAACCCGGGGTGCCGAGGGAGCCGTGTTCAGCTGCCTGTGCGGCATGTGACCCAGAAGCCCCCTACTGGCCAGATTTCACACTCAGTCTGCCTCTGCATGCAGGTCTCATGGACTCATGGTGCTTCAGCTGGTAGCTACAATCCACATTACATTATACCTATAAATGGTACCTCTAACCTAGGTGGTTATTGCCTAGGGACTGAAGCTGCTTGTTACTCTGAAGGTGGTTTTGAAGCTGGTTGTTACTCTGAAGGTGGCTTTGAAGCTGGTCATTACGCTGAAGGTGGTTTTTGCTTAGGGGCTGAAACTGCTTGTTACTCTGAAGGTTGTTTTGATGCTGCTTGTTAATCTGAAGGTGGCTTTGAAGCTGGTTGTTACTCTGAAGGTTGTTTTGATGCTGCTTGTTAATCTGAAGGTGGCTTTGAAGCTGGTTGTTACTCTGAAGGTGGTTTTGAAGCTGGTCTTTACTCTGAAGGTGGTTTTGAAGCTGCTTGTTACTCTGAAGGTGGCTTTGAATCTGGTCCTTAGTCTGAAGCTGGTTGTTATGCTGAAGGTGGCTTCGAAGCTGGTTGTGATTTGGCATGCTGGTGCTGCAGTGTGACATCACCGCTTCTTGTGGAGAGACACTGAAGCTGGTCATAATGCTGTTCATATAGCCACGCTGGGCCAGGACTCGCCATGGCTGTATCTCAGGCTGCTCTTCTTCAATAACCCCTGAAAGTGCCTTAAATGCGGACGCTGCGACTTTGTGATACATACCAGCACTCTGCCACTGAGGGCCAGCTTTCCATCTTGCTCAGGTATTATTCAATGAAAGGCATTCTGCTCATGACGACTGTAGCGACGGGCTGGCAGCTCGCTGTGCTTAGACATGCCTCCGCCCCCCCCACCCGCATAGCACCCCCGCATTAGGTGTGGGAAGGTTAGGCTTCCTTTCAGCATGCTGGAGTGACAACATAGCTGTTCTGCGCATCACTTTGTCACCATAAATTAGTTAGAGGAAAGGAATCTCTGAAATGTAGTGACAGGTCTGTTATACAGACGAATCAAAAGGTTGCCTCCTTAGCGCCACCCAGTGGATGGGCTGAAGCAGGGCACTGGAAGCAGGGCACTGGAAGCAGGGCACTGGAAGCTGCGGCTTTTCTGGACGTGCTGAAATGTGTCTGTTTTACTGAAAGGCCATCTCATGGTATCCTGGTCGTAGAGCGGCTTATAAGTCTAATTTGGCCTTTCTTAATCAATCAAGCAGCCAAGCAATCAGCCTATCAAAGCCCACCTTGTCACATACACAGTTATCCTCTGTGTCATGTGCAGTGGAATTCTTGGCAGCCTACACTGCTCACCAGGGAACATGAGCGCAGAGAGCTGTAAGCATAAGGGTGCCTTTTCTGTTCTGTTATTATGGAAGCCTCAAGTTTTGCCAATAATCCTGCGAATTCCTGTTGTTGTTCCTTCAGTGCAATGTGGCGGGGTGACTATGCAATGGTGGAGGGACAGCTTAAGCCCGTGTCTATGTCTCTCCATTCCCAGGCACCTCTCTCTCGGCCGGGGTAGTGCGTATGCAGGTGTGTGTGTGTACAGGTGTGTGTAGGTGTGTGTCTGTGTATATTTGAGTGTGCGCAGGTGTGTGTGTATGCAAGTGCATATGTGATGGTGTGCTGGTGTGTGTGTGCATGTGTAGTGTTCTTTTACAGTGTACAGATACAGTGTGTATACAGTGGGCATGTATATTTTATATTGTGGGGACCAGATGTCACAACACTGTGATAAAAACCTGTTATTTTGACCTTGTAAAGACATTTTTTAGTCCCCACAAGCAGACACTTAATAAAAAAAAAACCATCTATAAATGCAATCAAAAAGTTAAAACCGCCAAATGTCTTATTTTGTTTGGTTAAGGTTAGGGCGGGGTATGGGTTAAGGTTATCATAGCTGGGATTAGTGTTATGCCCATTGGGATGAATGCAGATGTGTCCATATGTACATGTGTCCATATGTACATGTTCAAAGAGGCAGACAGGAGACAATATATGAGGACAGTTATTATGGTTGTCAGTAGTGCTACTGTTACATGACGTAAGTGACATTCTCTCACAATTCATTAATGCGCCATGTGGGGAGGTGTGATTTCCTGGAACTTTCCCAAAGCTCCTGGGCCAGGCCAGCCTCCACCTCCACTACGCAGGTGCCAGCTGAAGAACCCGCCGCGGACGTCACTGGCCCGAACCCGTGGAGGGAGTGTGCCACACGCGGCCGTCTCTGGCCCAAACCCGCGGGGGGAGCGTGCCACACCCAGCCGTCACTGGTTGGAACCGGCGGGGGGAGCGTGCCACACGCGGCCGTCACTGGCCCAAACCCGCGGGGGGAGCGTGCCACACCCGGCCGTCACTGGGTAGAACCCGCGGGGGGAGCGTGCCACACCAGTCCGTCACTGGGTAGAACCCGCGGGGGGAGCGTGCCACACCCGGCCGTCACTGGCCCAGACCTGCAGAAACAGCCATGTTGCTGGAATGCTAATGCTAACAAGGGAGCGAACAGAGCAGGGCAGACGGAGTCCCTGATTGGAGCGCGGCTGCGCGCGCCATAATGGGGGCACCACCCGCTGCGCGCTAATGGGAAGATTACACTTCTCTGCCGCTGCTGGCACTCGAGGTGCGTCCGGCCCCAATGCTGCCTACGCTCCAGCATGCTCACTGAACACGCTCACTGAACACGCCCAGGCTCATCCATGTGCTGTGACTGGAAGAGCCGCTGGGAATGAGTGTGTGTATGGGAGTGAGAGAGAGCAAGAGTGTGTGTGTGTGCGTGTGAGAGAGAGAGAGAGAGTGAGAGAGTGTGTGTGTGCGTGTGAGAGAGAGAGAGCGAGAGTGTGTGTGTGTGTGTGTGTGTGTGTGTGCGTGTGAGAGAGAGAGAATGAGAGAGTGTGTGTGTGCATGTGTGAGAGAGAGTGAGAGTGTGTGTGTGAGAGAGCGATAGCGCGAGAGTGTGTGTGTGTGTGGTCTGTGTGTGTGTGTGAGAGCGCGAGAGAGAGTATGTGTGTGCGTGTGTGAGAGCGAGAGTGTGTGTGGGATGGGGGAGTGCTGGAGGAAGCAAGGTTTGAGGGGGCGGGGTTTAAGGGGCGGGGTTTGAGGGGGTGGGATTGGACAGGAGGGGCTGGAGGAGATGTGTACTTGTACAGCAATACCTTGGGCAGGAGGCTGCCTGGCACTGAGGCCACCTGTGGTGTGAGAGCTCAGGGTAGTAGGCAGTTGCTTGTGGCTGACTGGATGCCCCATGTGCAGGCGAGCAAAGGTATGGATGTACACGAGGCTCATGGAGATGGCCCCGGCAAGCCTCAGGATCAGCTTCTACCTTACCGTTACCAAGGTAACAGCATCATTGTCAATTGTGCAGGTGTCACTGCGGCCTGCTCGGCTCTTTACAGCTGCCCTCATGTCCTAGGTGAACTGGGACGGTGCAGTAGATTCCTGGGAAACACGCTATGGCACCGAAACCTTGTGGGCGTGCACACGCCCTGACCGGCATGTCCGCGAATGGGGAGCTGGTGGTGACTGCTGAGCACGGGGGGGACTGCCCTGGTATCCATGACAACATCACGGGGAAGCTGGCTCGAGTTACACCTTCAGCGTGTCCTTGCATTAGCACAGCACATCATTATCATACGCCCAGCCATGCTCAGAATAGCTAACTTTACTTTAGCTTTAGACCCATCTGTCCTATGAATGCTCCTACTACCTGATTACTCTTTGCATGCTCTTGTGTTGCCCTTACTCGAGCAGCCTTATTAGGTTCTCACTGCTCCAGTACTGCTTACACGTTACAATAGCTAACTTTACTTTAGCTTTAGACCCACCTGTCCTATGAATGCTCCTACTACCCGATTACTCTTTGCATGCTCTTGTGTTGCCCTTACTCGAGCAGCCTTATTAGGTTCAGTACTGCTTACACGTTACAATGTGCTATTTGCCTCACTTGTACGTCGCTTTGGACAAAAGTGTCTGCTAAATTTGTGAATGCATAGCACACCTTAACACAGTCCATTACAACCTTTGGCTTAGCACATCTTAACAAAGTGCACTATAAGGCAGAGCACAGCTTAACAAAGAGTACAATAACCTTGATTCGGCATAGTACAACATACTCATACCAAATATAGCTTAGTTCACCAAGACCTTTCCTTACTATACAGCACCTTTAGCACAGAAATCCATGCTATTGCTTAGGATAGAACACACTGTTCCATAGCACAACATGGTGCACCAGAACATAACGCAGCACCACACCCTACTGTAGCACAGCACAACACCAGAAAAGCAGCTAACATCCCATAGCTAATGGATTTAATTTTGAGGTCTGATGGTCTAGGAAGGTTAGATCTAAGCTAACAAGAAGATCCAGGGCTGACTGGTTATGCTGTTGATATGCATTTATTCTGGGACTGTATACTTAGCATGGTGCCAGCAGGAAGGATAGACCTGGGACCCACACATATTCAATCTTCATTTAAACAGCTGTCCATCACTCCTAGGTAGAGTCTAACCTCCTGGAGAACCTGATCACTCATTACACAGCAGGGACCCAAAGCCAGGGGCGTCAATCTGAGTCACTGGCAGACTGTGTCTGACAGAGCAACGGAGATGCAGAGGCTGGTGAAGTTAGTCTTATGGATAATGATAGACTCAGATACAGTATGTGGTTCAGTGTGGGGTAGGTCCAAGATGGCCTGGAAGGTTTGAAAAGTCATGGGCTGATAAACCCCTAGAAGAAACTATAATCCAGAGGCCAGTGGTGTGCGATTAATTATTGCTATGACAAGAAAACGATCAGGTTCCAGTAGCATTTCAGGTCAATAATGCGTCATAGAACCAGGATCAGGTTCCAACAGTGTTTCAGTTCATTTGCAGGTAAGAGAACCAGGATCAGGTCCCAGCGGGGGTTTTGGGTCACTGATGGGTCACACAACAAGAATCAGATTCCAGCAGCATTTCAGGTCATTAGAGGGTCGGAGAACAAAGATCAGGTTATAGCAGCCTTTCAGGTCATTGGAGGGTTGCAGAACCTGGATCAGGTTCTAGCAGCATTTCAGATCATTAGAGGGTCGCAGATCAAAGATCAGGTTCTAGCAGCATTTCTGGTCATTAGAGGGTCACGGGACAAAGATCAGGTTCTAGCAGCATTTCAGATCATTAGAAGGTTGCAGAACCTGGATCAGCATTTTGGGTCAATGGTGGCTCAAAGGACCATCTTCCTGTGGCTGGGGAGGATTCACAGGGAGGGGAAATAACTTTGGGCTGCTTGAGTGACTGATTTTATGGGAAGCCCACGGGTGTACGGTGGCCTGGTGATCCCCATCACTCTGGGTGCTGTAATTGATGGAGGGTGTGTCAGTAGATGGTGGGGCTCATTTTTTAAAGAAAAAGGAGAGTAATCAAGACTTTTCAGACCACAATCCCCAGCTGGCCCTCCCCGAATATATTAAAGTGAAAATTTCGAATGGTTAAATTCAAATTCATTCGGCGTAGCCCCTAAACGAGATTTTGTGACCTTTGAAGTTCACATCCTTTGATGTCTCCCATCACTTCTCACAACAAAGTAGTCGGTGGAGGACGGCAGGAAGCTCCTGGGGGGCCGAGGGTGGGGGGAGGGGCCAGGGGGAGTATCCAAGGTGTTCCCTCCAGTAAGAGGACAAGGACTCAGACGGGGCCAACGTCGTCAACCTGGGTGGGGCAAACACACGAGAAGCTGCAATGTTTCAATCAGACTCCTCAGCAATAAGAAGCATCTTAGGCTTGAAGAGTCAAACCGAAACCACCCCCCTCCTCTCCCAAAGTGGATTCCAGCAGCTACTCTGCTCTGATTAGCCCCCCTCTTCCCAGTACTGTGAGGTCAGGGAGCCAGCCGAGCAGGAGGGGAATCCATCGCACAGATAGAGGATGCATCACGAGACGCAAGGCAGGGTTATCACGGCCGTCCCTGTGGACCAGTGGCGCTCGAACATGCCCCATAGACACACCTGTTATGTCCTCTGTGATGTAATGGTTGAGCTGTCATGGATCACGACATGTAAGAATGTGTCAGACTGTTCATGGAGCAGCATATGTAACAATGTTTGAGATTGTTCCCAGCTTGACATGTAAGAACATAGGGGCAGGCTGGTGGTGTATTGGTTAGGGACACAACTGTGTAATCAGAAGATCACCGATTCGAGTCCCCAACTCAAAAATACTGCTGTGGGACCCTGAGCAAGGAACCGTCCCAAAGCCCTGCTCCCCAGGTGCTCACATAGCTGCCCCCTGCTGTGTCGCAGTGCCACATGGGTTTAAAGCAGTGAACACGTTTTGCTGTAGTGTGTTGACAATTAACCACTTTCACTGTAAATATTGTTTTGCTCAGGACAAAGGACAGGGTTGGCCAATCTTATCTGCATAGGGCCAGTGTGTATCAAGTTTTTGGGATAACCTTTAGGACACCTGTTCAAACCCAGGTGTGAGGACTCTTTTGCCAACCAGTCCTCTAATTAGTAACCTATTTAAGGAGTTAGCGAAAACCCTCATTCCCAATAGCACTTTCTGCCCATCCTGGTATAAGACATGTAAGAACGTGTCAGCTTGTTCATGGATCAGGACATGTAAGAACATATCAGCTTGTTCATTGATCAGGACATGTAAGAACCATCAGCTTGTTCATGGATCAGGACATGTAAGAACGTAGTGATCAAGTGTGCTGAAACTGCATGTGACCCTAACTCTCTCTCTCTCTTTCTCTCTGTCTCTCTCTGTCTCTTTCATCACCACCGACTGGTACAGCAGACAACCTTGGCATTGAGTTTATGGGTAAGTCACCAATCACGTGAAAAAAACATCCGCATACACGTGGGTGTCTCCCTTTGTGTCCGTATGTGATGCTTGGAGCCCATATATCTATCTACCTACCAACTGTTTCTCTGGGTCAGTTTCACACACACACACATGCAAACACATGTTTACATTAGGCAAATGCCATGTAACTTTAATGCATGTCTTTTATGGATGAGAAGAAACTAGAGTACCAGAGGAAAACCCAGACAGCAGAGGCGGGGTCAAACCCACACAACATGGGGAGAGCATGCAAACTGCACAGGCACGCACAGCAGAGGTGGGGTTCAAACCCACACAACATGGGGAGAGCATGCAAACTGCACAGGCACGCACAGCATAGGTGGGGTTCAAACCCACACAACATGGGGAGAGCATGCAAACTGCACAGGCACGCACAGCAGAGGTGGGGTTCGAAGTCAATGAACTGCTGTGTTGGCCAGAAACTATGCCACATGGGTATTATTACTTATTTATTTGAATAATATTTGCAAGACTGGAACATATAACGATTGAAAAACACTATAAAGTGTTTGTGTGAGATATAGCGTCGGTGCATGTTAAGGTCAGCATGCCACACATATGACACATGTTAAGGTGGGCAGGACGGATCCACAGAGACCATATACTCCCCAGGGAAGGCAGCATAGCTCATTTACCATGACTCCGTCTGAGTCTCTCCATCGCATCCCTGTCTCTTAAATGTGAAGTGACTTTAATGAGTATGTCAAAAATTAAACTCAAATTAAACAGACTTTCCGGGCTGCCAAGAAGTAAGGAGTAATTTGCACTGCCAAGGCACTCGAAGTGAGGCACACTTTCCACATGAGATATGTAACGCCTATTTTATTACAAAACAAATAAATAAGTGATTAAAGTAAATGATAAGGAGCGAGTTGTGGGCCCGCCGTATGTGGCGGAGCGTAGCTCCCCGCTCGTTGCTATAGCAACAGCGAGCCGAGCAGCAGGAGGGGTTGTGGAGGAGATCAGTAAGCAGCAGGTGGCCTCCTTGACGAGCAGGCAGGGTCACGCCAGCGTGAGAGCCCTGAGCCCGGCGGCTGCGTACGTGTGTGCGTGCGTGTGTGCGTGTGCAAATGTAATTATGCTAGTGTTATCTGCACGTGACTGATACCGACTTTAATGAAAACAACGGACAGGGATGGGGGAGGGGCTTTGTTATTTCTGGGGGCCCCACTCAGAAGTCACTCCCTGGCCTCCGAACCGCCCAGTAGGTACTGGGTAGAGCCAAAAGACCGTAGCTGGCTGGCTCAGGAGAGGAACACGCCGCTTTAGCACCTTCTAAATAAGGAACGGGTTTATTTAACGCTTGGTGTTAACCTTGGGGGGGGGGGATTCTGTCGCCATGCCTCCACTGCAGCGTGTCTTTATTTCTTACTGGAGTGACTGGGGTTGGGGAAAGTCTGTCAAGATGCTGGGGTCACCAGCAGAGCTTTGGGAGCCCCCCTCATTTAGAGCATGCACTGTTTCTTTCTCATCAGGAGAATTCAGAGGGCGTTGTTATTTAAATACACATCACATGATGTTCTCTGGGCCGTACCTGCCGCCCCTGTCCCCATGTCCCCGTGTCCCCATGTCCCCGTGTCCCCGTGTCCTGTGTCCTCAGCATGGCCCCGTCCTGCAGCAAGGTGGCGTCTCGCACCAATTCCGGAATGTTCCACTGGTGCTGCACAGAGCTTTATAAAGACGGCTGTCTCTCCGTGGCCTCAGCTTAGGGCTCCGCCTCCCTCCCCAGTCACATACCGCGGCCCTTGCCTTGCCTTTTTCGGGGGCCAAAGCTCTTCCCTTAGCGTTACAGTGAGGGCACACCTAGTTCAACTGACCTTACAGAGCACAAAGAGTCCATCCGCTTTATCCCAAACACACCCAAAATCCAGTGTCAGGGAAACAAACCCAACCTGTGACTTCCTAAACACTGCATCTGCACATTTTTTATCGTAACATATCATTAAAAATTACACAAGTGAGCTGTCATTTTGCCTCAGCTCCGTTGATGATTCAGTGTAAATACCATCTTGAGCATCTAGCTCGGTAGGTTTTTGACCTGATCTTTATAAATTCTACGCAGATTGAATTTCGAAGAGCCTCTGTCATTGGAGTCATTCCTCTTGGTAACCTAACAGCTCGTTAACTAGCCCACAGTCTGACTGCATACCTCCACCTCCACCACCAAACCAATATGTTCTGCACAACCTAAACACAGTATGACTTGAGGAATCTCTGTCAGGGGAACCGAAATGTTTTCAATGTTCTCCTGACCTGGAGTAGTGTCTGGTGTCCATCTGAGGGGGGGGGGTCCATTTCCTGCTACCATTCCTGTAAAGCAAATCTCCAAAAATAATAGTTTAATTAAGCTGCTGCATGGACCTCTGTGTCGAGTCAAGTCGCCTGGGTCCAGCAGGTAAAATGCCCCCCTTGTGGGGTCGCCTCTCTCCTGATCTCCACCTCAGGTCCTCTCCTCCTTGCCCACTTGTACATCTCCTTATCACACCCTCGCCCTGAAGGCACCACATAGCTCTGTGCTAAGAGTGAGGGAGGAGGAGGTGGGGTAAACAAACAAGGGGGCGGGATGAGGCCAGAAAGCAGGAGAAGCTCTGTATCAGTAACAGGGCACAGCGGGGGGCTGGCCTGGAGAGTGCTGCCTTGCCCCCCCCCCCCCTCCACCCCAGGATAGCATTGATGCCGATAAGCCTTTGTGCTCACATCGGTTAGATAAGTGGGACGGAGCACTTACATGCAGCGGCCTGTCATCTCTGCACAGCCAGGCAGCCACAGTAATGCTTCTGTCACCACTGGGACAGTGCACGTCACCAATGGGCAGGCAATGGCTGAGGGAGGAGGGCCACTGGCGGCTAAATGGGGCATCGTCATAATAAAGGGGAGTCCAAGGAAGGTGTGGACAGTTTGAGCCTGTGTGTTAATAGAACTGGCTATAATGAAAGGGAGTGGCCAGTCAGAGGAAGGTGTGAACAGTGGGACGTGGCTTAGACTGTGGTGAGTGTTAAGTGCTGTTAATAATATACAGGTGTGTTATCAGCCACACTGATGGAAAAACACTGATGGGGTGTCTCTCACCCAAATGCTATGTGTATCACAGCAGCCTCAGAAACATCCCCATTATGATATGCTAACACAGCTATTATACATGAGCACAGCTCCTTTAAAAAAACATTCTCCTATGCACTAACATAGCAATGATATACTAACACAGCACCTACATGCTAACACAGCTCTGATATGGTTACATGGCCATGATATGTGAACACAGCTTCGATATGTTAACACAGCTACAATACACCTACATACCTATGGTACATTAACACAAGTATGCTACATAAACACAGCTACAATATGATGCAATACGATACCATTCAAAGGACTAGGGAAGCCTGGAACTCGCCAGGCAGCACAAGCCGGGTCACTGCACCTGTCCCCGGGAAGCCTGCAGCAGGCAGTAATGATCGTCAGGGCTTTTCCTTAAGTATGTGTGTGTGGCATTTAAAGTCAGCGATAAAGTGCATTTAGCCTGACACAGCTGGGCGGAAAAGATTTAGGGGGGTATTAGTAGTAAATGAAGAGACAGTTATTAACCGGAGTGTGATTTGGCAGTCCTGAACATGGCTCAGGTAATAAGCACACATTAATTTAAACCACACCTCTGTGGGCTTTGGTGGGGGGGACTGTGCAGCCCGGAGATAAGGCAGGGGCTCGGCGAGGCAGGCAGGCGGTCGGGAAGCAGGCAGGAGGCAAATGGGCAATCGGCAAGCAAACTGGCTGTTGGGAAGTGGGCGATCAGGAAAAGGTGAACAGGAAGTGGTCAGGCAGGTGGGAAGTGGGAGGTTGGGAAAAGGTGAACAGGAAGCTTGTGGGCAGTTGGGAAGTGGGCGGTCGGAAACCGTGAGCAGGAAGCAGGCGGGAGGTTGGGAAGTGGGTGATTGGGAAACAGCGAGTAGGAAGCGGGTGGGCGGTTGGGAAGTGGGCGATCGGGAAACAGCGAGTAGGAAGCGGGTGGGTGGTTGGGAAGTGGGCGGTCGGAAACCGTGAGCAGGAAGCAGGCGGGAGGTTGGGAAGTGGGTGATCGAGATCGG
>JAODKL010000041.1:1248777-1261804 GCA_026780765.1 Petrocephalus schoutedeni
GGTGGGCGGTTGGGGAGTGGGCGGTCGTGAAACCGTGAGCAGGAAGCAGGCGGGAGGTTGGGAAGTGGGTGATCGGGAAACAGCGAGTAGGAAGCGGGTGGGTGGTTGGGAAGTGGGCGGTCTTGAAACCGTGAGCAGGAAGTAGGCGGGAGGTTGGGAAGTGGGGGATCGGAAACTGTGAGCAGGAAGCAGGCGGGAGTTCGGGAGGAGGGTAGTTGGGAAACAGAGAGTAGGAAGTGGGTAGGCAGTTGGGCAGTCGGCGGTCTTGAAACCGTGAGCAGGAAGTGGGCGAGAGGTCAGGAAGTGGGCCGGCGGGTGGCCTAGATTCAAAGCAGACCCATTCAGCTGCAGACGGCAGTTTGAATTTTAACGTTACTGACTGATAGCGCGTGGCGGGGGGCCGAAAGGCTAAAAGGTAGATGGGGTAATTGTTCTCTGAGATGTTTACGAGCTGACATGCATTTTGAAATGGCCGTCATTTATTCAGACATTATGCCGCACAGCCATTCAAAAACAGAATTCTGATGCCGCAGATGTGCTTCTTGCCTGTCCCTGGTCATGGGACGGCATGGTCCAGTGCGAAACCACACAAGTCCTGTGGAACCACAAAACAGGAGCATCTTCTCTAGCAAGCAAACACTAAGCCTGGGGGTGATTTGAAGGAGGCGCTAACAGCCGTATGCCATCTCAGTGTCCCTCCTTGTCTCTCCTCGCCCCTAACAGAGAGCAAGGAAATGTACAAGAGGCAGGTGCTTTCCATCTCCTGCATCACGGCGGGAATCAGCCTCCTGGGAACATTCTGCATCGCCCTCTACTGCCGCAACAAGTGAGTGAGGGCTCCACCTAGTGGGCTGGGGGATACATAACGCGCCAGTGAAGGTTGGAGTTCTCAGACTCGTTGAATGCTAGCCTGTGCTTAAAGTTTCTGTACTTCTTGTTTCCCTTGGCTTTATCCTCAGTGTTAGAGTTAGGGTTCTTGGACAGTGTTCCAGAATTTCTCCCAATGACTCAATGTGTCACTGTGACCACCCCCCCCCCCCCCCCCCCCCCCCCCAGGCGGCGCGGTGAGAAGCTTCAGGCCCACCTGAAGGAGTGTCGCAGCCTGAAGTGCTACAGCTCATCGGGGCTCCTGCCCAAATCCAGCCTGAGGCCTCAGTGCGGCCTGCACCTGCAGAGCGTGAGTACACAGCCCGGGAAGTTCTCCATCCGTGCCGGCCCCTCGTCACCTTGTCACTTAGTTGTGTGTGTTTTAAGGTACAGCCACCCTTTCAGTGTAAATTGGCCATTTTCAGCTGTTATCCTACCTCAGAAGCTTGTAGCAGTGCCACTTAGCCATGCACTTAGCAGGCCCAAAGTCAGCATGGCGCTCTGCCTCGTCGTACGGCAGCGTGCTTAAAGCTAAGCGGTTAAAGGCGACTGCTCAGTTGAGCAGAGCTGTGGGTGTCTATGGCATCTCACAGGCGGCAATGATCGACCCACGGAACCAGTACAGGAGCCCATTACTCTGTGTGCCTGCATGCGGGTCAGTGGGTTTGGATGTGGTCTGTTATCAGAAGGTCATTAGTTCATGTTCCAGGGTCGGCAGAGTGATGTCATTGTTGGGCCTTTGAGCAAGGACCCCAAGGAAGTAATTACCCCAGAAGCTGAAAGACCTTGTTTTCTCAAAAAGAAATATATATCACTTTGGATAGAAGAAATATTTAATGTGGCTTAGGCCCATAGTGTCAGATTTGGTCCCCACCTGACCCCGCCCTTTGTGTCTTCTCCATGTTTGGCCATCAGATGGTGCTGGCCACCTTGTCCTCTTCCGCCCTTCATCCTAGTGTACCTAAGTCCTCAGTGTTTTTCCCTGTTCCCTCGACCACTGCATGGCTCAGTGGGTTCAGCGTGCGGCTCCCCGACCAATATTCTTCAATAATGGGTTTGAGGCTGGCCTGAGGCCATCTTCGCCTGTTATTTTGTGTTTATTTCCCATTTGTTTCCCTGTGTTAGGTTAGCCCTGCTTGTTTCCTGTTCTCTGGTCTTGTTTTATATTGGTTCTGTTTATCCTAGTGTATTCCTATAGCATCAGTTAGTGTTTTCTAGTTTCAGTGTCTGTAGTGTTCCCTAGTTCTGTGCTAATTAAATTTGTTGCTCGTTGTCCTGTTCCTCTTGTGATTTGATTCATTTGCATGATCCTCACCTGTTCCTTGTTGCCTGTAGTCCTGTTAGCCACACCTGCCCCTTGTTAGTCGTTGTGTTCAGTGTATGTTAGTGCCTGGCTGTGTCATTATATGGTGTATGCTCTGCTTGGTGTTCCAGTCTTGCTCTTCCGTCATGTCTAGTCTTAGTTCCGGTTATATGGTAATTGTTTTGCTTCCTTACCCCTTGTGGTCCCGTTACTTTGTAGTTTCCCCAGTTCTGGTGTATTCTGCCCCAATAAACCCCCTTTTTTGTTCCTGAGCCGCAAGTGGGTCGTCACCCTCGTTTTCTGGGCTTGCACCGTGCCACATCGTCACGACCATGACACACAGTCTATAAAGGGCTTCACATTTAGAGCTTTTAACTTAAAAACTTGCTAATTGGATGTTGCTGCCTTCAGTGAGATTGGGTTCAGCTGGTTTTAGATATATTTTTCTAAATCCCTGAAATGTCCCCGAGAGTAAATAATGCAGCTCTTGAAACACGGCTAAATCATGAATACTGACTGAATGATGTCAGCAGCTGCATCTAAGATTAACTATTCCTTGATCACGATGCAACATAAACTAAAAGTTTAAAAAGGATTTCCATTCACATTTTTAATACTTTCACATTGCCAGTATTTTGGAAGTCGGAGAAAGACGGCACATTCTTTTTTGTCTGTGCAATTCTCTGGTGTCGCATGTGTGTGTCTTTAAGCCGGGCTTTGGCGGGCCCCAGTCCGTGACCGAGCACATCGCCTGCCTGGCCTGCTTCCTGTCAGCAGTCCCACGCGTATCAGACACAAGCTGCCGGCGTGACGGACACCTGGGGATGCTCCTGGGTGGTTGCCATGGGAACGTGGGCATCAGCCTCAGCAGCCCGTTGGTCTCTCACTATCCTGACTGTCATTCCACTGGGCACACGTGTTCACACGCTTGCACTCTCCATCACATGAATGCCACAGTTTTGCCATGTGAGGGGGGGAGGAGGGCCCAGAGAAGAGGTAAAAAAAAGCTAGTGCCCCCTAAAGGAAATATTAGGTTCCGAACTCGATTCCTTAACACCAGCCCTGTGACGTTTACACCAATGGTGTGCCCCATCTGCAGAGAGGGAAAGGCAAGCGCGATGTCACGCATAAAGGGAGCCATGGCAGGCATTTAGACGTGTGATAATCTGAGAATGTAGCAAACGGTGGGAACCCAGTTTAAGGTTTAGCACGTAGCACGTAGCGCATAGCACGTAGCGAGTAGCATGTAGTGCGTAGCACTTAGCGAGTAACGAGTAGTGCGTAGCATGTAGCGAGTAGCACATAGCGCGTAACACTACGGGCACTCCTGCGTTAATGGCACTGCGGCGGTGGGTTCTTTGTTTTCCTGCTATCTCCCTGACCCTTGCCACTTTGCTGGTTTCTGTATTTTAGCTTCTGGGCCTTTTTCTCAATCTGATTCTCTGGATCGGAGCCAGCGGCAGTGAGATAAAGCCATTAGCGCTGTGTCTATCGGATTAGCACGCTCTGTAAGCGGGGCGGGTCCTTTCGGGGGTGGGGGGCTGCCCACCTGTGTGAGCCACCGGTCGGTTGCTCCCCAAACCTTCCTGGAAAAAGCTCACTAAACCACGGCCGGCCCGGCCTGCGGGGGGGCCCCATCACTTGATGGTCCCGCAGATGGAGCTGAGCTTGGCTGGGCAGGCGGCATGCTGTGACAGCCTCATGGGGTCCTCCCCGAGCCTAGCACCTTGGGGATCTCACTCCCGCCATCCGGCCTTGGCATTCGATTGGTCAGCTCACTGTACGGGCTTCACCCCCTGTTAGGGCCATACCGGAGGACACATCTTCATCAGATGAATTCCGCCCCGCTGGCTCTGTAGTCATGGTGATGCTGGTTGTCGCGGCGACTGTGGTTCAGATCAGCCAGACATTCCCTGATATAGTAGAGCAGAGGGGAGCCCGGGGCCTTTTAGGGGCCCCGCTTGGCTCTGTTCTGAGGTCTGTGAAGGACCTCGCTGGGCCTCATGGGCAGCCTGGCAGCCCCGTTTGCTGTCTGCCCTCTGTGCATGGCCGGAGGATGGGATTGGGTGGTGCCGGGGCAGGGGGCATGCCGCTGTACCCCTCAGCTCCGTCGGGGGCTCCTGATTGGCTGCCTCTCCTGCATCAGCCAGTCCCATTCCATATGATCTATCTGAGAGACCTGATTAGCCAGACACGGGTGTTCGGGGGGAGGGCAAAAGGATAGAGCGATGATCTACACATGGGGACAGTCCTCCCAGAGAAGGGGGACACCCCCCCCCCAAACTTCACACTGCCCTGTTTTGCGCTAAGTGTGGACAATAGATGACAGTCAAGCCCGATCACATTGCCTTGACCGTGACAGGGACACACCCCAGTGAGGGGCAACGCCAGATCAGTGGTGTCACCGACACTGTGCCTTCCCTTCCTCCTGTGTCACTGGAGAGGACAGGCAGGCAGTCTGTACCCCTGTACTGTCCTGTGATTCCCTCATTATGCTGCCGCTGACCCTGGATACACAGGTTGGGAATACGGAGTCCGGTCCACTCGTTCCTGATTATTCTTAAACACTGAAAAGGCGAATTATGGTAATGATCCCTTTCTATATAAAAATCAAAGAAATTCTTTAAGAATCCATTAATGTAATCATGTCTGGGACTAATTCCTGACTTCTGTCGGAGCGCCGTTCCGGGCGGCGGGGAGTGTAAGCAGAACTCGTCTCATTTAATCCGCGGATTATACGCAGGGTCTAATTAAAATCACCATATATCCAACAGCGGCGGCACTGCGACGCCCTCCGCTCGGGAACATGGCAGGCACATGCGTGTGCTGTGGGAGCGCACGTTAATGCTGCTCCGCGGCCGCATCAGAGCGCCAATTAGCACGGGAGAGCGGCGGCCCGCGCCGCCAGACGGCTTTCTGCCACCTCCTGCTGTGAATCATCCATCCTGGTGCTATTCCTCCATATGTATCGGATGACGGACATGGGGAGGAAGCGCGGCCTGGCGCACAGTCGCTCCCGCGGCCCCAGCCCACTCTGCACTTGTGACTGGAATACAAAGTGGCTGGGATTCACTCTGTCCTAAGGGCTAGCTTGGTAGCTGCTATGCTAGATGGGCCTTGTGATGTAGCGCCTGTCGGGGAGCCCCGTCCTGGGAGCCAGCTGCCTCTTGCTTATCGTTTCCAAACAGCCACCAGAGGGCGCAGGGGGCTCCCCAATGGGGAGATGCAAGCACCGACTGCACTCTGCCTCTGTTTCCTTCCTTAGTACGGCAAAGGTAATGGGTCCTCCACTCCACATGGGGTCGCTGTTCGCAAAGTGGGCATCCCGCAGAGCTGCACTGTGCCTGCCGCCCATCCCAGAGCCCCGCCCCCCGGGAAGCACCTCAGGTAGGAGCCTCTCTCTCACATTCGCATCTAGGGCTGCACACAAACGGGGAGCCAGGGAACATTTCGTGCCGTGGAAAGTTAATCATTTCCCCGGATTTAGTCAGGAACCAAAGCACACAATGCGAAGCTGGGGGCTACGGCTTGTTTTATAACCATAGTGCATTATAGGAACTGAGGTGGTCTTAAGTATGTGCCTCTTGACTAGAATGAAATCCTTGCTGCTTTCCACGCAATTTTTTATGGGCATGAAATTCTGTGTGAAGAAATAAATTAAACATTATGTAATTATTCAGAAATGTGATCTTCTGTTTTTTTTTTACTGGGGCTATGTTAGCAAGATGAGCTAATAAACCTGCAGAAACCTGCATGGAGCTGACCAGGGTCTAAGGGGTCAATAACACTCCACACCCTCTCCTGAGTGGCACTGGCTGGTTGGTCTGGGCAGTGTCCAGGAAAGATTAAAAGGTGTGATGTGGCAGACCGTGTAAGGCCATGGGTAGAGAAGGGAGCCGCCTCAGGAAGCTGAAGGGCTTATGGGTAAAGAGAGAGCTGCACAGTAAAACCCTGAGTGGGAGAAAGGGGCCTGGGACTTGTCTGCAGAGCGGCATTTGGGGCGGACTGAGTGGACGGTGCGCCACGGCTGATGGGGGCCAGAAGAGCACGGCAGGTCACCATCTGCGAGGCATAATCCCCACCCCCCCACTGAGTGCCCCAACTGCACTACGCCCCCACGGAGAAGGACACACCTGTGGGGCTGCTGACTGCATACCGGGGGGGGGGCGTAACGAGCCATGACCCCCCCCCCCACAGAGGGTCCCTTCTGGTGCTCCTTCAGATGAGGAGGACAGTTTGTACAGGAGCTGCGTGTGGGGGGGTGAAGTGGTGGTGGGGGGTGTGCATCAGGCAATGGTATGGGGGGGCACCATGCTGTAAGCATTTAGCATGCTGGCGGTGTGGTTTATAAAAAGCGGGCAATAAATCACTTCCTGAGTTCTCATTGGTGGATGGTTGGTGAATGTCGTGTGATCATGTGGTGGGAGGGTCCTGCTGGAATGTCCAGCACTAGGTGGTCATGTGGCGTGTCCTGCCCAGGGCCGTGTGGGGCTGCTGGGGCATTGACGGCACCTTGGCTGGGTGTCTGTGGGCGGGGCAGGCCTGACTCCCTTATCTGGGGAGGGCGCTCTGGAGCTGCCTACCCATGGATGGGTGAGAGGTCCCCGTTTCCCGGAAGCCTCCAGGCACCATGTTGGGTGATTCTCACTGCCCGTCCATCAGCAAAATGTCATGCCTAAGTAGGTGGTTGGCCTGTGCCGGGAATGAGGGAATATCTGTTATGTAACAGTACTGCCCCACCCTGTCTGCGCGTGTGTGTGTGTGTGTGTGTGCAGTGTGATTGCAGTCTGCAGTTGCAGTCAGGCATGCTCCCATGCAGTAAGTGTCACTGGCTGTCTACCCCCCGACCCCCTGCCCCCCCCCCCCTGCCACCTCCCATTTGGGTAAAGGGAGGATGTTACCATGGAGACAGAGGATGGTGTAGTGCGTGATACCGGTGACGACCTTGCGCTCAGCACCATGTCGCCATTGGGAGGCTGAGCTCCGTGGGAAACTGTCCCTGTGGATGACCTGAGCTTCACTATGCCCCCCCTCCACCCATTTAAGCGTCCGTTTGCCCTCTTCTGCTCTAAATCAGCATTCCCTGCCTCCCTTCTACAGCCCCAGCCAGCGAGCCCGCCTCGCCCGGCCCCACCGGACCCCGCCCACTCCACGGGGCCGCCTCAATGCCATTGGTGGCTGCAGGGACTCTGGACCCATCTACCAGCACCTGCAGGAGGCACAGTCCTCAGACCGGGAGGCAGAGTCTTTACGAGAGTGAGTTACAGGGGTGGGGTGGGGGGGTGTCAGAGGTTTTGATGCTTTATTTTTAAGGTTCCCTCTCCTCGTCTTTAACCACCCCATCTCTCAATTCATTGTGAAGACAGGAAGCAACCCCCCCATACAAGGAAACAGTCACCCATTAGTGTTTTGTTTAAGCTGATTCAGACACGAGGGAGAGTCCTGACTTTCCTTCATTGTGTACAAATCCATAAGCACAGATATTAGCATTGGTGTTAATGGTATGCATTGGGGGTGAAATGGGACAAGAAGGCCATGCCCCCCAGTACTGCTGACCCCTAAAACGACCGTTAGGGTGCCAGGGTGCTGGGTCAGGCCTGGCGGGAGATCCCCAATACCTTTGACGGCTGTGCCGTGGTGTCTTCACACCTAAGAAATTGGCCCTTCCCTGCTGCTCTCTGGGATGAGCACTTGGGATGAGTGTGTGAGGCCGCACACCACTCGCTGAGGCATCACGTCCCAGCCAGTCTCCGCGCGGATGACCATGGCGATAAGCAGCCCCGGTGCCCTGATTGGCCCTCGCCGGAGGCGGGAAGCCCCGATAAGGCAGTGTGAGAGACGCGCCCGCGGGTTAAACCGTATCTGCGATGCTGGGAGTTCACCCTGTGTCAGGGATTATGAATAATTCCCCAAAGACGGCAAGCTTGGGATGGATGTATGTGGGTGAGGGGGGGGGGGGTGGCACAGCTGGAAGCCCAGAGGATCAGGAGCCAGGTGTGAAATGAAGCAGCCGGACCCTGGCAGATGCTCCCGTCTGAGCGAGGGAGGGGGCTGTTGATTAGTGCGGCTCGTCTGTGCATCATGCATGATGGGACGCCTGCAGGCACACACAGGAATCTCTGTTTAGCCTTTTCCTGGGGAGCTCCCCCTTACTGCGCTGGGGTAAGCATGTGGCTCTGTGATCGGATAGGTTGTCAGTTCAAATCCCAGGGTCAGCAGAGTGATGTCAGCATAAACTCCCAGTGACTCCAGGGCCTGCCTGACCCTGCTCTCTCAAAATGTATGTCCCTTTGGATTAAAGCATCTGCTCCATAAATAAAAATGCACGCTTTGTGTTTGCGGCTTGATGTAAACAGTACACATCCCCCCCCCTTCCCATGCTCTGCTTGCAGGTGTCCCACCCTCAAGGCGGACGGAGGTGGTGCACAGGATGCCTCATTAAATATGCAAGCCCCTGCTGTGGGTGGGCACACAGAGGGCCCCGCCCCCTCGCCGTCATTCCGCACTTGCTCCATTCCCATAATCCCCTCTGTCCAGGGACATTGCGGGGTTTCCTGTGAGCCTATGGCTAACCCGGATGCCGGCAGCCATTGTTCGTTGCCACGACCCCAGGCGGGGGGCGGTCCCCGTCGTCCAAGCACCGCCCATCCTGCAGTGACGAGTGGAGGACTGCAGGGGTCACCCTTCACACTGGAAGCTAGACAGCGCCTCAGGGCTCTACCACATAGCTACAGGAAGGCGGACGATTGTGGTGCCAAGAAGATGGACCATTTCCCATCAGCCACTGGGACTGAGAATAGCGCACTGGCCCAGAATGGACCTCCATTAGTGCATCCGAGAGAACCAATCACAGACTCTGTCTGGGTCAACCAGTGAAGCTGCCGAGGGGCGTGGCCATCTTCTCTCTTTGGACCAATCACAAACAATGTGTTGGATTTAAAACTCGAACCTCATGCAGGAAAGAGACAAGTCAAGAAACACGAACAACATTACGAAACACTGAAAAAATGTGAATAAAAAAGAGCGGAAATATTAACAAAACAAAGGATGGTTTAGGGTGGGAAAAAAAACAAATTAAAAAATATGAATAATTTATATGTATTTATTTAAACAAGGAGCTTCTACTTAGAAAGAAAACCAAATAGTCTGTCATCTCCATGGTGTTTTTAATTGTTAAAAAATAAAGATGAGGAATATGGGAAAAGTGTAGCTTTTTATTTCTCTGAGATTTAACTGCAACACGCCTGCTGGCATGCAGTCGCGAGCACACCAATCAGACAGATAACCAATCAGATTGTAGAGGAGGAGGGCCCAAGCAACTAGAGGAGACGGGGCCAAAACTTCTGATTGGATCGTCTGATTACTGACACAGGATCTGATTGGTTATCTCTTTGAACAAACTCCTATGAGCACACGCCAGCAGATATGCACTCGTGCTGGACGGGATGCACATGCTTTTCTCGAGTCTTTCTCCTGGCATCCCGCTGGATCCTGTAATGTGGCCTGTGATTAAGGTAGGGTGAGACCAGCAAAGTATCTGCGATAAGGAGTGGGGCATATGGAGGCGGGGCTGAGGGTGCATTCAGCTTGGCTGAGAATTTGCCTGGATTGGTGGAGAACGTGTGTGACTCTACAAACGTGCAAATGTTGTGATGTCATCAGAAGATTGGAATGGCCCATAGTCTGGGATGGACCGGTTACACAGAACATCAGAACATCAGGCTTTTCTGTGGAATGCTGAAGTACAGCAGCAGTGGCTGAGGGTCCTCTGCCATTAGAGCAGCAGCGATTCAGACTAAAACACCCCTCATTACGACTCCAGTGTCCCAGGGTGGCGGATGTCCGCCCTTAACGCGGCGTTTCACTTAGCGGCCGTATGGACGTTATTAAAACGCAGATTAAGCAGATCTCACATGCAATTTGTTTTAAGTGGAGGTGATGTGCATGCAGTATTTACACTAAAAGAGTGAGGCCTTTACCATAGGGGCTATTCTTGGAAATAATTTAGTAAAGTGTGTGCTTGGTGCTTTGCGTGTGAGCCAAAGGGCGGCCTTTTCTGTGGCAAATCAGCAAGACTTGAGAGGCTGGCTCATGCAGGCCCCCTGTTGTAGAACGTGTGTAATGCGGGGGGTATCGCCCAGGGCCGACTCTGTTGTGAAGGGTGCTTCAATTGAATTGAATTGAATTGAATTAAATATCGCTGCATCCAAAGAGGGGTACGCAGAGCCCCAATTACACATACAGTCTGACCTATGTGTGGATCAACGCAGAACACTATCTGAAGGTTTAATTTAAAACTATTGATCTGTTTCCTCATCAGTATTTCAGCAGCTGGGGTTTATTTCTGAGCACCATGCTTCCGGGTGGAATGATGCGTTTATGAGTGAAAAGGGGCTGAGTCAGACATAGCGCTCCAGGAAGCATGAAAGGCCTGATTTTGTTAACTTGTGTGGTATAACTATAACTACACTCTATAACACAATGACATAGCTTCTGCTCCAATCACCACAGACCACTGGTCTGCACCAATCAGCACACTCCGCCACACCATTCTACCAATTGGCATAAACCACCATGCTGCTCTGCCAATCAACACATTCCACTGCAGCAGACTCTGGTAATGATGTTCTGACAACCAGGAAGAAATAGACAAACAGAAATATAGATAAACCAACAGGCAGCTATATAGATGAACAGACAGTGAGACAGATACATAGACCGAAAAAGCGGCACTGCTTTACTGTGAGCAGGCTGGCAAACACAGAGCTCGCCGTGTACACAACTCACCTGAAAAGCACCATGTGCCACCCACAGCGGGTCCCAGGCATCACGCAGCGAGCGCCTATCCAGCTCCCGGGTCTCGCATTGGGAATTTTGGGAAATGATCGTGCGGCAGGACTGTGCATTTATCTGCCTTCGCTCATTAAGCAGGGCGGAAGGCGAGTCTCTCCCGGGCATCAGCGCAGCCTGCAGCTGCTCTTCCTCAACGCGCCGCCAGATCTCTCCCGCGGACCGGGATGCAGCCGGGGCCGGATGCAGTCATGCTGAAATGTGACAAAAACCTGCTATTTTGACCTTGTTGGGACATTTTTTTTTTGTAAAATTTTAGAAAAATCTGTGACTGCAAAAAAAAAAAAAAAACTAAAATTAGCCATACGTCATGTATTTTGTTTGGTTACTTATGGTTAAGGTTAGGGCTGCGTAGGGGTTAAGGGTGTCATTGTTGGGATTAGGGTTTTCCCCATATTAATGAATGGAGAGTCCCCATAAAGATGTGAATACAAACATGTGTGTGTGTCTGTGTGTGTGTGTGTCGTAATGGAGCCACCTTCTTTGGTGGATGGTCCCTCTCTTTCAGGCACCTGCATTTCCTCTCCAAGGGGGGGGCAGAACTGAGCGGCAAGCCGCCTCACTGCATTTAGCACAGCAGTGTGTGTGGCCACCGCACCGGCCCGCTCCAGGGCCACTTCCCCCCAGCACATGAGGCATTAGCACCCCCCACGTAACCAAACACCCGCATGCACCACAGCATCCGGCCCTCCGGCTTCCATCCAGCAGGGGGCGCCCTCTTCAATTAAGCCTCATAAATCGACAGAGAAAACATCGAGAAAATATCGCCCCCGGGCATGCCGATGTGGCCTGGTTCCGGAGGGCCACTCACGATTTATTCAGCAGTATGCTCCGTGAATTTCCAGCTGGACGTATTTAGAGGCAGGCACCCATCCCGAACGTGGGCGTGTTTACCCAGAACCACCCATGTACTCCAAACCCCCAATTAAGCACAACTTCCACCCACAAAGCACAGAAGGGGATTAGCATTTGGGTTTTATTTTTAACTAGGACACCTCTCTCCCCCCCCCAGGAACTTTAGAATAACTGCCTGCCTTCTGTGTGCCAGAATAGCCTCGCGTCAGGGTGCTGAGATTACCTTATTCAGCTCCCAGCTGGACTCACACGGCCTGTGGCTGTGGGGCTATTAAACTGACGGGTCAGACTGGTTTAGTTGGATAATCCTGATCCGGTTTCATTTGCCTGGCCCCTGCCAGCCCTCTCCGCCGTCCCGCTCCAGCAGGCGAGACGCGAGGTTGCCTCTGAGCTTCCGAGACGTAACAGGATCATCCTGGCCAGAGACGTTGGGGCGCCCGGCCCCGGGCAGGGTCTCCATCAGCGTGTCGGAGGATGACAGGGACGGACAGGCCAGCAGCCAGTAAGGCCGACTCATAAGCGTTTTAGAAGGAAGACTCTTCTGTCCCAGTGAGCTTGCCGCATGGGTGAGGAATAGGGTGTTCCTTGGGTTAAAGTCTACAGAAGGGAACCAGACGTGCTCATTAGGGTGATGACTGATCCACCGTCAGGACTTCATCATCTCGGAAGCTATGGCTGGCACAGGACAGAGGGGGTACCTGCTGACAGCTGCTGCAGGGCCTGTATGGTCCATGGGGACTGTCCTCTCTCTGGGCATGTCTGACGGGTGGCATAGTGAAGGCCCAAAACTCCTGGCCTGTTATTTGAATTATATTTACATATAATTCGGATAACAGACACGCTTATCTACAGATGTGTACATGGAAAAAGAGCCACATATGCACATTATTCAATGAAGAATGTCAGCATAGGGTGATGGAGGGGAATGTCCTAGAGGATGTGGGGTTTGAGGTATTGTGGTGTCATATGACTGATGTCTTAGAGGAGGTGGGGTTTGAGGTATTGTGGTATCACATGACTGATGTCTTAGAGGAGGTGGGGTTTGAGGTATTGTGGTGTCGCATGACTGATGTCTTAGAGGATGTGGGGTTTGAGGTATTGTGGTGTCATATGACTGATGTCTTAGAGGAGGTGGGGTTTGAGGTATTGTGG
>JAODKL010000041.1:1271586-1286491 GCA_026780765.1 Petrocephalus schoutedeni
GGGGGGCATGCTTTGGGGGGGTGGGGATCCTGAGGCCGACCAGTCCCACTCACAGCGCCCAGCTGTGTGATCGTGCAGACAGCGTGAGGCGCTTTGTGAGTGAACAGCAGCTAAGGAGAACCAAGTGACCAGTCTCTACCTGTCATTTCCTTCCTCGCATCACTTTACCTCTCTCTGCCCCGCTTTCAACACTCTGCTCTTCTTTCCCTCTCTGTCCCTCATCCTTCTAAAGTCTCTGTTAGATTGTCAAGCAGTGAACACTGCAGTTCCTCTGGGCAGTCTCTCTCTTACTCTGTCACACCTTGAACACTGCAGTGCCTCTGGGCAGTCACTCTCTTACACTGTCACACCTTGAACACTGCAGTTCCTCTGGGCAGTCTCTCTCTTACACTGTCACACCTTGAACACTGCAGTGCCTCTGGGCAGTCACTCTCTTACACTGTCACACCTTGAACACTGCAGTGCCTCTGGGCAGTCACTCTCTTACACTGTCACACCATGAACACTGCAGTTCCTCTGGGCAGTCTCTCTCTTACTCTGTCACACCTTGAACACTGCAGTTCCACTGGGCAGACTCTCTGTTACACTGTCACACCTTGAACACTGCAGTTCCTCTGAGCAGACTCTCTCTTACACTGTCACACCTTGAACACTGCAGTTCCTCTGGGCGGACTCTCTGTTACACTGTCACACCTTGAACACTGCAGTTCCTCTGGGCTGTCTCTCTCTTACACTGTCACACCTTGAACACTGCAGTTCCTCTGGGCGGACTCTCTGTTACACTGTCACACCTTGAGCACTGCAGTTCCTCTGGGCGGACTCTCTGTTACACTGTCACACCTTTAACACTGCAGTTCCTCTGAACGGACTCTCTGTTAGACTGTCGACAGTGAACCCTGCATTTCCTCTGGGTGGTCTCTCCCCCAGGCATCACATAGCTATGTGTGGTCGCTGGTGGGTTTCTCTGCCCCTCCTACCATTTTATTTTCCAGCAGTGTAATGAGGGCAGTGCTGGGCAGATACAGAGATGACATGCTGTTGTCAGGCAGCTCAAACCCCAGTGACTACTAAGAGGATGACATTAGCTCATTATCATCCTTACAGGAGAAAAAGGAGCAATTAAACTCATCAGCATGCAAAGCCTTTGGAGTGGGAGGGTGTCATTAATCACACACTATTGTGCAGGGCCAAAACATCCAATCAAGTTGCCGTCTTCTAAACTAGCAGCATGTGCGATGATATCACTGCAAGAGGCGGGGCCAGGCTGAGCTGTGAGCCACGCCCTCCATCCTAGCTAAAGGGCTCAAATACCAACTAGCAGTGCAGTGGGGGGTGTGAGTCAATGGGGCGGCCTCTGTGGTTGTGAACAGAAGGTTGAAGGTTCAAATCCCCTCTTTGGCAGTGTAGTCATATTCAGCGTTTGAATTCCAGGGGAGCTTGGCTTCTTTGAAACAGGTACAAGTTCCTTTGAAAGTGTCCCCAGGGGCTTTTAGGGAGCGCTCTAAAAAATTGTCCACTTTTGTGTTATAAGTTATGTTTTATTTTTGTGGCGCACACCGGAAAATAGGGCTCCCCCAAAAGCCACTGTGTAATTCGAACCCCGGTCATATTACTATGACCTCTCCTGCGATGCTGACTCCAGTGACGGCCTGGGTCTCCAGTTAGTCCCCAAAGTGTCACCTCTGTGCCCAAGAAAGTGACATGTACCGCATCATCTGGAAGGCCTCCTCTGGTGAGCCAGTGCAACCGTTACTGGGGCAGCATCCTCGCTGAAAGACCGTCCACCTTATCCTCTCAGCCACACTCTGTAAAACATGCCAGAAAACAGTCATTTAAATAGTACTTTTCAGACAAACGGCCAGATAATGGTAAGGAAAAAATCTTGGTAAAGAGTGACAAAAAGCAGCCTTTTCTTTTACAGGAATGCAGGGCACACCCCCTAGTGGCAGACTGTATTACATAAGCAGAAAGGTGCCTGTATTACGCCTGTTTGTCTGTGTCCCTGTTTTCTGTTATAAAGACAGAGGACAGGCAGCCCAATGGACCCAAGAGCTCATTAATGTCCATCAAACTTTGTTAATGAGACGTTTTGATGAAATAATTGAGAGAAATTAAGATGGATCTGGGAGTTTGTGGGTGTTTGTTGGTGGAACAAAATTTTTTTAGTTTGACAGATTGGATATCATTAGCTAAAGAGAGCACGTCTATGGACCAGAGTGTTACGTCCCTCCACCGGTGATACTTTCTCTTGTTCCCTCTCTTGTTCACTGCTTGGCGGTGTGCTGTTTTTTTTTTTAGTCCAATCACGGCGGGGGTGGGGCAGTCCTAGTGATACGGCAGCGTCCCTCGTATGGGGGCAGGCATTTTGCGGGGAGGGCTCGAGTGCTCCGGAGCTTTCCCATGTCAGTGGTGTTTTCCCAGTGGCTGTTGAATAAACCCTCTCACCCGTTACAAACCTGGGCGATTTTCGTTGTTTACATTGCGGTCGGCGTGTCCGGACGTAACACCGAGATAAAGGAGATGAAATGTGAATAAAATAGCGGTATTAACATTAGTATTATTTGCATTTATCTAGCAGATGCTTTTACCCAAAGTGACATACATTTGAGAGAGCGGGGTCAGCCAGTGTATGGAGCTGTCGGGGTTAAGGGCCGTGCTCAGGGGCCCGGCGGTGACAGCACTCTGCCGGCCCTGGGCCCCACACTGTCCCAGTTCTGCTATGATATATATTATATATAATATAACGATAAAGGGAATTTATGTGATGTCACAGGTCTCAGGACGGGCAGTGCCACGCTGGCTGTTTATGCCCAAAGGTAACTGTTCTAGGTGTACCACACTGCTGTAAGTGTACCATGCCTTTCTAGGTGTACCACACTGCTGTAAGTGTACCATGCCTTTCTAGGTTACCACACTGCTGTAAGTGTACCATGCCTTTCTATGTGTACCACACTGCTGTAAGTGTACCATACCTTTCTAGGTTACCACACTGCTGTAAGTGTACCATGCCTTTCTATGTGTACCACACTGTTGTAGGTGTACCACACAGTTTTAGGTTTACTTCGCCATTCTAGATGTACTACACAGTTACAGGTATGTCATGGCATTCTAGATGCACCACACTGTTAGGTGTACTATACTGTTCTAGGCGTACAACACTGTTATAGGTATACCATGAAGTTCAAGGTGTACCCCACAGTTGCAGGTGTACCAGGCCTTTCTAGGTGTACCACATAGTTGTAAGTCTACCATGCCTTTCTAGGCGTACCACACTGTTGTAGGTGTTCCTTGGCTTCCCAGATGCACCACACTTTTGTAGGTATTCCATGCCATTCCAGATGCACAACAGTCTTTGTAGGTGTTCCATGCGATTCTAGGTGTATCACAATGTTGTAGGAGTACCATGCTTTCTAGGTGTATCGTACTGTTGTAGGTGGAGGACGCTGCTCTCGGTGAACCATGCCTTGTGTTTATCATGATCTTCAGAAGGCTATGGACTGCCGCCATCCTAATTGGATAAGTGGCTATTAAAAATGGATGGATAGGCTTATAAAGAAATATGGTGACAAGGTCATGTAATTTCTGAAATACAGTGGCTGTATAGTACTGTACCATGGTACATTAAACATGGAGCGATGTACAAGGATCACTGCTTGGCTCCAAAACAAACGCCATCATAAACCTAAGGAGGGAGACCAAAGTACGACTGTCTGCCTCTTCATCAGAGCCAAAACAGCCACAGTGATCTGAGGCCCTTTGATGTAAACATCATCTGTAAAGGCAGCACATTGAAATGTCTGACTTTCATGGGAATTCGCTGTTTGGCCTTTCCTGATGTTTGATGCAGCTGACTTATGCTGAACCCTGGACCCACAGGGTTGCAGACTCCAGCCTGAAAGACCCTCAGCTTTTCTCATCACGGACCGTAATCGGCCCCAAGAATCCCAACGCTCTGCATGAAGTTAATCTTATGAAGACCTACGTGAAGCATTCTTCTGTCGACGGTGAAACAGAGTCATGTTCTCGTCTCTAAAGATGATGTTTATACACGAATGATGTCAGATTTCAGGCTGTAGTGCTCACACGTCTGTCGAATGTCCATCTGGTTAATCCCCTGCCGCCCCCAAACCACCCCCCCTCCCCCCAAGGCTTGTTTATTCCATAATATCACTTTCCATTGGTAGAATGGCACCCTAAAGTCTCTCATAATTGCCTTGACAAACACTGCTCTGTTTCGCCTTTTAACAATGTGGATAAGATGTGTGTTAAGTGACTGAAATGTAAATGCAGCATCTCTCTGCTGGGCTGATTATCCTCAGCCTCACGCCTTAATTAAAGCCAGAGACGTTGCTTCAGATGCTACCGCATTATCTGATATCTGGGAAGCCTTTAAAAGCCACCTGTTTGCCCCTGGATCTAGCAGATGTTGTCAGAGTCCAGGCACAGCAGACGTCTTTACTTTAATGCTTTACTACTTCGCAATTAATTCACTCTAAGAACTTCCTTCCTCAGTGAAGCCAGAAGGATGTAAATGACTGTATTTTCGCATATTGCCGTTATGCATAGGAAGCTGTATCCAGCAGTAAGACTTATGCACATGTTGTACACTTTCCTGAATTAGCAGGCAATGGGGGAATCTGCTTCCGTTTTCCGGCTTTTTTAAATCTTCAGATACCAGACAAAACAGTCTCTTCCTTAATGATTCCCTTGTAAGATCCATTACATAAAATAAAGATTATTATGATACATGGAATGATTTATTACCATCCTTAAGTGGCCACAAACCATCTTTCTAGGTAAGTATTTTTTCAGCTGCTTATCACATGTTGCCAAGCAACACGTACCACACCTTGTATTTTCGGCAAGATGGTAAAATATACAAGCTCATTATGATGGAGCCGGCCAAAGAGCTCCATTCATTCTCCAGCCATGAAGTTGTCTTCCATCAAGGGCTACATGATGCAACATACAGTAAGTGCCATCGTCATAATTAGCAAACCCTAAGATTCACAAAAGGAAAACTCTAATGACCTGTTCTTTTGCTCTCTTATATTTATATATAAAAATATATCTGCATATATTTTTGTCCTTCAGAAAAACACACACGGACCATTCAATTGTCTGCAGACTGCAGTGCAACCTGAGCTTACATAAAATAACACGCTGAAAATGAAAAAAAACGAAAAAGAAAACCCACAGTGAAGCGCTATCGATCGCAGGCTGACAAACTCGCCGTGTCATAGCAGAGAAGAGCGCTTTAAGCACGTTGAGAAAAGTGATTGAAATAATCCCGTGGGAACCGGAGCTCCAAATGCCAACAGCGGAGACCTCAGAACGCGGCGAGTCTGAAGAAAGCCCCCGGGGGCCGCCAGCGTCTCCATGGCAACGGACGACCTCAAGGCAGCGCCGCTCGTGACTTGATGAGACTGTTGATGACTTTAATCATTCATTTGTTTATCTCTGCGCGTGCAGAGCGCCTTCTTTGCCCGCGCCGTTAACTCCCATCAGCAGTTCTACGGCGACGGAAAAATAGAAATGCAGAGGGCCGATGATTGGTTGGTATTTTGGCTAAAACTTTCGGCAATTAGGTGAATATGCTGATGGCTTCAAAGGTAATATTCAGCAGAAATATCAAAGCGCGGCCTCATTAAACCCTTTCGGTTGTGGTTTATTTCAAACCGTCGTCCGCGGAGGTGGAAGGGAATTCGCTCGCTGTCTCTCCGAATCAGAGGTCACATTATTCTTAAAGCAGACTATTTACCTTGAAAGATGAATGAAAAAATAATGCTTGGCTGCCTGGTACATGGTTCAAGGATGTGTCAGTCTAAAGGAGAATGTAATTGAAAGCTTGTTTAGTTCGCAATAATGAGGAGAGCATTAGAAAGACAGACAGAGAGACTGAGATAGTTATCAATGTGACTGAAGGTTCCAGAATGGTTTCCAGAAAGGCCACTTTAACAGACCGGCTTTACTCTGGGATCGAAAAGCACACTGCCTTTACAACTTAGGCAGGAACCGCAGGATCTGCTGGAGCGAAGTTGACCTCCATAAGCCACACAGGCTGTAGTTTCACCATTTTCCATGAAAAACTCTTCTGACGGTAATTTGAAACCATACATTTACAGGGGGCCCTGGTGGTTTGGGGACCCCTGTTGGCCACAAACAGTCACTACTCTAAGTGTTAAATAAAGCTTTACTCGACTAGATGGCAAAGTAGCATGTTCCTCCAACCAGCCAGCCAGCTACAATCTTCTGTCTCTACTCACTAGCCAATTACTTAGTCTTTATTTAATTTTTGAAATCAGTGGGAACTAGTACCAAGAGGGGGCGCTACTGAGGACAGTGTGGGACTCACTCAGAGTGTTGCAAATGCCTGCCACAGAGCATGTGTCTCTGTCTGCGGATGAAGAAGAGCCCCCCGCCCCCCGCCCCGGAAAGCGGATATTGTGATGCAAATGTGACTCCTGATTCATGAGGCATAATTTTGAAATCTCTGCACTGAAGCGACCATAAATCAGTTTAACCTCTATATAAATTGCCCACTTTACAATTTGAAACATGTTTGTTGCGTCTGTAAGGTTAATTCAGAAGCGGAAAAAATGGGACAGCTTATTAAAGAGACATGCCTGTTATTCAGAAACGTGGAGGCTTTTCAGGACAGGGCTACATACTGCTGGAGGGTTACTTCATTATTCGACAGCCGTGCTGTCCTCTAAATGACAGGGCTGCTGTCTCTAAGAGACACACTGCTCTCTAAGTGACAAGCTTTCCTCTGAGACATGTACTGCACCCTAAGGGACGTGATGTCCTCTAAGGGATGGGGATCCTGTCTCTAAGAGACACACTGCTCTCCAAGTGACAAGCTTTCCCCTAAAACACATACTGCCCTCTAAGGGACATGCTGTCCTATCAGAGATGGAGGGCTGTCTCTAAGAGATACACTGCTCTCTAAGAGTCGCGCTTCACTCTGAGACATGGACTGCCCTCTAAGGCTGTCTACTATGAGACATGCTCCCCCAGGTCAGACCTTACAGTGCAACCATTTTTATACTTACTTTAATTATAAGAGATACTTTAAAAGATATGCTGTACCAGGTCATAACCAGTTAATTGATCACACACACAGCACATCACACACTTTGGGTTTATACTGGGCCCACAGACTAGAGCTCATCTTTTAAAATTGTAAGCCTCCACTGAGCATGCCTGGAGCTCCAAAATCCCGTGTCTGCACTAAAGATGACATCCAGGGCCAGATGGCTGTACAGATCATGCTGTCTGGAGAGCCACACTGGGCCCCTTGTTTCTGCAGGGGAAATGGTGGTAAATGAGAGTTCACTCTGAAGCCCATGAGAATTGGGTTGAGTCGGCCAAAATGCAGGAACATGTTCCCGCAGGAAAACCTTGGCATGCTGTGAGGTCACTCCCTCAGCGTGATGGCAAAAAGCTTTTCGTCATGTTCCTGACACTCAGCATGCTGCGGACTGTGACCCAGCTGCCGCCTGGACAAGCACGGCCAGGCCTCACCTCTGCTGCCATAGTCACCGGACAGGCACAGGATGTGGCTGGGCCTCTGCAGCCGTCCTCACCGGACAGGCACGGGATGTGGCCGGGCCTCTGCAGCCGTCCTCACCGGACAGGCACGGGATGTGGCTGGGCCTCTGCAGCCGTCCTCACCGGACAGGCACGGGATGTGGCCGGGCCTCGCCTCTGCAGCCACCTTCACTGGACAGGCACGGGATGTGGTCGGGCCTCTGCAGCCGTCCTCACCGGACAGGCACGGGATGTGGCCCGGCCTCTGCAGCCATACTTACTAGACAGGCACGGGATGCTGCTGGGCTTCACTTCTGCTGCTATGCTCACCGGACAGCTCCCCTTTAATGAAGAACATCGGCTCCATTCAATATTTACCATGAGTGACAGAGGAGCTCTGCCATCAACATACATTAGCCAAGATTAAAGCAAATGTTAGGCCTGTCTGTTTCCTCATCCAATTTTTTATTCCCTTCTTCTGTCATTTCATCCCTCTATTTTTTCTATCCATTCCATCTCTGACCAATTTTTCTCTCATTTCATTGTCCTTGGTTATTTGCAGTTGAGGGGTTCTGGGATCCTTACAGTTAAATCAAACGATCTCCATGTTCCAGCAGCTGATTGGTTACTTCACCCCTGTAAATCCTTCAGCGAATCATGTGGTGACACCCCTCGATCGCCACATGTCTGATTGGCTACTTCACCCACCTTCTGCTCTTTCTGTTCATATCCCAATGAACCTTCCCCTGCTTCTGAGCGTCCCCTGTTTTTAGCACTGTAGTTTAAACTCATTACTTTTTTTGCTCGTTTATTCATTAACATCGCCCACACACTTGGCTCGGCACCCCTGAGGCTCTTTTCTCCCAACGATTGTACTCTTAGTCTCCTCTCCTCCTTTGCCATCTTCCTTTTCTGACTTACTTCTTTCCACTGGGTACATGTTGGAAAAACATAAATACACATATGCACGCCCACCCATTTTTCTGTATGCACTGCACACTCTCGCTCTCTCACATACGCTGGCATTGATTCAGTCTCTCACTCACTCGCACACACACACACACACACACACACAGAAACACTCCCCGATGAAACGATGCAGCATTGTTATGCCAGTCTTTCCCGGAGCCCTGTTTCACACACGCAGCTTAGAACAGCCTGGAATGGAAACCAGCAGGTTGGCTCAATCCATCTTTCCGTCTGCCAACGAATGGGAGGTGTCAGGAAAGGGAAATGGGATTTCAGGTGAAAATACCACCCGTCAGGCTTCCCGCAGTCACATGGGAAAAATCTCCAAAGTAGGGCTACAGATTCGGTTTTTGTTTTTGGTTTTGAAGTGAAAAATCTGTCGCTATTAAAGGGGCAGCAATGTTGCAATTGATTTGTGTGCCTGCCCGGTATCCCTGGCTCTTCCCTCCGCCAAGATCCGAGCAGATAATCGCCTGCCGTGGACACAGTGGAGTCGCAGTAGCAGCAAAGCCATGCCATGTTCCTCAGGGTCTTCAGGAAAGCAGATGCCACAGCTGAAAGGTAATACTGAAATGCATATCTGCCAAAAAGCCCTTCCCTGGACTGAACTGCTCCTCCATTTATGCATTCAGTCCTGGAAGAAGAAGGGCGAGTGTGCCTAGTCCTGAAGGGCCCACTGTTACACCGATATCCACCCACAACACATTTTGGAACAGTGGCTCACCAGGTCAATATGGATTGGCTCACTAGGTCAATATGGATCCTGTGTTCTGCCCTTTGGACTGAAGGTGCCCCTGGGCTATTATGCGAGCCCTCAGTGAGGTTTTTTAGCCATAGAAACACAAGTCATTGGCTGCGAGTGAGTGCTTTCAAGGGTAGAGAGTTTCCCATCGTGAAAAAGGCATGAACTCACAGGGACTGCACTAAGCGAAGGAGTTGTGGTCTGATTTAGAAACTTGTTCAGATATTTCATTAAATCTGCATGTCTGCACTGTGGCCAACCAAGCTACGGGGGCCCCGGTTGGGGGCCTGCAGGTGGGCCATTCTCACGGCTCAACGAGTCAGCTCTGGGTGACTCAACAGGGAAAGTTGGTCCCCCAGAACAGCAGGGAGGTGTAGATGCAGAGGCAGCTGTTTGGAGGCGACTCTGCAGGGGGAGGCATGCAGCTCCCTTCCTCATGGTCCGACGGGGGATGCAGCAGCAGGCTGAGGGACCAGCAGTCCAGTTTAGGGAAAATACAACAAAGTCTGTGTCTCTGCCTTCAAGAAAGAAGTGTTTTTAACTCCACAATCAATTCAGCAGATTTATTGACACATGAAACAGGAAAGAAGGATGATGGGCAATAGGGAAAGCCATGATTTTAATGAACACGCTAAATACTTCATGAAACCACCTTCTGCTTTGGGCAGAACCCAAGTGCTTGGTCAAGGCCTTGGATGAGCCATGCTGCCTGGACCTTAGATTATATCTATGTCCAGAACAAGGGCCCCTCTCCTGTAGACAGAAGCGCACCCCTGCCCATGGAGCCCAGCCCTTAAGTACGATAATCATGTTTGGATTAGCCGGCTTCCTCGATGCCACAATAATGCTAAACCCATTTCATATTCTCTCACTCGCTCATAATGGGTCAAATAAAAATACGTAGATGCCGCTTCCTGTTTTGCACAAACGTTTATTCATTGCACAATAAACCGAGGTTATGGGACTGAGGTTATGAAATCATCGTGGGTTATTGAATTACTGGAGCTACTGTGGGCGCAGTGAGTGGGAGCGGAAAGCAGAAGCCAGCATCTTGGCCCTGTGCTCCAGGAAACAGCCTCTCCCCAGCAGCAGTTCTTTGAGGAGACCTTGAAGGCTCACCATCCTTGTCAGTGCCAGTCAACCTATTAGACTTCATAGGCCTGCCTATGAACTGCCTAGGGCCCCGTCTTCTGGGGAGCACTGACTTGGCAAGCAGGCCAAAGCTTCACCAGCGAAAGCCCCCACCCACACCTCAGGTAAAGCTTACCTAGGGTACTTCATGGGTTTCCACTGGCACTGGTACAAGGCTAAACTCTGAGTGAGAGCGGAAACCAGGAGGTCCATCAACAGCAGCTCGACCAGCTCTGAGGTGGGTTCGTGGAACATGGGAGGATATTGGTGAAACAAGGCCAAACAGTCATGTCCGGCTTCTTCCTCAAGGCTGGTCTGATGAGGCATGATACAGTCAACAGACAGACACGGCACTCCCCCCACGGACACGAGACACGCCCCCCGAAACTCATGTGAACACCAAATTAATTATTTTACCTTCAGTTTCAGTTTATTTTTAGTTTATAGTACCCTCCCCGACACAGCTGGCCCTGGGCCAGTTGAACGATGCATCAACACGGCATCGAGCTCAAAAAGCAATTACAAAAGCAATTAACACCCTAAGATTTAAAATCCGAGTGTGAAAGAGTGGGTGTGAAATTATCACGAGGCAGAGCAGGGAAGGGAACACAGATTCCAGAGCTGGAAGTGGGAGGGATGGACGGATGTGATGACCCCCAGACAGCCTGGCTGTCCGAGTGCCCTCAGCCCGCCATGGCTAAGCTGCAGGGACCACGTCTCCAAGCAAGTGGGGCAGGCTAAGCGAGTAAGGCCCCACCAGGGTGTTTCCAGGCTGTTTGCTCCTTGCATTTCTGTGAGGAAATGTGACTCTGGGATGCTGGCCACGCAAAGATGGTGGTCAGCAGGCAAGGGAAGTGCAGGATCAGAGTACAACAGCAGCTTCTCTCGCCATCAAGCTCTCTCCTTTCACTTTGGTGACATTTACGGAATATTGCTGTTCTGAAGCAAAAATCTCAAATGTAGCACTTTATTCATTGGTAAGACTCCCCAGGTTCAAATAACTGTACAGCGTTTACCCACAAGGGCCTGCTGGGAAGAGGTGTGGCCTAAGCCAACAGCGAGCACTTCCTGTCATGCTTGGGAAACGGGAACACAGACCTGTACCGCATATTCCAGACACTAACACGCATGACAATTAACACACATGCATTACTGATCACATTTGTACACATTTGTAGGTTGGCACGGTGCCTTACGCCTCCAGGCCTATGGGCTCGAATCTTACCTCTGCATTTTGTGCTTGGAGTTTGTGTGCTTTCAGGGTGTTGCTAAGGTTTGCCCCAGCAAGCCAAATATGTGCATTTGGCTGAGTTGCCCTTGCTAAACTGCCCATGGCATCATGCCCACTGACTGGTATCCTGGCATCGTGCCCAGGGAGAGGGTCCCATTTGGGAACAGGCTCCAGCCCCTGTGACATTGTGCCAGGTATCTGGTTTGAAGAATAGTTTTGTAGGTTTACAAACACGTTGTCTGTCCATATGCTTATATACACATCACTCCACATAGCTCATTAGTCCATTATTCTCTGTTTATGATTGTTGGTTATGGCTAAATTCCACAATCCTGTTGTTCATCTAACTGTAGTGGTAACAGGGCTGTACCACTAGGTGGCAAACATGAGTGTCGCAGCCCTCTGAAGACCCAGTGCCTGGGGTTTGCCACCTACAGTAGTGTAATGCTGTTATGTTCCCTTGGCCACGGTACTTAGCGTTTTATTGATGGTCCTCGACGGAACATGACTGAGGGCTTAGCGGACAGCCTGTTTGTCGAAGTCAAATATGGAATGTCTCATTCATGTGGCTCCTGCTGGTGCTGGCGGAGAATGCGACTGGACGGGCACCATCCAGGTTACCAAGGCGAAAGAGAACCCCAGAATAATGGTAATTGGAGAGAATGAGGAACAGGTGGAATGTATCAGCACAGCGAGCCTGTTAGCGGCCTGTGCCGTTAGCCTCGTTTCACACGCCTCACACAGGATTAAGTGGGCAGCTCCCACAGCAAATTAAGGACTGGGGAGTTTGGAATTATTACATTAATATTGTTCTCACTGCTAAAATTATTAACGTCTAGTAGTTCAGAAAATTCACTGTTTTGAGTGAATGGGGCATAGCTAGTTGCGAATAGATATTTTGTATTTCTTTATTAAAGTTTAACTTTATTCTGAAGTGCACACATTGCTGTTTTGGTTTTTAATTAAGCAGTAGCTAGCCACATTAATTAAATTGCCCAGACAGCGAGGTAATTAAATTCCCGGCTTAGACTCTGTAAAACACCCCTTGACAGGACGACCTGCTTCTGAGCGTGGGCCGAGGCTGCGAGGACCTGCTCCAGCTGTCACCACGCCCATCGCCAAGCCCATCGCCAAGCCCATTGCCAAGCCCATCGCCAAGCCCAGTGGTTCCTCTCAGCTGCCCCCTGGAGACCAAACAGTGCATGCTGCAAGCTGATTGAGCTACTCCCACAAAATGGAGGGTTACCAGGAGGAGCGGGTAATTTCGACTCCTGCCATTAGGCCATAAGCCGTCCACACAGGCCGCTCGAAATGCTTGCCGTCTTCCTGATTATGGGCTTATTATAATTTACCTAATCAGAAATTATGATGAACTAAAACTGTAATAAAGATCCTTGAGGGACAGATCCTGGTTCCCTCTCAGCTCATAGGGAATGCAAAGCAGGGATGACTGCTCTACTCGTTCTATAGCTATGTCTGGGCTCTGTACTCCATTCACTCTATATCAGCACTACCACCTGCAGAGGAGCCCACTTTCATATATTTGACCCAGCAGATGCTGATGGCTCCTTATCTGTTCATTTCCCACCAGGAATATTGGACATAATGTGATTATAGCCGTGACCCTGTACCGGATGAGCAGTATGGAAGATGGATGAAGGGATAATGATCATGAAACTTGTAGAGATGTAATTATGAATAGTGGTGTGATTAGCTGTGTGCAGAGTGGATGTTATGCTTGGGGGTGGCAGTAGGGAACAGGTGCGAGCTCCTTTCCAGAGACAGCAAGACCCTTCACACAGTGAGGGCGGGGATGTCCTCACACACCCTTGTGACCCAGAGACTGATCGATATCCGTTATAGGCCATTAGCCTAAAACCACGCTAAAATAGTCATAAACAGAAAAAAACTAACCCTGTAAATATAGCGTCTGTGACATCATCAGCTTCTACCCGCAGATTTTAACAAGTGTACTAGACCTACAGACCTACAAACAGTGTTCCATATGTAGCTCTCGGCTTTCAGAACAAAATGAAACCTGATGCGGGCCGGTTTTGGCTTAATGCCCCATAGGGACTGCTGACCCTCCATTCAGACAAACCTCTCGGCCACCTAATAACCTGCAAGTCCATGAAACAGGAAGAAACAAATATGCCCTGCAAAAGAGTTCAGCTACATATCACAAGCCGCTCCATACCTGCTGCTTTTGTGGCAGGGATAGTGGCTACTCAGCAGGGGGGTTACAAAACTTAAACTTCGGGTACAAAGCCAGGAATGGAATTAAGCAGAAAAACTACAGTAGGAATGCCACTTTTTTAATTTTTTATTTGCTGTTTTCAAGACTGGGTAAACTGGAGGTGCCATGGAAAAAAAGGTGACCAAACGGAGCAGTCACTGAGTCGATCCGGACAAGATTTATACCAAGGTATAGAGCTTTAAAAATGATGTATTTAACCAAAGGCAGAATGCTTGTAATGCCAAGGGAAACCCACATTAACATCTGTAATGTCTGTGAGTGTGAGTTTGTTTACAATTTGAGTGTTTATCCGGATCTGAAGTTAAACTTTTGGAAACTGGTTTTGTGTTTGGTTAGCGTTTTGTGACTGTCAGGACTTAAATTAGACCATGTGTGGGTATTTTAAGCATTTTATCTAGGGAAGGTCTGATCGCCTGTGCTATTTTCAAATAGTGGGTGCAGGCTGAGAGTAAGTTTTATTTATGGCAATGGCCATGATGGTTATGATGATAATGATGGCAATAATGATGGTGATGATGGTGATGGAGATAATGATGGCATTGATGGTGACAATGATGACACTAATGACACTGATGATAGTGATCATGATGGTGATGACGATGACACTAATGACTCTGATGATGGTGATGATGATGATGACGTCAATGACAGTGATGATGATGATGATGATGATGATCACGCCAATGACACTAATGACACTGATGATCATCATCATCATGCCAATGACACCAATGACACTGAAGATGTTGTTGATGATCCTGATGACACTAATGACACTGATGATAATGGTGGTGATGATGATGATGACACTGATGATGGTACCACCAATGACACTAATGACACTGATGATGAAGATGACGCCGATGTCACTAATGATGATGATGATGATGATGATGACGCCAATGATACTGATAATGATGACAACGCCAGTGACACTAATGACACTGATGATGATGATGACGCCAATGACACTAATGATACTGATGATGAAGATGACACTGATGATAATGATGACGCCAGTGACACTAATGACACTGATGAT
>JAODKL010000041.1:1307202-1335464 GCA_026780765.1 Petrocephalus schoutedeni
GCCTCCACAGTGCAGATGTTAACTGACAGGTACAGACATGGTGTGCTGTCACATCACAGACACAACTGGTACAGGAAATGACTGCTGCTGTCATTCATGTACAGAGAGAAACAGACAGGTACAGGAACAAGATGCTGAGAATGACTGAGTGGAGCTGAGGGCGACAGACAGGTACAGGAGCAACAGACTGATGCTGAGAATGACTGAGCGGAGCTGAGGGCGACAGACAGGTACAGGAGCAACAGACTGATGCTGAGAATGACTGAGCGGAGCTGAGGGTGACAGACTGGTACAGGAGCAACAGACTGATGCTGAGAATGACTGAGCGGAGCTGAGGGTGACAGACTGGTGATGACAATGTCAGTTACAGAACAATAAGGTACAATATCAGACAGGTATGGTGATTGACATACAGGTGCTGAGAGTGACAGATACACACAATGTGAGTTATAGTAAAATATAGTACAGGAACAGACAGGCACACAAGTAAAGAGAGATACTATACATCACCTACAGTAATAAATAAGGACAGGCAGTGTGTTGCGTCATAGGTCAGATATGCTCACAGAAAAAAGAGCCCATCAGGTATCCGTCAGTCTTTTTCAAGGTGTCTGTTACGCCCCCAAGCCCTGCCTGGGTGCGCCCCCCTCGGCCCAGCTGCCGTGAGTCTATCCTGCGCTGGTTCAAAGAGGAGCAGAGGCCCAAACGAGCCGGGTTCGAGAGGAACAGCTCCACCATAGCCCCCTGGTTTCATGGTAAGAGACATTTATCACGGCGCTCTGGCACTTCCCAAAATGTTACACCGAGAGCTGCCTTTCCGGGCTTCTTACTTGCTTAATGACTAGCTGCTAAGCTGACACGTCTTATTAAAAGCGACGCGCAGAATCATTTGCCGATTTATACGGCTGGATATCGTACTGGAGCAATCCGGGCGGAGCACCCTCCCCAGCGTAGAGCGGCGGCAGCCTCTGCGAGTGTCATGGGCACCCTTTGGGGCTGAAGGCCCAGCTCGTCATTGCTGTGCTGCTGGCCGCTGCCTGCCTGACTACCGGCTACGTTAATGATGATGAGGACGAGGATGACAATAATAAAAAAAGAAATCCTTCCCCTCAGGCAGGCCGGCCAAACTGGCCGCTCCCTAACTCACTTCTAGCTCAATATTAATACTCCCTGAGTCAGGGAGGCTGTGCAATGCTGCTCACTAATGAAGCACAGCTGGCTGCTTCACAAGACGGACAAGGACTAATTAAAAGGCATCACCAGGACAGGACAGCCAGTACCGGCAGAACCAGTGTTTGTTTCCTTCTCAGAGTCAAGCTGCTTCTTCTAGAAGGTGCCGTCTCCCTGTTTCTTGACGTTTGTTTACTTTGGGACTCTCCATCCGTCCATCCGGCGCCCCCCGCAGGCATCATCAGCCGGCAGAATTCGGAGTCACTGCTGACGCACCGTCCCGAGGGCAGCTTCCTGGTGCGCGTGAGTGAGCGGATCTGGGGCTACACGCTGTCGTACCGCACCGCCAGTGCCTTCAAGCACTTCCTCATCGACGCCTCCGGGGACTGCTACAGCTTCCTGGGCGTTGACCAGAACCGTCACGCAACGCTGGCCGACCTCATCGACTTCCACAGGGTGCGTAGCCGCGTAGTGACCTTGCGCGCTGTCGTGCACAGTGACCGTGCACACGCCATCACGCAGTGACCACACTGCTGCAGAGTGACCGCGCGCACACTATCGTGCACAGTGTCTGTGCTGCCTGAGAGTGACCGCGCACACTACTGTGCAGAGCGACGCACACTGCAATTCACCGTGCACAGTGACCACGCTGCTGCAGTGACCGCTCGAGCGAGGAAGGCCAGTTTTACCCTCCCTTCCTGTCTGTCTGTTTCAGGAGGAGGCGATAACCACGTCTGGGGGTGAGCTCCTCCAGGAGTCCTGTCAGCCGAGTGGCTCCTGCACAGATTACGGGGGGCTCTTCCAGTGACCACTCCCCCTTACTCCCAGCAGAGTTTCAGAGTATCAGCATTGTATCTCAAGTGTTCAGTTTGCTTCAATGCAATTTAACTGTGTTCAGTGTTAGTTACACCGGCATCTACAGGCTCAGGTCTCAAGCCCCGCCCTCCCGCTCATCTCCCCATCCCTTGTTTTCCCCTCCCTCTCCTCTTCCCCCACCCCCCTCATCCTCCCTTTCATCCCTTCATCTCGCCCCAGCTCCTCGCCTCCTCCACCTCCCCGGCCTTCGTCTTTGCTCCGCCCCCATACCTTCCCCCCGCCCCTTTTCGGCTCTCACTCCGCCCCCGCCCACAGTTGCCTGGACCCGCCATGGCTCAGCCAGGTGGCAGGTCATCGTGAATATTTATCAGCGAAAACTGCAGCAGCTCAGTTCTTATTCAGAGCAGAAGCCCTGTACCCATCCATCGCTGTGAATTAAAACATGCCCCAGGCCTGACATGAATATTCATAGGTAGAGAGACCAGGCATGAATATGCATGAGTTTGGCGAGGGAGGGCGCGGTCTCCGCTACAGCCGTCACTGCTACTGATCGGGGTGAAGGGCTCGCAGACAGCTCGTTACGGCGTCCTGGCTGCACGCGCATGCATGTCTGTCTGCGTGCTGCAACGCTCACAGCATCCTGCCCTCGGGGGTTTCACCGCACCAGCATGTCTGCTTGGCACAGTGCGGCACCACTGCAGTGTAGACGTGTAGATTTCAGTCCTGCAGAAATTAAACGTCTTTGCTAAAGGAGTGTGTGTGTTTTATTCGCCGTTGTTAAGTTCAATTTTATTCTGATCATTACCGATGTAGGAGAGTCCTCCCACCACTTGGGGGATCTGTAGGCAAGACCAAAAGGGGCGAAAATTGCATCAGCGCTCTGGTCACATGAATACAAAAGCCAAACTTAACTTCTCCCAGAATGCCTTACTGTTCAAGTACATCTGCTTAAGTATATTACCTAAAGGTACAATAGACACCTCTCCTAACACTGCTGTTTTTTGGAATGATCTCTTTGAAACCTGACCCCCCCCCCCCCGTCCCACGTCAAGCTGTACCCCCCACGTGATGCCTGGTTGTAACGGGAAAATCATTTGGACACCCGGCCACAGCACCGCCCCCCCCGGGTAAGGCCTTGGAGAGCACCACAGTAAGCCAGACAGTCTTCTTCAGGAGTCAGCTTACCACCGCTCGCATAAGCGCAGCTGTGATCTCCAATGAATAAAAGTGCAAGGCGAGGAGGCAGAATTCATTAAAAAATTTCTGGGGGAGGATCCCCAGACCCCCGCCAGTGTGTTCCCCCCACGTTCAAAATGCTTTTGACGCCCCTGTTTTGATTTTGATGACAGTGGATCATACCACTGAGTTTCCATTAGGGAAGGGAAAACACAGCACACTGGAGGGAGCTCTAGCCAGAGGTCAGCCATGTCTACTGGCCCCACGTCCCACAGAGGGGCCACAACTGTTTCCACCTCATGGCTCAGAAAGGGTGGAAACAAACTGTCAGCAGGAGGTGAGCAGGATAACAGAGGGAGAACGACTCTGCTGCCCTCGGCTCCGCATCTGTGCCCCGGATCTCTGCAAGAAAAGTGCGGGTAACAGAGCACAGGGAGAACAGGCAAGCTTGCAGACAGCATTTAATTCAACAACTGTGCAAATCCCCCCCCCACCCCCAAAGCTTAAACCCACATTTAAAATATAAAGATTATGCAATTTTCAGTAGTAAAACAGGGAAGGCGAGTACAAGGGACAGAAAGGGATCTTCATAAAACACTTCCCCAGACGGCAGAGTGGCGCTGCCCTGCACATGGATCATTCTTCAAGTCTGTGAAAGATCAGGCACTTGGCGTCGGTTTGTGCGTGCGTCCTTGTGCACGCATGTCCTAATGCACGTGTGCTTTAAGAGGCCTGGAGTGAGACCTGCCCCTCACCGCCAGCTGTCCTGGCCCCGCAGTACATGTTCCGCCACGCTGACTCCCATCAGCACGGCATGCTGTGACATCACCACTGGCTCGGCTCCCGGCTGCGGGTCACTAACAGGCCGACCCAGGAAAGGCCTTGGAGTCCCACAGGATGTCCGGCCCTGTAACATTTCCCATAAGGACCATTCCAAGAAATAGGGTCCGGCCTGTTTTCCAAGGGAACGTGGAAGCTGGAGAAGCAGGCCATCCAAGCGATGTGACCCCCCCCCCACCCATCCCCGAGCTGGCCCTGATCCCAGGACAGGACAGGCTCCTAAAACCTGATGTCATCGAGGTGATGTCACCGAGATGCTCTGGCACAGACAGATGGCGCTCTCACCGGGAGCTAGTCCCACAGCCAAATGGCCGAAGGATGCCGCGTCTCGAGCAGGAAGCTGGCAGGGAGCAGCCCTCTCTGACAAGGCCTTCCCCCGGGGGCCATGGGGTGGCTCCAAATCACCAAGGCCAGGGTCAAATGAAGGATGGTGGGGGTCACCCGGAGGCCTTTTCCCAGGACCGTTGGCAGACCGGTGTGAGAGCAGGATGCGTACGGGAAACGTTACAGGAAACAGAGTAAGGGACACACATGCATGTGCGCACACACACACACACACACAGACACACAGGGTGAAGTCCTTTTGGCAAGAAGGGCAAAGCCACATGCAGCTCTGCTGCGTCATTTCCCTGGAGGGAGCCACCATTGGTCACTGGAGGGGGAGTGGCCACAGCAGAGTCCCCGCCCACCTCACATCCGGAACCTGACCCTTTCGATGTCGCCAATCAGCGTCCGAGCCAGGTAGATGCCCACCATCTGCAGAGAGGGGCCTGGGGGTCAGCGTCTGAGCTAGAGGCGGGGCGATACCCCCCTGAGTGCCCAAAAGCCCCCACGGCTGTACCTGCAGCAGGGAGATGCCAATGAAGACTCCAGCTACGATGTAGATGTTGCGCGGCAGCCAGGCCTCCAGGGCCGCGACACAGCCTTTGACGTTGATGGTCTCGCTGAGGTCTCCCTGAAGGGGGCGGGGCCAGTGGGACAGGGGGTTAGGGTAAGAAAGCCGGGACGGCCGGGACGGCCGCAGATACCCAAGGCCCCCCCCCCCCAAGGAGGAAACGGGCCTCACCTTCAATCCTCTGATGCCATAACCACACTGCGTGTTCACAACGGGATTCTGGGGATAAAAGGAGGGAGGAAGAGAAACATGACGGCGATACGCTGCGGACGCGCACACGCATACAGACACGCATACGAATGCAGCCAGGCGCAGACACAGACGCATGCAGACAGACACAGACAGGCGCGCGCCAGAGAGACGCACGCCCATGGACGCGCACGCCGCTGCATGCACGCATGGACACACGCACCCACAGGTACTCACGGCCGGGTCGCGCACGCAGCAGGAGAAGGGCACGCCACAGCGCTCCCTGCTGGGGTTGGTTGGGCTGCAGTCGAAGTACAGGTTCTGGTTCCAGTCGTCGGGACCCGAGGCGCCGCAGCAGTGGTTCTGTGAGGACAAGGCGGGCCGGGAGTCAGGGTGGTACAGGGGGAGGGACGCACAGAGCCGCTCCTCGAGGTCCCACTCCCACGGAAAACCGCGAGAAGCCGAGCGTAAAGCACAGCCCTGGCAAATCTGCACAGGCCAGCCAGGCAGGAGACGCTGGTGTCAGACAGAAGGCAAAACATTAACAAAGGAGCTACTCCGGGAGACCCGCTCACCAGCCTCTGCAGCGAGTCGATGAGGTTCTGCAGGTCGATGTCGTCCCGGTACGCCTTGATGTTGGTGAGAAACAGGTCGCCGATCCACTGCCTCAGGGTATCCTGGAAGACGAAGGCCAGGACGGCCCCCGTCAGCTCCAGGAAGAAGATGAAGCCGATCAGGGAGGAGAACTGAGGGAGGCGGGGGAATGTGGGTCAGCGTGGGTCAGCGTGGGTCAGCGTGGACGCACACGTCCCAGAAGCCCTTGCAGCGGGCCCAACAGCACTGCATTCACGCCTGGAGTCCACGTGCTTGGGCTCGCCATTAATTAACTCTTAACGAGCTGCTCGCCAATTCTGACCATCGTTAACTCAGAGTATTCATCTTAAAAGTGGGGGTGGTGGTGAATAATGACAAATGTAATTGGGTTAAGTCTAATTGCTTGAGATAAAGAATTAATACAAAGGCTGATTATGTTTAATTAAACTGAGCACTTATCTGTACACAAATGAGCCAGTGTGGTGTCGGGTGGCACTTTGAAGCTGTATTTACATGAATAATGCACGACATTTCCGATCTGCAGCGTTACGGCCGCGCAGAGAGCCGTGTGATGCTCGCAAGCCATAATTAGCCTTGAATGCAACAGCTCAGCAGACATGAAACCGAGATTGCATGCAGAGCTTCACCGGCGCGTACGGCCGCGGGCATGCTAGGCCGAAGCGTTCAGCGCCGCAACGGCGGGTCCCACGCGCTAGGGGGCACAGGCAGGAGAGTCACACTCACAAACTTGAGTAGGGAGATATTCTCCCTCAAGGCTCCAACGCAGCCAGCGAAGCCCAGGATGAAGGTAACGGCGCCAACTAGAAGCACCAGCCACACAGGGTCAAAGCCATGCATTCGGGTAACCTGGGTCAGGTCCAGCAGCACCCCCTGGAGGAAAAGAAAGGAAGTGCATTTCCGGGCTTCCTGGTCAACACATACAATGGGAAGCAAGGCGGCTTCCCAAACAAGGCAGACAGCATACAGATGACTGTAAACACAGACGTGTGCAGGGATTGAGGTAGCATGCACTACAGACGTCAGACGGGGAACAATACAGACATAGAAACATGCGAGGACCAGGAAGAACGAAGGCAAAGGCCACTGAGAGAGTCACTCCAGAGAACATGACGGGATGGTGTCTCTATGATGCTCCAGACAGCCATGATCACGCTGCAGCACCCGGGCCGGCCACTAGAGGGCAGCAAAGCCGCAGAATCGAGGAGGACTCACTTTCTCACTCCAGGCCCAGAAGCCTATAGCGATGAAAGCCGCCCCGGCCAGCTGGGGGTAGACAAAAGACAAGAGAGTGTGAGTCAGAGGGGGGGTGGCTGCTAGGGGGGGTACTCTAAAGAGGAAACACGCCTTCCGCTGGAGGCAGGGAGCCAGGGGGCGGGAGGAAGCCAGCCAGAGCTCTGCGACTGTCTGATAAGAGCAGCCTGCAGGCAAACACCCACCCCTGTTTAGCAGATGGGACGAGTGGCCCTCAGAGATGGGGGAGCTGCAAGGACAGACAGGGAGAGGCGCCCAGGACACGGTGGGCCCAATCACAAACCCAGGCGCCAGTCAGTACTCACCCAGAACACCACATTGTAGCTAAACATCAGGTACTTGTAGCAGCAGCTGACCTCAGCTGCCTGGTAGCGGTAATAATGCATGGTGCCACTGAAAGAGAGAGACGGAAAACAAATGGGGAAGGGCGCAGCTCAGCGGGCTAGGTCCCCGCGCCTGGGACCGGAAGGCTGCGGGTTCCTGCCGAGCTTGCCCTCACTTGCACGCGTCATGGAGACGAAGATGGGGTCAGCGAATAGAAACATTTCTGAAAAACTGCAGAAGCTCCGACTCCCCCACAGGACCAACCCTTGGAGGAAGTTTACAAATTCAAGCCGCAGGGAGTCACCCTCCGAACCAGCAGTGACTGGCACTGAAGGGCTGAAGTCCAAAAATTAGGCTGATTCAAAGCAAACAGCTCAGTAAGTGGGAGATTCAGCACAGGAACAGCAAAAGAGCTTTAAATGGTCCCAAAGGAGCGACATGTCAGCCTGACTCAGTCAGACAGACACATACAAATTCACACTTATGATAAGATCATTACTACTCAGATGTGGTTTCGGTGTGCAAAACCCGCCCATTAAACACAAAAAAGTGAACAAGTTAACCAGACAATAGCTTTTTAAAGTTTTGGATTTGTTCCCAAAACGCAACCTACTAAAAGGTAAACAGACCAGGGGGTCTTCGCTACACATTTCCTGGTTAAGCTTCCGCGCTAGTAAAACTAGCCATGCAACGTATCTAAAGTCATCTTAGGAGCAATCAGGAAAATAAAGGTTCACATCCGCTAAGAGGCACATAAGTGTAAGGACGCAGCGCGCACTTTATTGCGGACGTGCAGTGAAATGCACCATCTGCTCGGCGGAAGCCTCTGCTTTCAGTCTCGATATGACTAAAAGTCCATTTATATCATAAGGAGAAGCAGATGAGATCCTCCGCGCTCAGCTCCGGTCCGGTCCGGTCCGGTCCACCCCGCATACCTGCCGATCGCACCCTACAGCTCCCCGTCACCGTCTCTCACCGTCGCCTCCGACTGCGTCTCGCCTCCTCGCTGAGGAGTTTGTTTCAAAACACGCCCGACTCTGCGGGGGAGGGGCGGCTTCCGGGCCCGACACTTCCTTCCGGTGACGTCACGGCAGCTGCAGCCAGACTCTCTTGGGTCTCTGCGATGTTTATGTACGATGGCCAGCCGAAGAAAGCGCCAGACATACACTTAGGTACACTTATGGAGGCTTTTCGGGCTCAGCCCCGCGGGCGAATTTTCTTTATACAGGGTGGTAGGGGAAGTCCCATTACCTATGGCTCACTCATGGCTACCTGGCCTGTAAATAACAGAAAAGTTGCACATGTCGAATGGGGCACGGTCACCGGCCAATCAGGCACCACTTCTCATATGCATATTAATGAGTTGACCAATCAGGTGAATATTATTAATGAATATTAATGACTCCCCCTACCACGCTACAAGAAGGTTTTTCGCCCTGTCCTGCGTGCGTCTTCCTGCACAGGCTGCAGCCTGAGAGTAAACAAATCCGCGCAGAAATTAGTGTCACACTCGTACTTGTAAAATGGAAAAATGCGGCTGTTAGCGGCAGCTCACACTGAGGCAATTGCTACACCTCACAGACTATACAAATTGTTTTAATGTCTTCCGTTATGTGAATTTAAATTCTCTAGTTATCTTTAGTAATCAAACAGGGCTGCAGTGCTCATTCCGGGAAAGGGGGCAAGGCTCAGGAAGTGGACACAGTCATGTAGGACCAACACTGAGGGCTGTAATTTCACTAACTGCATTTTTAACATTTCATACCAGACTATATGTTCAATTCCACACAGCTGTGTTGCCACAGACTTATTTAGTGGGTTGAGTCCCGGCTCAGAATCAGAGCAGCAGCATCTTGGAACTACCTTCAAGATGTTAATGACTGCACCACCTAATGGCCATTGTGAGCATGACGCTGTTCCAAATACCCACCCTCAGGCAGCTGATCAATTTCACAAACTATTGACACAGTTCTATGTAATATGCCCTGATATTACAACACTTCAGCATGTCGGTCACTGCAGTATAAATAGGAAATGAGTGTACACGTTACCCACCGTTTCCACTTTCAGCCTGTCTGACAGGCGTTTTTCGACACCCTGCTGTTTTCGATATTTGCCGGAATTCAGCTCAGAGTGCATTAAACAGAAATGATGTTGAAGCACAGAAAAAAAACAAACGTTCAGGTCGAGTATCTGACTCCAGGAAGGGTGAGATTGTGCTTCTCAGAACTCACCATGCTGCCCAGGCTTCTGGCCTGATACACACAAATGTGAGCGCGCACACACACACACACGCACGCACACGCACGCACGCATGCGCGCACTGGAGCTGGCGCCCCCACACACACACACCCAGCAATTCTGTTCTGACAAATCAGCCAAAAGCCAAATCAACAGGTACAAACAAGCATTTATAACCCAGCAAGAGGCAAGTAAAACTTTGCAAATATGAGACAATAACAGCTCCTGCAAACAGAGTGAGCACTCTGTCAGGGGGTGCGCAGTCTTCACACACTGTCCTGATGACAATCCAGCCCATGTCCTCCCCCACCCCCCTGTGTCCTCTGTCTGCCCACGTCTGTCTGACAGAGTGCACGCCGGGGCGCTCAGATGCCACCACTAGCTATCCGGTGCTGCCCCCTTCAGGCTGGACCTCTCCCTCTTCTGCTCCTTCTGGCCCATCATACGATAGACCTTCTTGCGTGCCTCCTTCATCCGCTTCAGCTTCTCCTCCTCCTCACGTCCCTTCTGCCGCAGGAATTCCTTGTGCTTGGCGTGCTGCTGGCTGCGGGCTTTCTTCCACTTGTAGTTGTGGACTGTGCTGAGAGCCGTCAGCAAGGCTGCCACCTGGTGGCGGGGAGCAGGTCATGCAGGCAGGTTAAGGGAGGCCATGCACCAGGTGCGTATATACGATTTGTTTGCAAGACAATAAATGTCACGGATACTGACATCAAACTCGTCTTTTTTTACAGCTACATCTGTTCAATGTTCATTTTCATGAGGACGGTGCATGTGCATGTTAGCACGGCGAGTGCAGGGTCACACATGCACCCCCCACCCCCACCCCGCGTACCTTGTGCTCGTGGGGCTCCCTGATGACGGCCGGCCTGCGCAGGTCCCGGGGCACCGCCCCCTTCCGCTGATCCTGCTTGGGCTTGCTCTTGAAGGGTAGTGCCTTCTGCAGCTGCGCTGGCACGTGCAGGGGATGGAAGCGGCGGGGCGTCCTCAGCACCGGCTGTGGGAGACACGGGGGGTTAAGGCCGGCGGGTCACATGACCGCGGTCTAAGGACCGCCGGTGCGTCACACGGAGTTTAAGGGCCTCCAGCGGCAGGCCCGGACCTTGTAGAGGGAGTCCTTGTCGGGCTGGTTGCGGACACCCAGGTCACGCTTCAGCTGGCCCAGTGTCCTCATGCCCTTCCAGCCGACCTTGTCGCCCAGAGGTAGGAGCAGTGATGTCACGGGGTTGTAGAGCTGGGGCACAGTGACAGGGCACCAGGAGCGCAGGAAAACAATGTCTGCGGGGCGAGAGAGGGGTCAGCACCCTGACTGCAGGACGGACGGCCGGTGGGGATGGGGGTTAGGGTGGGGGTGGGGGTCACACACCGCTCATGAGCAGCCGGTCCTCGAAGGTGCCCCGGAAAGCGCCTGGGCTCTCCCGCAGCGCCTTTTTCACCTGCCCCCGGATGCCGCTGACTGTCCGCAGGGACGCGCCCTCAAACTTGGCCACCTCCAGGTTCGTGTTGAACATGCCCTGAAATGCAGCAGGTGGAGCAGGGGGGCTGGTTAGGGGCGGGGCCAGTTTTTAGGTGCTAAAGCGTTGGATAGCGGCGTTCAAGAGATCATTCATCTTCTGTGTTAAGTGACAGCCGGCTGTAGCGTTCAGGGACTCCTGAGTGGGTGGTACCTTGATGAAAGCTGTGTTCTTGTAGATCTTGTAGGGGTATCCAATCAGCTTCAGCTTCTTCACAATTGTCACTGATTTGTCCAAGTCCAGAATCACACCGGTGGCGGCGATGCGGAAGCCAGCCTAAGACAGGGGAACGCACAACAAACACAGCCTACTTGTTAACTACTGACACAGACACTGTCCTGCAGACTCAAGTGATTGATGACATCACTGGCCACCCCCCCCCAATCCCAACCCCTCCTGCTCCCCTTAGCAGCTTCAGGCAATGTCTAAGGAATCTCACCTGAACTTCAGCCACAGACTGCACTGCCAGGAAGCCAGTGCCCTGGGGTGTGATGGGACCTGGAACGACAGGGGAGCGATAAATGATGCAGCCTTGGGGAGGAGCAGGAGCACCTGGGAACAGGTCACAGAATGATGGGAGGGATAGGAGCAGCCAGCCTTAGGAAGGAGCAGAGCGCCGCATGACGGGGGGAGGGATAGGAGGAGCCAGCCTTAGGAAGGAGCAGAGCGTCACATGACTGGGGGAGGGATAGGAGCAGCCAGCCTTAGGAAGGAGCAGAGCGCCGCATGACAGGGGGGAGGGATAGGAGCAGCCAGTCTTAGGAAGGAGCAGAGCGCCGCATGACTGGGGGAGGGATAGGAGCAGCCAGCCTTAGGAAGGAGCAGAGCGCAGCATGACTGGGGGAGGGATAGGAGCAGCCAGCCTTAGGAAGGAGCAGAGCGCCACATGATGGGGGTAGAGATGGGAGGAGCCAGCCTTAGGAAGGAGCAGAGCGCCACATGACGGGGGGAGGGATAGGAGGAGCCAGCCTTAGGAAGGAGCAGAGCGTCACATGAGGGGGGGAGGGATAGGAGGAGCCAGCCTTAGGAAGGAGCAGAGCGCCACATTAACGCTCCTCAGGGTGTGAGGGGGCATACCCCAGATGGTGGCGCCACAGTGCATGTGCTGGGGCGTGTACTTGAGCAGCCGGTGACGCCCATTGTGGTCCTCAATGTGGTACAGCGGAATGGTCTGGAAGCGCCTCCAGCCCAGCGACAGGATCAGGGGGTCCCGTGTCTTCAAGATGCGCTGATGCCATCGGTGTTTCTTCAGTCTCATCTGGCAGAAGTAGAGCCAATGAGTGAGGGCAGTGGAGAAGGAGGGAGCCAATAAGAGAGGGCAGTGCAGAAGGAGGGAGCCAATGAGAGAGGGCAGTGCAGACAGAGGAAGCCAATGAGAGAAGGCAGTGCAGAAGGAGGGAGCCAATGAGAGAGGCCGGTGCAGAAGATGAGCACCAATGAGAGAGGGCAGTGCAGAAGGAGGGAGCCAATCAGAGAGGGCAGTGCAGAGGGAGGGAGCCAATGAGCAAGTGGGATGCAGAGAAAGGGAGCTATTAAGCAAAATCTAAGACCATGTTTCAGTTCAGCATTTAAAAACCACACGTAGTACAGACGGTAGACATTTAATGACAAGCTGAAGGAAAAGACTGAAACAACACCATGAACAACCAGTCAGGAAAGGTTCACTGTGCGAGTGAAATAAAGCAGAGAACCTGGCTTCCAGCACTCTGCTGCCCCCTACCTGCAGGTAGCCGACATTGCCCTCACTGGCACCCAGGCCTCCCAGGATGATGGGATAGTGAGGGTCGAAGTTGGTGACAAACTCGCAGGGCACAGCGGGAATCTCCAGACGCACGTACATGCCGGGCCGGAAGCCCTCGTACTGGACCCGCATCTGGTCCTCCATGTCCTCGAACTCAGCCCGGTTGAGCTGCAGGAGAAATCCACAAAAGCTCACGTTTTTCCACCAATCACACAGCTCAGTGCAGCACATGTTACACCAATCTTCTGCAGTGAACAGACAGGAGTATGAGCCTTTGACCTCTGACCTCTGCCTGCTTCTGCATCTCCTCCTTCAGGTCATCGAAATACGTGGCTTCTCCATCATCATACTCCGAGTCGAACCGCTCCTTAAGGCGCCTTTTCTTTTCCAGACGTTTCTTCTTCAGTTTGTCTTCTTCATCCTCTTTCACCAGCACCTCCTCTTCTTCCTCCTCCTCCTCCTCTCCACTTCCCCCCTGTTCACCCAAGACATGTGCCAGACCGCTCATGCACCTCTGTCCCACACCAGTGTGCTCTGTGATTGGCCAGTCACACCGTGCAGGTCACATGACATGGGACACCTCAAAGAAAGCCCCACCCTGACTCCTGTTACGCACCTCCTTACAGTCCTCCTTCTTCCCAGCATGCCCCTTGTGCACCTCGCCAGTCTCCAGATCTTCAAAGTCTCCATACATCTCCTCTGTAAACAAGGCAAAGAACAAACAGCCACTGAGAGAAGCCTGTGAGTATCTGAGCCAATGAGGATGTTACCAAGAAATGAGGGAGCCAATGGGAACATTTTGGGGACGGGAACGGCAAGGGAGTAGCAGAACCAGATGTGTGGTGAGTGCCAGAGGGGGCAGGGAGGGTGCCTCACCATCCTCCTTCAGGAGGGTGGCAGCGTCTTTGTCCTCCTCCCATTGGCCGGTCACAAAGCAGTCCCTGATGGAGTCCAGCACCTACAGAGAAAGTGATCCATGAACACAAGCCAGCTTAGGTCTAACCCTAAAGCCCCGTGACACGAGGGCTGTCCGTAAGCGTCCCGAGCTCGGATGTGACAAGGAGACACAGAAATGCAGCGCTCAGCTGGAGCAGCATGGGAGCCTTCAGCGAGAGGCTGCTGAGGGTCCGGCCTTACTTCACAATGCAGTTCATCTTTATATAGCGCCTTGCACAACACAGGCACCCGAAACACAGGAGTCTGTGTGTGGCACAGCATCATTACATCACTAATACGAGACAAATAGGGAAAGCAGAAAAGCCAGGCAGATAGCGACGGAGGAGAGGAAACAAAAACTAAAACCTCCGGGGGAGCAAGGTCACCTGGCTGCCCGGACCCCCAAACCATCAGCTGGGACGTTTACTCAGGCAACGTCGGCAGAGACGGCCGGGCCCAAGCCCACCCACCTCCTCTCGGTCCCAGTCTTGCACTCCGTCCAGGTCGAAGCGAGAGCAGTCCACCGCATCCATCCTCTGCTTCCTGCCCTTCTCCGGCCGGCTGACCCGGAACAGACCTCCGAGCTCCTCCTCCCCAGACCCCTCTTCCTCTTCCACCACTGAGAGGCGAGCAGAGAGCTTTAGGGACCAGTGGGGGGCAGCACTGGGCCCTCCTAGCCCAATCCCAGCCACCCATATTTAAACCCTGCGATCGGGACCCACTCGGCCAGCCTCTCTCACCTGCGCCGTAGACCAGCTTGCGCAGGTTGGGGGCTGCTTGCTGTTGCCGTAGAAATGCGGCGGAGGCTTTCTGTGCCAGGTCCTCCTTCCACTTGAGAGCACCTGGGGAGGAGTCAGAGTGGCTGATGACGGGCCACCGTTGGGGGGGGCTTGGGGGGACCCACAGAGACAGGACCTACCTGCAGATTCGAAGCAGGGATCTCCCTCATCTTCATCCTCATCTTCTGGCACCGCACCTGGTAGCGATGCTGTGGTTTTCGGCTTCTTCACCTTACAGCTGACACCTTTCAGAGAAGCGAACTCTTTCTCCATGTCTGAATCCTCTTCGTCGTCATTGTCATCACCATCATCGTCATCACCACCATCATCATCATCGTCGTCGTCATCGTCGTCATCACCATCATCATTGTCATCATCATCATCATCATCACCATCACTGTCATCGTCGTCACCGTCATCACCACCATCATGGTCGCTGTCAGCTTCCTCATCGTTATCTGCAGCAGCTTTAAGGGGCCTCTTCGCCACTAACTTCTTGATTCTGCTGCTTACACCTGCAAGAGCGATGGGTTCTTCCTCGGCATCGGAACCCTCTTCTTCATCAACCGCAGTGTCATTTTTTAGGACCTTGACCTTTGACCCGACGACCTTTATAGTGGTACCCTTAGGGGTGGTGGCCCCTTCTTCAGTTTCTGAACTCCCAGAATCCTCTTCATCATCATCATCATCATCACTCTCGTCCTCCTCTGAACAGTGACCAGAGTCTGCTGCTGCAACTTTTGCTTCCCTTCTCCCTCCTTCCTCCTCACTCGACTCGAGGTCTTCCTCACTGTCTGCGAAAACAGGCACTTCCTGCAGGGGGCTTCGCTCCACCACCCCCCCCACCCGCTGCTTCTTCACTGGAGGGCCCCTTTGCTCCTCTTGTACTCCCTCGATGTCACCTTCCTCCTCCTCCTCACTCTCATCTTCATCACTGTCCTCCCCATCTTCATCACTGTCTCCCTCTTCGTCTCCATCGCTGAACACAGCCTTTCGCCTCTCCCTCTGTGCCACGGGGTCCCAAACCCTGCTCTCCACGGGTCCCTGCGGCTCCCTATCAAATGGGAAAGTTTCCATGAGCCACGTCCTCCTGCAGCTGTCCTGGCTACCTCCCTGCCCGTTCCCCACACTCACCCGCCCTGCTGAATGTCCCCCGAGGTCAGGGCTGCACCGTCACTGAAGAGGGACACTTTACTCTCAGCCATCTTGGCGTCCAGCGTGGTGTGTGTGCCGATAAGGGACTGTACCAGCTCAGTGGTGGGACGTGGCTCCCCCTGTTGGAAAGGGGAACAGGCTCAGCACAAGTGTGGGGACGGTTTATAGCGTGACACAGTGGAGGGACTAACTGTGAGCAGAGGGAAGGTTTATAGCATGACATACAGGGGAGGGACTAACTGTGAGCAGAGGGAAGGTTTATAGCGTGACATACAGGGGAGGAACTAACTGTGAGCAGAGGGAAGGATTATAGCATGACATACAGGGGAGGGACTAACTGAGCAGAGGGAAGGATTATAGCGTGACACACAGGGGAGGGACTAACTGTGAACAGAGGGGAGGTTTACAGTGTGACAGTGCCAGCCCGTCCGTCGGCCCCTCAGACCTGCGACTCCTCCATGTGGCTCCCCCCCAGGTCGATGTAGACGGCGTCCTTGTCGTACACGACCCCCCCGACCCCCGCCATGGGGGCGTAGAGCAGACGCTCCTTCTGGTTCAAGGCTCGCTTCTTCTGCTCCTCGGGCAGGGGGCACGGGTCGGGCAGGAAGCTCACGTCGCCCACGGCGAAGTCGCCCACACCTGCGAGACGCGCACTCCAGTGAACGGCTCACACCCACCCAGCTCCACCAGCTGCCTCTGAATACTGGGTGTCTCACTACAAACACACGAGTGACAATGTCACCTCTGCTCACCCCTTGGGTTCCCTACCTGGAATGTGGACCTGGGTCTTGTTCTTCAGGTATGTCCCCCGCAGGTACCCATACAGGCACACGGTGCGGTCACATTTGGGGTTCACCCTCATGGCCTCGGGGTTGGTCAGGTCTTCCATGCTGCACAGATAAAGGGACCATTTTAATTCATTCGGAGCTCAATGTGAAGGGTCTGTATTGAGACGAGCAGGCCAGATGCAACAGGGTGCATGGCAAGCAAGGAAACATGGCCCCGCCCACTCAGCTTTCAGCTAGCATGGAGGAAGGGAGACAGACAGCTCCACCCACTCAGCTATCAGCCAGTAGGGAGGGAGGGAGCCAGACAGCCCCGCCCACTCAGCAATGAGCCAGCAGGTAGGGAGACAGACAGCAGTGCCCACTAAGCTATTGGCCAGCAGGGAGGGAGCCAGACAGCTCCACCCACTCAACTATCAGCCAGCAGGGAGGGAGACAGACGGCTCCGCCTACTCAGCTATCGGCCAGCACGTAGGGAAGCAGACGTCTCCTCCCACTCACCGGTCAGCCACCACATAGGGGTGCGAGGTCTGCCACACAAGCGGCCGAAACTTCATGACAGAGATGAAGCGCCCCAGGTTCCGCACCTCCTGCGTCTGGTATTCTCCATGCACCATGCCAGACAGGTAGAAGAGCTTGGCCCCCTGTGAAGAGAGAGCAGATCCCAATAACCAGCACCGCCTAATGAGAACCAAGAACCTGTATACATATAGTAAGCACACCGCCCAATGAGAGCTAAGGACCTGTACACCTGTAGTGACTGCCACCCCCAATCAGAGTGAAGATCTTGAACACCAAATGGGGTCAACATTACCCAACCAGAGCTAAGAACCTGCATACCGACTCAGCCTGCACTGTCCAATCAGGAGAGAACATGCATAACAGAGGAGACCCTGAGAGATTCCCACCTGGTACACCTCAGTCCAGAATCTGTGCTTCAGACGCTTTTTGGTCTTGCGCAGGGCTTTGGAGTTCCTGAAAGAGTCGAGGTGCGTCAGGACCCCCATGATGCGCGGAAAGCCATGCACCTGGCAGATGTTGAGGAACTCGAACGTCTCCATCTCAAAACCGAAGCTGGCATCGATCAGCATCAGGACCTGGGCAGGGGAGATGGGGGAGGTCCTTTATCACTGCTCAAATACCAATGAATGTAAACAGATACCACAGATTCCAATAAATCTGAAGAGGGTCGTCCTCAGCCTACCAGATCGGCCACCTTGGCCAGGTCGATCATGGTGTTGATGTCACTGCCACACTCGACAAAGGTCAGCCGCCGCTTTTTTCCTGCGTATACAGGGACAGAGCCAGAGTGAATGGGGGTGGGGGGAGAGCTTCAGAAACCGAGGAGGGGGGCACCTGAGCCAGAGGTCCCCACCTGACACAATGGTCACAGGCCCACTGATGTCAGCCAGCTTCTGCCGGGTGAAGTTCTTGATGAGGCAGCGGATGACGGTGCTCTTGCCCACACGCGGTGGTCCTACCACCACCACCACGATGGGCGGAGGCTCCAGCGGCGTGCGGTCGACCAGGGGGATGTGGTGCTTCTTTGTCTTCAGATCCTGGGTCCTGGAAGACACGCCGAGAACACGACCTGAGACCGGGGAAGACCGAGCAACCTGCAGCACCTCTACGGCGATAACAGAGTGTAAGGGGCTTCTGGGCCGCTGCGAGGCTCCTCCTCAAGCTGAGCCTTCACACAGTGCAGTTACTCTACACCCCCCCAATGCCCCCCGAGGGGAACTGACCGGTGGAAGGTGCGGGCCATGCGCACAGCAGACTGCACCCCAAACGCTTTGGGGTTCCTCTTGCGTTCATCCTTGTGCTCGGCGGCCCCCTCCTCCCGTTGCTTCCTCCTCTTCTTCTTTTCCGCCTTGGGGCCGCTGTGCTTGTGCTGGTGCCGCTTCTGTTCCTTCTTCTCCATCGTCCTTTGGCACACGAACGATCTTATAACAAACCACGCTAGTCCGTGACTCGAGAAAGTGATCTCATGCGTCTAAAAACGACACAAAACCAAACCGGCATTATGAACGCAAATGCTCCAGAGAAAGTTCACCGCTACGACGTCCTCCACTGAACCCTTATGCTGCAGGTTTACTGAAGCCTTCTTAGCTTATCCACCATATCGACGTACATGAGTCTGCACTCTTTAAATAAACAAGACGACGTTTAATTTCTACACGTATTCATCATGCAATGGTACAATTGCTATTTTAACAGTATGTGAAGAGAATCAACGCGTGTACCCACAAGAAAACGCGATTCAAATGCGGGTTATGTTTGAGTTATTACCTTCTGATTTGGTTTTCCTCAGTAATCGACGTTTAATTCCCCCCTCGGTCCAAGGACCTCGTGTTGGGGTAAAGTGTTAAACTAGCGGCCAAGCAGGTACCAGCTTCATAAACATCGATGGATTCTCCACACGTGTGGACGCCGTTTCCGGAAGTGAGTGCAGCAGTGTTTTAGTGCCGATGGGAATATCCGCCTGACACTCTAAAGTTCCGCAAGTTTTACATTACAATACATTACATTACATTAATTATATTATATTATATTATATTATATTATATTATATTACTTAAAGAAAAATCACACAAACACATTTTATGTTACATAGAATTTATTTTAAAAACAGAAGTGCAAATATTACATTGGTTTGTTATTTTATATGTCCAATGTATCAAAGTAAAACACCCCGACTCGGTTCACCAAACCACACATCTAAGCTGTAGTGAAAACAGTTTGCTGTAACCGCAGCATAAATGAATCAGGATAAATAGAAGATAAATAAAGTCCAGCTGGAGGCAGCAGGCCGGCTATGCCCGGAGTCAGGGGTAGAGGAGCTGCTCTGGGCCGGCGTGGCCCCCCCACCACTCCGGCTGCAGCTCCCCTAGGATCTCCTCCAGAGCGTGGAACAGCAGGTCCGGGAGGGGACCCTGGCGCTGCTGCTCTTCGGCAGGGGCTGGCATCTCCAGGGGGTCCCCACCAGCCACGTCCCAGCTCTGCTCCAGGGCCTGGCAGCCCTGTGAGGTGGGGGCCATTCCCCCCTGCCACATCTCCCAGTAGCCTGAGTCAGGCGAGGTGGGCGTGGCCATCTGGGCCGGCGTGCTGCAGAGGGCGGGGTTTCCCAGGGGAAGCGGCTGCATGGGGCTCGGTGGGAAGAAGGTCTGCCCACTGGACTCCAGCGGCGGGGGGGTCCACAGCGGCAGGGGGGCAGTGACACCGGGCAGCCTGGCCTCTCTGTAACGCATGTCCCTGGCCGAAGTGAGGTACGATGGCGACCAGAAGCAGCCCTGCTCTTCTTCTTCCTTTACTGACGGGTATTGTGGATGCAGGGCCGTGGGGGCCCGTGGTCCTGGCAGCAGCATTCCTGCCCCAGAGGGTGGGGTGCCTGGGAAAGCGGGAAGAGCAGGGAGGGCAGACAGCGCCTCCGGCTGCCAGGAGGACTTGCGGCTGGCCTTGCCTTTCAGGGTCCTGGCTCTCCGATTCTGAAACCATACCTGGAGAGGGGCAAGTGGGCAGAGAGGCCATGTTAGAGATACACCGACTCAGCGAGTGTGTCCATGCTGATCTGTCACTGGTCACACAAGATCACTGATAACCAAAGTGTGTCTATGTGTGTGTGTGTGTGTGTCTGTCTGTCTGTCTGTCTGGTTTTTCATGAACTGACCTGTATGCGGGACTCCGGAAGCCCCGTGGCCTGTGACAGACTCTCCCGGATGCTGATGCCTGGATATGGATCTGTCTGGAAGGTGGCCTTGAGCAGATCCACGTGCTCCTTGGAGAAGCTGGTCCTCTTCCTGCGACTGGTGCTGCGGGTCCGAGACAAGGTGTCACTGGGACCAGGTGGGCCTTGACCTGTGGAGAACAACATCAGGTAAAGGGGGGGACGAAACTGAGCAAAGAGAGACGTCACCTCCTCCATCAGTGTGCCCTCCAGCAGGAGGAGAACCAGCCACATCTCACAGACTTCCCTCAAAACTCTCACCCATCAGACGTCAAGTTAAACACATCCATTCTGATTTTCCAGTACTCCAATTCAAACACTTTATCTTAACTAGTAAAGTCTAATAAAGCAAATGTCCTGAGAAACTTGCAGCCAGAGAGTAGTCTGTGGCACATCGGACGTCACTTACCAAGGAAGGACTCTGTTGCCATGGCAATGACGGTCTGCTCTGAAGTGTTGAGAAGGCAGCTGGTTCCTCGCAAGCGTGCTTGAGCTCTGATGACCTCTGGCCCCTGGGCCGGTCTATTTATGCCAAGGAGGCCTAGGCCAGACCCACAGATAAGTGTGCAGCCAGCAGGAAGGGGTGCGTGTGTGTGGGGGGTCGTGGCCGGGGGTGTTTCTTTGAAACACAGAGGCTGAGATCACACCTGGTCCACCTGTGAATCACCCACTTCATACTTCACTCCTCCTTCAAAGTGAAACAGAAGCCAGCTCCACTAGCACTCAAGAAGCACTCTGCACATGATGTCTCAAAAAGCATGATGCAGCTGATATAAATATTAAAGGTGTGAGGAACCTTAAAACAGAGATTTGGTTTGTTTGTGACTGATCCAACAGCCAGTTCTGTCACGTCAGGGTCTTTCCGTTATTTCTCTGTCTAAAGCTGAATTGTTTGTTTCCGGAAACTGAGTGCCTACTTACCTCAGTTCATAAAAATGTCTGTCCGTAGGTGGTGAGGACAAATATCATAGGCCAAATATGAAGGACAAAACATTCTTGAATCAAAATACGAGAGGCCGTGTAAAGAATAACTGCTTAACAATCACTTTAAAATAAATCCTCTTAAAAACAGAGAGAAATCGAACATTCATTTGCAGTAATGTGCAGGCTTTAACATAAACTGTTCATTTGAAGATTGAGCTTGTTTTATATTTTCTGTGAACATTTATTTGACATTAGAGAAAGGGCAGAGTGTGTTTTTCATTATTTAGGCAGAGACATTGTTTTTATTATAATTGTTCTGCAAATAACCGGCAGAGATCATCTTAATCAATCAAACAAAAGACTTAAAAATCATTAACTCAAAGAACCATTAATCAAGATGATGGTGCCTCACTTCCACCCCCAAAAATGACATGAAAGGAGCAAGATCTGAAACCTGGGGACACAATGGCAGCTAGTTGTCACATCGGGATTAATTGGCGTTACTTCAGTTGCAGTGCTTTTACAGTGTGGATCAGCTGATTGGGTTCAAAGGTCGCACCATGCCCCGCCCAGTAGGCGGACAAGGCTTGTCAAGACATGTTTGGTGCTGACCTTTTACCCTGTATTTACTGTCCATACCGACTCAGAACAACCTCAGGGAGACCAAAGGCACTGGCCAGCTTCTCCTGGGGGCAAAGTTAATGCAGGTACACTTGGACAAATTAAAACCAGTGCGAACTCGGTGGATTTGGGGAAAGAAAGGCAGCACGGGGACAAGGGTCTGCTTTGCCCCCACGCGACGCTCCACGGACCTCTTCGTGTAACAGCCCCTGCGAGTCTCACGCACCTCGTGTCCGCAAAAATCCTGCAGCTCTTTCCAAGTGATGGGCCTTCAGTCCATAGCTCAGCTCTCCTGCGAGCTGGAGGCTCAGGATTCCCCATGTGCCGTGTGCTTGTCAGCACATGGGAGCTCGTATTCGCTCCATCCAGCCAGTCACATGTCTCAGGATCAGACAGCACCATACGAAACAAGGGTCCACACACAACATCACGGCAGACATATTACCTATAGTATAAATATTGAATAAATAGAAGAAACGACTGAAACAAGACATGACTCAATAAATTATAAGTACTTGAAATTAATAGGAGTTTAATAGAAAAATGGCTGCAATATGCTGCTGAAGTGTGCTGTGCATTTATGAGTATTACCACACTTATTCATTATGGTCGCTGTTTTTCATGGACATGTTATTGCTGTTTGTGTCCTGCTACACCGTCACTTTAGAGCCTCTCAGCCTGTCAGCAGAGTGAGTCGCCTCAGCAATTGTTTCTGCCGCTGTTGTATATGGACACCATCGAGGCGACTCTCCGTAGTGCTGCGCATAATAATAATTATTATTATCATTATTATTATAATCCTCAAAGCACTGAGTGAAAGTCATTGGCAGATTCTGCACGTTTAATGTTAACATGCAGATGGAGAGTTCCTGCTCTCACGTACGGCCGCCGTTACGGACATGATGGCACCGTAACGGGGGCTCAGGACGCACGGGTCGGTCCGGCGCTTGCGCCCTGCAAACGTGCCTCAGTGCCACACGCAGCGCCCAGAGCGGCTTTAAAATGCATATCACGCTATAGTTACAATCGCAATAACCCAGTTTGTGACGGCAACCTAGCAATAATTCGCATTATTAAGACAGAGAAACACGTGAATGACTGTCGGCTGTTTTGTTTTACTTCAATCGACATTGGTATATTACTATTAGAATTTATATGAACATGTCTAGGTAATCCAGAAATAATTAGCTTTATATATTTATTCTGCTAATGTTTTAATTTTACGCTATTACGTTTAACGCTGCTAAAATATGTATGACTGTACTAATTGATATTCGTTTATTTTATTTTACATAATATGTAGCATTGGGAATTGTTGTGTGCGTATGATGACAATAAAGATTCAGTAACACTTTACTTGACGGGGCACAAATAATAAAGTATTATACTCTTACTTAATCACGAATTATTTAATTTATGTCATTTAATTAACCACAAACTATATTTGGTCATATATGTGCTAGAGTAGTAGTTACTGAATTACTACTAATTTACCAAGGAACGTTTTGTAAAGCATTATAGTGCCCCTATAGTAAAGTGTCACTGTAAGATACTCTATTCTAGTCCAAAATGAATCGTTACGTCGTCGTCCACGTTTGATTTCAATCATGTATCAGTTCTGCATCATTGATAAATGACCCTCTTGTGTTTGGACCCATAAATCCAGCGCAGCATGAGCACCTGATACTTCAAAGGATGTTATTATAAAGTTTGTAAACTTTATGAAAATAAACGTCAATAACACCCAGGTTTGACTCCCAGTTTTCATTATAGTTGAAAACATGATTCTACGGAAGATTTTTATCCACTCCTTATTTTCATGTTACTTCATATTTTATTCATTATGAAAACAGCACGATCTATCAACTGGCGTGGATGTAATGACATATACAGCACTGGCCAAAATCTTAAACAGTCAACAGAAAAGATATTAAAATGACCTCCAATGTAATGTCTGTCAAAGAGGTTCGGCTTAGCCTTTCATAAGTCTCCTAAAGTCAGCCTGGATTTTGCAGCAACTATCCAACGTACCCATGGATTTGTTAACTCGACATCCAGAATACTAATACCTCCAGTTTAGCTAATCTATATCTCATCAATTTACTTAACCAATTAAGCTAACTAATTGAGTGAGCTGATGGTGAAATTTAACACGCGACACGGAATGGCGGGGTGTTTCTGAGGAGAGCTTTGAGGACTGAAGCGGTGTTTTCCCAGCAATTCAGCAAGATATCAGTAACTTTTCATAGAACAAGAAATTATGGTGTTGTTTTATTTTATTTTATTACTCTTCATTTGTATATGTTCCAATGTCAAGTTGTAATTTTTTTCGGAGTAAACAGTCACTACACAGATAAATTGTATTAAACACGTTCTTGACTGCCTAAGACTTTTGCACGTTATTATACAATGTACTATACATTATTATACAACGTGAGTCGCGATGGCCAACAGTCAAATCGTGAAAGGATGCAATGCAAGAGAGATAATTAAATAAAAAACAATATTTAGTCATCTAAAATAAATAACACTGTTTAGGGTGCAGTTTCACAATTAAACACAACACAACTGATTTAGTCGGATACAGGACTACAGTCTTCCTTAAGCATGTGTTCCGTCGCCGCGCCCTGCATGGATTTCTAATAAGCGATAAGGAAGGCAGGGCGATGTTGACATTGTCGATATTGGGGGGGGGGGGGGGGTATTTCGGATATCCCTGGCTGTATAACAGTCTTATGATACAGGCCTATTGATATACTGCGCATCTTGCCATTTTCCCAAGGTAATAAAAATATGTGGCGCAAAGAGGCGTGATTGCAGAACAGGTGCTTGGAAACATTAGGGTACGTCCAGGTTCATACTAGTGTTCAGTTTATGTAGCCAGTTTGGGATATTTATACCACGAAGATGTCTACTTGCCATCTATTAAAACATCCCATCTATTTTATGTAATTAAATATTTGGTTACACTTTACTTAAGGGTGCTCTATAACAGCTACGTGACCGCAACATAAGCCCTTCATGACAGCCGACATAACTTGTCATAAGTATTTATAAAGGTGTGTTCCAACTTTTGTGGCTGTCATAAATGCTGACATGGGGGACTTGACACAGGAGTCATACAGCACCCTTAAGTAAAGTTTTTATTTTAAGTGGACCTTTAAATGAATCATCCGCACTGTTTGTCAGCGTGCATGCTGGATTTGGCGATATACACGCAGTGAGCTGGAGTGCACGGTGAGAGGGGCGCTCTTTGCACCGTAGATAACAGTCCGTCCACGGCGGCCGGACTGTCAGAGCCGCGGCAGTCGTGTCGAGTCGCGGGTCTTGTCAGCAGCGCAGAGTCTTTGGCAGATCCCGCCCCAGTGAGTCGATTTCGGCGGATCGCAGCGGCTCCGGACGGCGATCATGGCCCGGGCTAACGGCGGTGCTTACTTTAGGAGAACCAGCCTCTTCTGGGTGCTCACCGTCACCCTGTCTATGGGGTACTACACGGTAAGTGCCCCCGGCGCCACCATAAAACACCCCCCCGGCCGGCCGCCATTACTCACCTCACCTCACCTCTGCGCGGAAGCACTTAAAATATGATTGCTTAAACTGAAATAAATAAAAATGCGTCTTCGCAAAAACACGCTTAGCAAAACCGGGGAGTATTTGCGACAACCAGGAAGACATGTGCATTAAGAGCTTTGCGGGCTGCCATATTGACGTTGGCAGTGTTTTATGGGAAATCGAGTCCGAGGTGCATGCCTTACCGATAAGTTATAATAAAGTTTTAATAACGTGCGGTAGACGAATGCCCCCGAATCAGTATGCAAAAGATGTAACACAGTTGAACTATAAAATGCACGGTGTGATCAGTAATCCGGTTACTACTGCGGCACGCCTGCACAGACAGCATACAATATAACAATATCAGGTTGAAACAGTGTCCTAGAATAGTGACATGGTCGGTAAAATTGTCTTTATGACTTATTATAAGATTATCTTTATTGATCCTAGGGGCACATACTGCACAGGCGAGCATACGTGGTGCCAAGCAGACAAGGTACAAAGTCAGTATATATAGTGCAATTTTTTAAACGTAGTACAGGCGTTTTAAATGTACATAATTCACAAATAAATGAAGTATTCCGAAGTACAGAATGTGATATGGCGTGTGCTTCGCGAGCAGGGTGTCGGTAACAGGGGATCGTGTCGCCCTGGGTGTATCACTGTCACTTCATCAAGCAGGAAAATCCTGATCCACTGTGTGCAAAAAGCAGGCAGCCTTTAATGTGTGCTCAGGGTCATTGATTAATCGTGGCCTTGAGTGACTGAACTACGGACTGGGCTGATAAACACTATCAAACGAGAACGTGCAGCACACAAATTTGTAATATGTAACAAGGTGATAACAGCCGTTTTTGTATGGCTAGGGACCGTCTGTAAAGTGTTGTATTTATTAGCAGGGATCGTATCCAGATTACTCTCACCTTTATTTCTTTAAAGAAGGTTGTCCTGTGAGTGACGTTGGGGCTAATATTCACTGAATTACACCTGGGTGATTTTAAATCCACTTTTCCCTGTGGAACAAACTTTATATATAAACCCCTTTCCATCCATGTTGTCTGCTAAGGTGCACTGTACGTACCAATTCTGTGTCAGTTGATTGGTGTGAACGCCTTAGGCTGTAGGCAATGAGCATCTTAACAGCCACATGAGATTATCAGAGCTGCGCCATTGAGATGTCCATTTAATCGCTCTGTCAGCCAATTAATCAACCGACTGCTATGTAATCAGGTTCAGTGATTAACGTGATGAACGACCTGGCTTAAATCCCTCCCCCACCGTGGCCCTGCATCTTGGCAGCTTGTTGTTACAGCTCTCTGCCATTTTTCCCCACGGCGCTGTGAACTCCCAGATCGAGCTATTAAATAACATCTCAGGTGTTCAGCCTGGCCAGCAGGCCACCGGCAGTGATCTGGAAGCTGCCTCAGTCATCGTATCCTTCTAAGCGGTTTCTCCGCAATGTTCCACACAGTTGCAGAAAATTGTCCTTATAACAGGAACCAAAGCTGTGCTGTCTCTGTTTCAGTGGACTGTTTTCTGGCCGGACCAGGTGCCCTATGCCAGCCTGGGTCCCCTAGGCACCCTGTCCCGGTACCTGGTGACGCAGCACTTCTCCCTCATGTACTCTGGGTGTGTCTCCGCCACGTACCTACAGCCCCTCATCATTATACATCATGGGTCTCAAACTGCAGTCCTGGAGGGCCAGTGTCCTGTGTAGTTTAGTTCTTTCCCTGTTCCACCACAAATGACTGAGCTGAACAGCTGTGTGGTAATTAGCACAAGGAGCTGTGAGGAGTTGAATCAGGTGTGTTAAATGAGGGTACACCCAAAAATGTGCAGGGCTCCGGCCCTATAGGACTAGAGTTTGAGACCCATGTTTTACATGCCTAGCACCTGACAACAGTCTAGCAGCTATGTTAATGTATTTTTTTACGTGACCCTTTCTGCATTACTCTTATGCACAGGCATGACGCTTATTAGGAGATGCTAGTTAAAACGCTTCCTGATCTTGTAAATGTACCTGAGCTGAGAGTATATAGTGCCGAGATATAGGCCCCAAAATTGACATCCATCCGAGGATCAGTCTGCAGAACCGCAGCAGTTCCGGTGCTCTCAGTAACCCCAGCATAACACTCTGTCTTTGTGTCTTCATGTCCAGGCTGAGTGTCATTCTGAATTTTTCCTTTTTGAAGGGACACTAGCCCTTCCACCTTTGTGTCTGCGTAGGTGGAAGCGCCTTTAATGTAAGTGCTTGCTTTGAAGGCGACGTGTGTGACGCCTCTTCTCTGTGCGCCTAGCTGGTGGCTGGCCTGTATGATCCACACCGCTGAAGCTTTCTACAGCCTGAAGCTCTGCAGGTAAAGGGGGGAGTGGCACTCAGAAGCTGTATAGATGAGGCTCTGGCCTCATGGTAACTGTACAGGCAGAGGCTGGTATGTTGTTGTTTGTTCTCATTGCATCACTTCCTCCTTTGTTCGATGCTCCTAGTCATGCTGACTGGGTCTCTGGGGCAGTGGCACTTCGCAGCTCTGCCAGATGGTGGCAGTAGAGGGCTGACAAGCAGAGCCTCTTCTCTGCCAGATGGTGGCAGTAGAGGGCTGACAAGCAGAGCCTCTTCTCTGCCAGATGGTGGCAGTAGAGGGCTGACGAGCAGAGCCTTTTCTCTGCATGCTTTGTGACTTCTGTGTGTGATGCCGTTTGCCCCAGTGTTACTGAAGCGTCGCTGTATTTACTGTGGCAGTAACATGTGTGTGTCTGTGTGTGCCCCCCCCCCCACAGGGACAAGGGCGTGGACAGCCTGCTAGCACGCAGCATGTGGTTTGTGCAGACGTTCCTGTTCGGAATCGCCTCCCTCGGGCTCCTCATCAAGTACAGACCAGATGTCAGGTTCAAACGTCATTAAGGTCACCAGACCAGGCATGTTTGAGGAGCTACAGCACTGAACCGGGGGACCACAGCAGCACTCACCTAGGGGACCACAGCAGCACTCACCTAGGGGACCACAGCAGCACTCACCT
>JAODKL010000041.1:1362875-1374620 GCA_026780765.1 Petrocephalus schoutedeni
GGCAGGGCACACCCTGCTCAGGATGCCAGTCTATCACAGGGCACCAGGCAGGGCACACCCTGCTCAGGATGCCAGCCCATCACATGGCACCAGGCAGGACGCACCCAACTCAGGATGCCAGTCCATCATAGTCCATTACAGGAGGCCAGGTAGAGTGCACCTTGGACGGGATGCCAGTCCATCAAAAGACACACACACACACACAAAATCATGCTGTATGGCAAATTCAGAAACAGCAGTTAGTCAAACGGCATGTCTTTAAACTTGAGGAGGAAACCAAAGACGCCCCAGATGAACCCAGCATGCAAACTCCACACACTGAGAAGTGTAGAATGATAAAATAAAAAATAAAAAAACAGAACAATGCCTATAGATTTCACTTTGTCCGTAACTCGGCTCTTCGGCTCTTTGCCTGCACTTGACCACTCTGACTTCATGCAGCACCTTTTCAACAGAACAAAACCACATTTTCCAAACGAGTGCGTATAATAAAACTATAATAATAAAACACTTGCACCTAACATTTTGTCGCGTAAAATCCCATCTGAACGCCATCAGTGGTTTAAAATGCCCCGGGAGCATCATTTACCTGCTTCAGCTAACCCCATAAAAACATTATCTACATATGAATAAAACCTGACTTCCAGTAAGAGGTCCGCTTTCGTTTTGCCTCTATCAGAAGTTCTCCAGGAAAAGCTCCCCGATCCCAGCCCAGCTTCTCCGGACCGGATGGACGCGGCTGCGGCAGCATCGGGCTGGAGGATCTACTCACCATCCTCCTTCTCGTCAAACACCGGTCTCTTCGAAGAGGAATTCGCCCCTATCCGTTTCTTCCACTTGCTCCAGTGAAACATTTCTGCCGGAGATCAGGGAGCATTCCCGGCTTGGCGGCGAATCAGGCGGGGCTCTCAAGAGCGGCGCCGCTGGCCGTGCATCCCGCACGCTTCTGCTGGCTGCCTGTCTGCTGTGTGCCGCTGCTGCTGCACAGCCTCACGGCGCGCTGCGCATCATCTGCGCATCATCTGCGCCGCTGCCCTCGCCGCCTGTCATCCGTGACCGAGATCGGCGCTGGTCAGATGACGCCGGGACGCCAGCCTGGGGACCTGCGCCGCCTGACGGGGACACACGCCGCAGTGCGCGGCAGCCGCAGCGGCCCCTTAAAGCGCTCCGTGCGGGGGTGCGGGCGATCCCCTTCCAGGCGATAAGGGAAACTGGCTCTGTGTTGCTTTATGAAGGCGAATTCGTGTGAGGTGCACCGTCCCCGGCGCCTTTATAGCTCCGGGTTCGGGAACGGCATATGCAGATGGGCGTTTCTTATTACGCCGGGGAATCTGCGGTACTACAGGCTGGCCAACTTAGAACTGCGGAAACTACCAGCTTCACTAGGCAAATCGTTTTAGGAATATATTTATATAGAAAGCACGATTACTTTCTGGGATTTAACTGCTACTACACTAAACATTTACATTATAGCTAATAGTACACACGTATATTAATGCGCGCACGCGTTTTTTCGGTGAGTTTCCCCACAAGGGAAAACTCAGTAATATAAAAGTCTGTGAATGCAATGAAACAGAAGAAAACGAAAAATACCAAAAGTCTGGTATTTTGTCTGGTTGCTTATGGTTAAGGTTAGGGCTGGGTTGGGGTTAAGGGTGCCCTGATTGGGATTAGGGTTACTCCCATAGAAATGAAGGGAGAGTCCACATACAAATATGAATACCTGGACGGCAACATGTTTGTGTGTGTGTGTGTATTTATTATCATTGTCCCTCCCAGTGGCAGTCAGATGTATACTGGGAGCTCTGGTCGTCTCTCTGGACCTTTCCGAGTTATATGTCCAGCGTCTGATGCTTACGTCACCTCTGGTGGGAAGTTACTTTATTTGATGTAAATCTACTCCCCCTGTCTGGGGGATTTTTTACACAGTAACATGAAGCACATCTCAGTTTGCACCACTTCTGTCTCACCGCTACATCAGTCTCTACTGGGTAGGCCAGGTCTGCCTGTGTCTGTGGAGCCTATGGATGCAGGTTTGCCTGTGTCATCCAGGTTTGCCTCTATCCACCTGTGTCAGCCTTTATCTGACTGTGTCTCTCAAGTCTGCCCCTGTCTGCCAGGTTTGCCTGTGTCATCCAGGTTTGCCTCTATCAGCCTGTGTCAGCCTTTATCTGCCTGTGTCTATCAGGTCTGCCTGTACCTGCCTGTGTCTGCCAGGTCTGCCCATGCCTGCCTGTGTCTGCCAGGTCTGCCCGTACCTGCCTGTGTCTATCAGGTCTGCCCGTACCTGCCTGTGTCTGCCAGGTCTGCCCGTACCTGTCTGTGCCTATTAGGTCTGCCTGTACCTACCTGTGTCTGTCAGGTCTGCCTGTGCCTGCCTGTGTCTGCCAGGTCTGCCTGTGTCTATCAGGTCTGCCTGTACTTGCCTGTGTCTGCCTGTACCTGCCTGTGTCTGCCAGGTCTGCCTGTACCTGCCTGTGCCTATTAGGTCTGCCTGTACCTACCTGTGTCTGTCAGGTCTGCCTGTGCCTGCCTGTGTCTGCCTGTACCTGCCTGTGTCTATCAGGTCTGCCTGTACTTGCCTGTGTCTGCCAGGTCTGCCTGTACCTGCCTGTGTCTATCAGGTCTGCCTGTGTCTGCCAGGTCTGCCTGTACCTGCCTGTGTCTATCAGGTCTGCCTGTACCTGCCTGTGTCTGCCAGGTCTGCCCGTGCCTGTCTGCACCCACTTCCGTCCTCGTCCGTGTCTCATCAGTCTGCAGTCACAATCGCCCTGCGTCTCTGCAGTGAGTAGATATTATGCTATGTAGTTATTACTGCCTTTAGATAGAATGTATCATTTGCCAATTGTTTACCTGTGATGCGAATGTAAAACAGTCACTCTGTTTGAGATGCTAACAAGGTAGGAAGTTAGAGGAAGTCTGAGAGCAGCTCAAATGCAATGGCATTAAAGTCACTGCCTGGTGACTGATGAGATCTGTAAAGGAATAATTATCCATAGCAATATTATTTAGTGAGTGGAGATGTGTGTACATTCATATATAAGCTCTTCCCTGGATGTGTGTGTCTGGATTTGTTTGCATGGCTGAATATGCCCATGCTGGACAATGCTTTACATAGATACTCATCCACCCCCCATCATATATATAATTTAAAAGTCATCACTAAAGGACATGTGCCCCTCCTGTCTACTCAGCCACATCCAGGTTTTGTTTGCTATTGGCTCCGCCTGGACATGTGACCATTCCGTCCACTCAGCTCTTGTTTGCTATTGGCTCAGTGGTATATTTTTCTGCATAGAGAGAGCACATGTGATTGTGTGTATAATTAGTTTAAGCTGTGGTGTCAATCAAGGAAATTCCAGATAAGCTGCCGCCCCCATTAATGAGACGATGCACATGAACTCTGGCAAATGTGGAAAGTTTAACATCTTTAATGAAAATGACGTAATGACTGTGATGCTTGGCTGTAAGTTTCTCCAAACAACCAGGTGACCTCACATGCTTCTAAAAGTGGCCATGCACTCCCCCCCCAACAGCTTGCAGAAAGCGCCCATTGATCCGTTGGTGCTGTACGTCTGCGAGAGGGCAATTTAACACCCCCCCCCCCCCTCCCCAGAAGACAGCAGTGCTCCTGTTTATCTTCTGTCAATAGTTGAGAGCCACAGTCTGTGCCCTCGTTTCCTACAGCTTCCGGATGAAGCTGAGGGCCACGATGAAGCCCAGGTGTGTGGCCAGGTGGCCCACCGGCCGGGCCAGCGGCTGCAGGCGGCTGCGTTTTTGAATCCTTCATTAAAAATAAGGAAGCTGCTGTCTGCTTTCATTTGCTACTAGAATTAGCATACAACCTGAACGAAACGTGATGGATCTTTCCGTTGCCCGTCTCCAGTATCACTGTATGTCTTACTTCTGCCATCTTGTGGGGTGTCGTTGTAATTACCAGGGTAGCAAATGGCCCATTTTCACAACGGGGACACGGACGTATTTGACGGAGGTGAGACCACCCTGCAGGACCTTTTGGGGAAAAGCGTACAGCATGGACATCGGAGAGCGTGTGGTCTTATACTGTTACAATATAGAGCATCGCTCACCCACGATATCCATTACCTGCCGTTCATCCACCTAGGATCACAATCTTCTGCTTCTCGTTTTATTTTACTTTATTTATTTGACTTTGTTGTCCAATTGTGTGAGCATGTATATGTGCAAGACCACAAGAGGGAGCTGTTGCAGACCTGTGCAGGATGTGACATTGACCCCTCCCCCTCCAAAGCAGTCCCAGAGACGGGGCCGACAGACGGGACACTGGGCAGGACAGGGCATGGCAGGACAAACAGCGTAATAAGGGGCACGGAACAGTCAGACCAGGGAGCACCAGGAGAGACCAAAGGACAAAGCCACACAGATGAAGAAGACCAGACACGGGATATGACCAGGTACCAGGGACAAACACCAGACATCAACGGGGGCCTGGGAGCAGAGGGAACAGAGACACAGGCAAACGGCACAGGCCAAACCACGACAGGGCGGCAGGTAGAAGGGCAACAGAAACAGGAGAGGGGACAAAAGAGGGAGCAGAGGGAACGGGGACACAGGCAAACGGCACAGGCCAAACCACGACAGGGCGGCAGGTGGAGGGGCAACAGAGACGGGAGAGGGAACAAAAGAGGGAGCAGAGGGAACAGAGACACAGGCGGGCAGAGCTGCGGTGAGCAGCGGGCAGCTGGCGGGCAGGGCGGCTCCACGCTGCAGTAGAGCAGCTTCACGCTGGGAGATGCGGTGCTCCAGAGGAATCAGCGTGGGCACACCGTCTTCTTCATGGAGGTGAGCATGGGCGGGTCGACCTGCACGCCAGGAAACTCTCCGAGGTCTTTCTCCTCCTCGGGCTCCCCCAGGTCGCTCTCACTCAGTGGGTCCATCGTCGTATTTGCCCATGAGCCTCTGAAGTGAGTCGACCGGAGGCTGTGGCTGAGGTGGGAGGCCGGGTGCAGGGGAGAGTGTGCAAGTGGGCCGGAATGCGAGAGGATCCTGGGGATGCCACTGGGCAGTCTGCGGAGTCCGGTCTTTCCGTCACGTCACGAGGGACGAAGGACCCGAGGGCAGGCGTTGGGGCGAAATAAAAGGGGCTTTATTGAACTGGCAAAGCAGAAACAGGAAGTAAACAAGATCGCGAGGGGTCGGCACAGGAAGGCTAGCGAGGGGAAGGATACAGGCGGAGAAGTGGGACGACATTAATGACCAGGCTGGGGCTGACAAGACAAACAGGCCCTTGAATACAAGGGCTAACGAGGGGTAGCGTGAGGTCAGGCGTGCGGGACGTGTAAGATCTTGCAGAAATGCTGCTGTGACCCACATTTCCACATGAGCTGCTATCAGACCCGGGTTCAGAAGGGTGCCTAAGGGTGCCTGGCACCATCACATTAATAATGTTCACCCTCGGGTGGAGATTGTGCCCCTGCGCTAACCTCACATTCAGCCTTACATTTTGTTCTGGGCTCAGCCTTGGCTTCTACTACAGAACCCGCCTTGTGCGAAACCCGCCCCGAGCCTAACCAGACTGTTTGTCCCAGTGACATCACAGCTAACAGCTCGCAGCCACATTAAAAGGGCAGTGAGGAACAGATGGGTTTTTAAACCGGACAAATCCTTCATGCCCCTGCCTCTCTAAGATCCTGCCCAAGGCTCCAAAGTCACTGTAATGTCTTGATACCTCGCAATTTAATGGGTCACAAAAGGAAATAATCACAGTTACCCTCAATTCAAAGGTCAGCAGAAAATCATCCTATTGATATCTAGTGTGTTTAAAAAGCGCAATATTTCCCACTTCCACGCATTACTCAGCTTATTTCGGGTTTCCGCTTCTGTTCTGGGCTGTAGTGGTTCTGCAGCACTGTTGTATGTGAGTAAGTCATCAGTGCATTTAGATGCACCCTAATTACTTCTCGAATTTGTGTCTTTAATTTCTGAGCCCCGACCGGGTGCTGGTTATTTTTGTCATTTTTACGTCACCATCGGACACTGATTCAGTGTGGAGACAGGCTCCGGGAGTCAGTTCTGAGTCGCTGACTCGTATCGAAGTGCGGGCCGGTGAGCATGGAAGCGTGAGAATCTGCCCGAGCCCAAGCGCGCCACAACTCGAGTGACCCATTTCATTTTTACCTGTAGGCCTATATGAACATGAATATGATGTTTATTCTGGGATTACTCAAAAGGAGGATTAATTGCTGAACGGATCCCAATAATCCCAAAAGCTTTTTCTTGTTTCAATGATTTCCCATTACGTGAAACCAAACCAAACATTCCAGTCTAAAAGAACAGCAACCCAAAGATTGCTATTGTGAAGGTTTTCTTCCCGGGTCAAAAACCATAACATGAGAAAAATCAATAAATATTTTCCTCTAATTACATTTTAGTTGATTTTTTTAGTTGTGACTATATGTATGTATATGTGTATATGTGACTGTATATACAAAAATCAGCATTCAGTATCATCAAAGATATGTTTAGCACATGTACCTTTCATTTGAGGATATAAAGATGAGTCCCCTAAAATGACAATGTATTCATTATTACGTTTTTTTTTGTTGAAATAATACCAGACATTTTACGCACATGATGGATTATCCACAAAGAATATCATATAGTATAGTTTTTATAAGTCTAGTATTGTAGATTGATTCTGTGGTGATACATCGTCATGCTTTTTCGTGAACACCATGTTTACAGAAAAACCACCAGCAGCAATATTACCTGGAGCCTCGCGCCGGATCATCGGCACCGCGCGCGCGGGCAGTCGGGGCCCTTTTAAGCGAACTTCACTCGGCGGCCACTAGATGGCAACGCGGGCCCGAAGGCAGCAGGAGCCCCAAACAGCAGGGGCCGCGTTTCATGTCTAACGCCATAAAAAGGGAACCTTTGATCCACAGTGCGGCTAAAGGCCACATCGCCGGATATTTAACACCTCGTGACCAGTTCTGTGCATTTCAGTTACTTTTTAAAATGCACCTCGGATGCATTAATCAATGTTACGGTCTTGCCCCTTCATGTTTTTGCGTGCTGCAGGGTGGTGCACAGGCACACATTAATTCATCGGTGCATGTAAGGAACTACCTGGCTGGGGTTCGCGGTCCCCTCTCTCCGCTTTTCAGCACGCGTCAATTTTCCATTATGTACTTGAATAAATTAGAGTTTATCCACGTTTAGTTTCCCTTTATATTGCCGAGCCAAAACGAGCCTTGGTTGGGTAATAGCAATCAATGAATCGATGAGTTAATTAGAATGCTACGGATGTGCGCTCCCACAAATGTCAACACAAGGCTATTTTATAATCTTGAGAGCATGAGAAGAACAAATGGCGCGATGTAGCTTAAGTAATTAACACCTAGAGCACAAATAACAATTGGTCCACTTCAGTGCCGCAGATTGAGCAGATCCGTTTCCCAGTATATCTGATCGTCTTCCAGCCCTTATGTTGGTTAAACTGAGGCTGTCACATGGGTTTTCCCCTCCTGATTTTTTGTTTAGCTTATACTTAGATGATTGTGACCTTCCGTTTAGGAAAGCTGAATCTCATACATCATATACTCAAGGTTTTGCTATTGAAAATACCGATTTCCTGTGTAAATGGTTTCAGGGTGCTGCGTGTAATACACGGCAGAGTCTTATTTGCCATCCATGCATCATCCAGCTGTTTATGGTGGTCAGGGTCACCGGGGGGCTGGATGCATGCTAAACCGTGGGTACGCATTGCGGATTTATGTCTCACCTGAACCCAGGCGGGCTCCGTATGAACGCACTCAGGGCTTTGGCGATCCGTTTGCACATTTTCACGGCAGAGTCTGACGCAAAACAAGTGAATTTAAATCCATGGAAGTCGCCTGCATCCAGGCCAGGACAGCGAGCACATCAGGCACTGGTGCAGACACAATTAGCGACCGGGACCACGCAAGTCGGATATTGCACCTAGGCTCCATCTGGTGGTCATGTCAAGACATGACAATCTACCCCACTGCTGAGAGTAGGTGATGAACGGCATGTGTAAGCAATACGTTTAGGTTGCAGGTCCCCCGTGCTTCTCTCTCTCTTACTCACACTCTTATTCACCCTGACAGACAATTTTGCTGGATTATCGAACTATATATATATTATGGCACAGCACAAGGTAGCTACATGCACCGTGCGCCGTCTCCCTGCTCCAGCTGCACTGAGCAGAGCTGCCCTTGCGTGGCTAACGCTCAGGCCCGCGGGCTCATGGCAAGCTGTTTAGTGCGAGGGGGCACGTAGAGCTCCTGAGCAGCCCTCCGGTCCGGCGCCCTGTCACGGGGGGAAGCCTCGCCGGGACGGTGAGCGTGTGGCCGGCCGGCTGCTCCCGCTGGCGTCGCGTCTCCCTTCATCTCTCTCCCTCTTCTTTCCGCTTTCATTGAGTGGGGTCACAGCGTCTCCCACGTGGGCTCTGATGCCTCCCTGATGGGGTGAGCAGGATAACTGGGGGGTACATGGGTACAGATGGGGCTCCCATGTGGCGTTGGGTGGCTCCCCGTGGTAACGCCTGCTGTCACATGACCTCAGGGAGCTCCTGGCTCCACAGCTGAGGTCCCTACATCTACAGCTTGGTTTCCAGGGTATTTTCCAAGCTATCTCACACTACTCCCTTATCTATCCCTAACTATCTATCTACCTATTTCGATAAGGGAGTTTCTCCTTGAATTAGATGTGATTTATGATTGGTGCCCTGTGAACTCATCAACAGATTGGTCAAGGATTTCCTCTTCCAATTCTTTTGTTTTCCATTTAATATGTTCTGTTCCAGATGCAATTCATTTCGGGTCAGTGGTCCAATTTATCTTCCAGATATACACCCATGGCCAAGATGGTAGAAGAGCTTCTGCTTTTTAGAGATTGCAGAATTTTATTCAACTGTTGCTCCAGATACTTATTAAATTAGCCAGTAAACATCATTTGAATGTTTGTATCTATTGCCATCAGTATCGGGTAGTAGCTTTGAATGTGTAATGCCGGGTGTTTCTACAATTTTGGCCACTAGTGTAGATTATTGTGAGGTGTCAGTGCTGCATTCAGATTGTTTTGGAGCTTCCAGACATTAATATGGCATAGATTACAGGACTACCTCCTGCGTACAGCCCACCACTGTCCACAGGCCCACTTCCTGGAATAACGGCTGGCATGCCCTGTCTGGTTCCATTCCCTTTAAAGCTTAGGGCACGGCATGCTGTCATTCCTGCCAGGCAGCATGTAGCCAGAGGGACATTCTCGGTCTCCAGGAGCTGCTGCTGCATTTTGGTGCTCGTCCTGCAGATGGCGCTGACAATACAAATATATATTATAAAGCTCCAAGTGTGGTTAGAGCCAGGCCTGGGTTGGCTTGCAAAGAAAATGTAAAAAAGATGATGACAGAGCATGCAAGTTTGGTGGTGCTGAGGGCCCATCGAGGCCAAGTGTCCCGCAAACGCACGGCAAAGTCTCGATCTTGCTCGCAGACGGACCTGGTTTTGTGCCAGGCCTCATTTTGCTGCTTGCCACTCTCCCGGGGGCTCTGGGCCTGCATTCCCACACGGCTAATCGCCCTCCTGGAAGTCCTGTGATTGCAGTTAGCGCTGCACTATCTGCAGAGCGACTGTCTGGATGTCTTATGTGGGAGATGAGGGCAACATCTGTGAATGAAAGGAAGGCAGTGCTGTCTTAATGCCATGGGGGATGGCACGGTAGGCATCGCTGTCTGATGTTTATTACGTCAAGGAGGCCTGGGAAAGTTGGGGGGTGGGTGAGTCGTCGTTGGGGGGAAGGTGGCTGTAATCCTGACGCCGTTCTCAGAAGCTCAAGGCTTCCTCGCTTGCTATAGGTCATCGCCTCTGCCACACAAACGCGCCACAATCTCACCCATCGCGGATTCATCCTCAAAGGATCAACACGGCCCTGCGCTCCGGGCCTGGACCCGAGGCAGGAAATTAAGCGGGAGCCAATCAGGAGCCGCCTGCTAAGGCTGACCTCAGCACTGACTGGCCGGGTAATTAAAGGCAGCGAAAGACCTTTGGTGTCGCAGCCACAGGCTGTTTGGAGTTCAAAAGAAAACATCTCCGCTTGCGCGTGACTTCTGGTGTAACATTTTCACTTCATCACCAGGCTGCAGCACTGACATTTTCATCTGTGCTGGAAATTATTCCAGCCAACAAAGACTCCATCCCCCCTCCCACACACCCCCCCACCCAAAGCTACACCTGACCAATACACTTACTGCCATACATTTACTTAGCTGATGTATAAGTACAGTCTGACAAGCATTTCACCCATAATAAACAAAATACAGAGTTTGTGGAGAGTGAGCTTCTGATTCGAAGGTTGCTGGTTTAAATCCCAGGGTCAAAAGGCTGATTTTACCGTTAGGTCCTTGAACAGCCCCTGATTTCTCAATTAAATACAAGCATCTGTTAAATAAGTAAATGCAATTACAGATACACATTTTCATAATAATGCACAAAGACAAGAATCATTACAGATAATTATCTATAACTTAATCATAAAACTGTACTTGCTATGTATGACCCTTCATCAGCCTGATCTGGAGCAGCATTCCTGAAGCTTCCAGACATTAATATGACATAGATTACAGGACTACCTCCTGCCTCGTGCTATCAGCCTGCTGTCAGAATCACACGGGGTGGCCTCGTGCCATCAGCCTACTGTCGGAATCACACGGGGCAGCCTCGTGCCTTAAGCCTACTGTCGGAATCACACAGGGCGACCTCGTGCCTTAAGCCTACTGTCGGAATCACACGGGCCGGCCTCGTGCCTTCAGCCTACTGTCGGAATCACACGGGGCGGCCTCGTGCTATCGGCCTGCTGTCGGAATCACACGGAGCGGCCTCGTGCCTTCAGCCTACTGTCGGAATCACACGGAGCGGCCTCGTGCCTTCAGCCTACTGTCGGAATCACACGGGGCGGCCTCCTGCCTTCAGCCTACTGTCGGAATCGCACGGGGCGGCCTCGTGCTATCGGCCTGCTGTCGGAATCACACGGGACGGCCTCGTGCCATCAGCCTACTGTCGGAATCACACGGGGCGGCCTCCTGCCGTCGGCCTGATTCCGGAATCACATGGGGCAGCCTCGTGCTGTCGCCCTGCTGTTGGAATCACACTGGGTGGCCTGGTGTTGTTGGCCTGCTTTTAGAATCACACTTGGTGGCCGTGTGCTGTTGGCCTGCTGTCAGAATCACGCAGGGTGGCCTCGTGCCGTCGGCCTGCTGTCAGAATCACGCGGGGCGGCCTCGTGCCGTCGGCCTGCTGTCAGAATCACGCGGGGCGGCCTCGTGCCGTCGGCCTGCTGTCAGAATCACACAAGGTGGCCTCGTGCTGTCAGGCAGCTACCGGGATCACACGGGCGGGCTTGTGCTGTCGGAATCACACGGAATCTATATTGAGAAACTAAAATGTATTAACAGAACAAAACAAGAGCCGCCCCATCTGGCCCATTTTACAGTTTCCAGCTTCTTATGCTCTTAAATCCACTCACTCCCTGGCATCCCAGGCCACCCCGCGTGCCACCAACCCCACCGCGCCTGCGCAGACATCCCAGGCCAGCACGAGTGCCACCAATCCCACCGCGCCTGCGCAGACATCCCAGGCCAGCACGAGTGCCAAAAACCCCACCGCGCCTGCGCAGACATCCCAGGCCAGCACGAGTGTCACCAACCCCACCGCGCCTGCGCAGACATCCCAGGCCACCCCGCGTGCC
>JAODKL010000041.1:1386664-1402296 GCA_026780765.1 Petrocephalus schoutedeni
CTATCTTCCCCCAGGGTGCTTGGTGCGGTCCAGCGTCAGGGTGAACATGCCCTATCTGTCCCCAGGGTGCTTGGTGCGGTCCAATGTCGGGGTGACAGTGCCCTATCTGCCCCCAGGGTGCTTGGTGCGGTCCAGCGTCGGGGTGACAGTGCCCTATCTGCCCCCAGGGTGCTTGGTGCGGTCCAGCGTCGGGGTGACCATGCCCTATCTGCCCCCAGGGTGCTTGGTGCGGCCCAGCTTCGGGGTGACCGAGCCCTATCGGCCCCCAGGGTGCTTGGTACGGCCCAGCTTCGGGGTGACCGTGCACTATTCCCTCTCTGCAGGCATTGTGGCGCTCTGGTCCCTGGCCGTCCTCGCCTTTGAACGCTTCTTTGTCATCTGCCGTCCGCTGAAGGATGTACGCCTGAGCAACTGGCACGCCACCATGGGTCTGTTGTTCGTCTGGACCTTCTCCTTCATCTGGACCATACCCCCCGTGTTCGGCTGGAGCAGCTACACCACCAGCAAGATCGGCACCACCTGCGAGCCAAATTGGTGAGGGTGCAGTACGTACACATTCCCATTGAGGTGGAGAGTGATACACAAACAAAGCTGCTTTGATACTTTTAGCATTTTGAAGCAAAAAGAGCTATAAACAAATGGGTCTTTGCATTTTGGGGATATGCCCATGTGCATTCTGGGTAAAATTGTCCTTATCTTCCTCTTTCTAGGTATTCCACAGATTATTCTGACCACACCTACATCATCACCTTCTTCACCACCTGCTTCATTCTGCCTCTGGGTGTCATTATCGGGTCGTATGGCAAACTCCTGCAGAAGCTGAGGAGGGTGAGCGTTCTCTCCATGTTTCCTAAATGACACCGTTTTCAAAACCTGTCCTATCAAAAGTCACACTGCTGTGGTTGACTAGAATCACAAAGCAGCGTTGCGGCATCCAGCACTGGGCCAGATGGTGACAGAACATCTTTGGGATCATGTGGGACTGAACGAGAATGAGACCAAAATGGTTACCTTTAGCTCATTGACTTAGGCGGCCACATAAGCTGCTATAAAGTTTTCTGTAATAAGCTGATTGGAGAATGAGCATGAGGAGGAGGGTCTAAGGGGCCTCCCGGTAATCTGTCCAATCGACGCCTCCCAGACGGTCCTCAGCTATTTGGGAACCTGACCAGCTGGGCAGAGACAGAACCTGTGCAGTGAGGATGTAAGAGCCTTTTCTGGGCAAGCTGATTCTTTCATCTCTAATGTGCTTCCGGTAGCAGAGACAGGGCTTTCCCGTGCAGCTTCTACACGGATACATCACATGAGTGTTTGGTATGTGTGGCCTTGTTCCTCAGGTGTCAAACTCAAGGGGCAGATTAGGAAACGCACGGAAGCCCGAGCGCGAGGTGGCCCGCATGGTCATCGTTATGATCGCTGCCTACATGGTGGGCTGGACTCCATATGCCGCCTTCTCCATTGTAGTCACGGCATGTCCCAGCATCCACCTGGACCCACGCCTGGCTGCTATTCCTGCCTTCTTCTCCAAGACCACCACAGTCTATAACCCTATCATTTATGTCTTCATGAACAAACAGGTAACCTCTGACCATACCATAAAGTTTGCTGTGGAGTACTGAGGGACTGCTGTAAAGAGTAACTGCAGTATAGTGGAGAGAGTACTATAAACTCTACTATAAAGTACGCTGTGGAATTTTGAGGGACATGTTGATCTGAGTAACTGTAGTATATTGGGGGGAGTACTGTAAACCATACTGTGAAATATGCTGCGGACTATGGAGGGACATGTTAATCGGAATAACTGTAATATATTGGGGAGAGTACTGTAAACCATACTGTAAAGTATGATGTAGAGAACTGAGAGGCTGCGGACGAGTAACTGTAGTAAAGAGGGTAGAGTACTGTAAAGCATATTGTAAAGTAGTGGGAGGATATTGCAGTTTAATGAGCTGTGTGGCTGACTTACAAGGCTCTTTTGAGGCTCTGTCTGACACTTTGCTGTCTTTAGTTCAGGAAATGTCTGCTCCAACTCTTCAAGGGCAACGGCGCCGCCCTTGAATCACACGTGAACCCCACTTCAGATCAAGCGGCCGGCACGGCAGAGAGCAAACTAGCTGAAATGTCCACCATCGCAGCACGGGTCCCGATAACCAGCAGTGGGGCGAAGAGGCCCGAGGAGGAGCAGAGCGAGGGCAGCAGCGGTGCCTCGCAGTCGGCCCTCGAAAGCCAAATGTGTCCTGTCTAGGATGGGGGCCTCGCTCGGCCCCGATCTACACCCGGTCACTGAAGGAGGATCCCACATCAGACACGCATGCCAAGGCACGTCTCCGGTGACGGGCTCTTTGGTGTTTCCTCTCCACACAAAGCCATGTGCTCAGTCCTCATACTCCCTCCCAAAGTCACTCGGTCTTCCTCTCTCATATGAAGGCCACCTTGGATGCTGCTATGATCTGGAATGGCAGAGAAGGTCCTTGACCTAACTGTATAAGCACTTATTAAATATATATGGATTCTGGGACTTTTGATTAACTGTCCAAATTAGTGTCCAACACATTGAATCTACCTGTTTTAGGCTCCACCCACTTGTATTTTAACTTATACAGCAACCAATAGAAGTCCATTGTAGATCCCTCCTCCACCAATCACAGTGTTCATGTTTTGAGGCTGTACCTCTTCGTGAGTAGTGCTGTCCTGAAGCTCTCCTGTTAAGTGCCCATTCCTCTTCGCTTTGTCTGTGTTTGGTGCATCTTGTTGTGATTTTCGAGACGGGTTCCTTTGATAATAATCTGTGACCTGCAATCCCAACACCAACCACTTGGCTTCTTTGGAGCTGTGTCAGGTGCTGACTGCGAGACCTCTTTTAAAGCTGACATGCAATTTTATTTGGCAACCTAACATGGTTTTGGTTGAGTTTGTAATTGTGATTTACTTACTTTAAAGACCTGTATGTCTTCTCTTCCACTTATTCTGAAAACTCTTATTTCACTGTATAGTCTTGTCTTGCCTGTATTGTATATCTGCAGCCATATGTGGTCTTCATTTGTTGTATGTTTCAGATAGTTGCTTGACTCTAGTCCGTTTTCCTCTGTGGGTTTTCCTTCACACATTTCAGGCTGTCTGCTGCTTTGGGCCCCCCAGAATTGCCGTGTTCATTTCACAGCAGTGTAGAATTTCTTGGAAATAAAAACCACTGTTAAAAAGCAGATTAAGGTTTCCTGCATGTTTGTGTTGAATAAGTGAAAGAGTTTAACAACCTGATCAGCACAGGCTCTGAAGCATCATGACGTAACGGGATAATCAGTCATTACATACAGATTTCTCAAAAGCCATTTAACACAAGCTTAACGTTTAAACAACTGCGGCATGAGGTTCTAGAATTATTTCAGGGACAAAATACAGAATATTGGCAAACACATCATTTAAAGAGGGCATTCTGAATTATTTTCAAGTAAACAGATTCATTAGAATAGACAGATTCAGTGGTGAGAGAGAACGAGGCAAAGAGGCTGTATCACAGCTGGCCCGTGGTTTACCCTGACAGCATGAATCCTGGCCTCGGCACGTCAGGGAATCTGCAGGTGTTGCAGCTCGAAACAACTAACAGCATGAAGCTCTGTAGCTCAGTTAGGGAAAAATCCTGAGAGCAAAGCTTTCATTGTGTAACCAGCACTCAAAACCAGCAGCACCACTTCCAAAGTGGATTAGTCCACTGATCCAAGTGCCTAGCTAAGGTAGTCAGTAAAATCTTTACCGGATGGTCGTCAAGCTTGGAAAATCTGTCTGTGGCATGAAACGCAGTAGCAATGCAGGGCATCCCGTCACCTGCAGAATCTAGTCTGCGAGCTCGCATTCATCAGGGCTAATATCCCAGAGAGTGCTGCATAATTGCCAGTGCATTAATACTGCAGTAGGCCTGGGTCCTTCACTACGCAGACAGCCATGTCGGCTTCGTGGGGTCGCAGGCCCAGCAAGTACTAAGCTCATTTGATACTGTCAGAGTGTGGCATGAAACACATCAAAATGTCATTTCCGGCCTGTGGCAGTGATGTCATTTAACAAGGCATTGTGGGTATTATTTGTTACGGTCGCCATTTTTGGAGGAACTCCGCTTTGTTCGGCCGGTCGGGAAAAAGGACTGGTATATGTTTCTTCTCCTTCCCTGCTTGGAAAAGGCAAGAAGGAGCAAAAGTGGAAGAGTTGACGAAAAGGTGTCGGATGGCGTAGCTTCCAGCGGTGAGGTGTGAAGACCTTACATTCCAGAACATGCCCGCGCATATGACAGTCTGCTCCGTACATTTCCATTCAGGTAAGTGAAATTTCGACATGATCATTAGACTTGATTTCAATTTTAGTGGATCCGCTCTCTTGTCGTATCACATTAATTGTATATTCGCTTTAAATCACTGTTAGCCATGTTAGCGTCTTGTACCAATTCCCCCAGGAGTGACATTTAGTGCATTTCCATGGGCCCAATTTACAGATAATATATATATATATATATATATATACATATATATATACATATATATATATATAAATAAATACATACATACACACACAGACATATGTATATATATATTATTAGGGTCACGGTGGTGTGTCTCTGAGGAACGCTCCGTTATTAGGGTGACGGCGGTGAGTCACTGATGAATGCTCCATTATTATGGTCACGACGGTGAGTCTCTGGGAAATGCTCCGTTATTAGGGTCACGGTGCTGAGTCACTGGGGAACACTCCGTTATTAGGGTCACAGTGGTGAGTCTCTGGGAAATGCTCCGTTATTAGGGTCACGGTGGTGAGTCACTGAGGAACGCTCCATTATTAGGGTCACGGCGGTGAGTCACTGATGAATGCTACATTATTATGGTCACGACGGTGAGTCACTGGGGAACGCTCCGTTATTATGGTCACGACGGTGAGTCTCTGGGAGATGCTCCGTTATTAGGGTCACGGTGGTGAGTCACTGGGGAACGCTCCGTTATTAGGGTCACAGTGGTGAGTCTCTGGGAAATGCTCCGTTATTAGGGTCACGGCTCTGAGTCACTGAGGAACGTTCCGTTATTAGGGTCACGGCAGTGAGTCACTGGGGAACGCTCCGTTATTAGGGTCACGGCGGTGAGTCACTGGGGAACGCTCCGTTATTAGGGTCACAGCTCTGAGTCACTGAGGAACGCTCCGTTACTAGGGTGACGGTGGTGAGTCACTGAGGAACACTCTGTTATTAGGGTGACGGCAGTGAGTCTCTGAGGAAGGCTCTGTTATTAGGGTGACGGCAGTGAGTCTCTGAGGAACGCTCTGTTATTAGGGTCATAGTGAGTCACTGTTAGTACAAATGCCTCTTTTATTACGGTACAGAAAGCTGCACTTTAACATTTTACAATGACACCTATCAGACCAGTCATTGTGGATAAATATAGGTAGTATAAATGTAAAAAAAGGACCCAGTGACCAAGCTTGCACTGGTTACTTGGAATTCAACCTTTCACCTCAAGCCAGCTCTGCTTTGCCAGATGAGGTGCCGGACCAGTTACATGGGGGCTGCAAAATAGATCAAATTCTAATGTGGTGCAAACTGGTCTGAACCCCGCCTAAAAACTCAAAGAAGCTGTGCTGGGCGAGCGTGTTTTATGAGGAAAAATACTGTATGTATCAACGTGTTGCCGGCGAGGGATCATTATCATTCCGTTCCCTTAGGGGGTTCTTGGGGGCTTCTAATGTGCTCCTCAACCTTCAGCCATAGCGAGGCCAGCAGCAGGGCCATCTGAAAGTCAATGGGCAGGAAGTGGAGCCAAGGCCCTTCCGCAGGGACCATTAATCTAGCTGTCCCGTTCGCCTCATGACATCGAAGAATTGTAGCACCACCTTGTGGTGAATATCATTATTTTAAAATGGGGAAGGTGATGCTCTCAGGATTTTTAAATGTTTTCAATGTCCATCCTGCCCTGACCCTGCATTTTACACCCGCTGCTCAGAATCACAAAGAACAAATGGTTCTACAAACAGTGCATGCGGCAACAAAAAGCCCCATGCCGTGCTCCATATGTGCTCAGTGGGGGCACACAACTTAATTTAAATGCAAAGGTCTGTTTATCAGTAGTGAATATTCACCCACTTTCTGAAATTGCTTGCAGTATTCACGGTTCTAGGGGGTCTGCAGCCTATTCGCGAGGCCACAGGTGCAAGGCAGGGGACAAACCAATTTTTCAACAATGGGGGGAAATTAAAACATCTGGAGGAAACCTCAAATGGAAAACATAGGAACATTAGGAGGATGGGGACTTGAACCCAGGTCCCAAAGGTGCGAGGCAGCAATGAAACCAACTGCACCACTCCCGAGAAGAGTGGAGTCAGAAGCATATTACAACAGATTCTTGTGCCACAAAAGGATTTAAATATAGTGTAGCGATGATTTACTGACAGTAGGAGTCACTCTTCCTCTATATCTATAGATTCTCTATATTTCCCGCATCAGCATTAAAAACATTTCTTCGAATACTCTTACGATTTTTATCACTCTGTAGAAACTCGCTATTTGGATAGTCCGCCTACAGAGGGTATACAGAGTATTTCTAACATTTCACCAACTTATTAGTTGAGAATCAACAAATCGTATAACATCGGTTTAGTGAGTAAAATTCGATTAAAATTATTCTATCAATATGTAGGTATGTTTATGAATTGTTACATATACTCGACTTACTGTGAATTCTGTTGTAAATCTACAGACACAGTGAAACAGCTAAATTGTTGTATTGCAAATATATTATTCAGATGTTACAAATACTTTGTAAACCCTCTGCAGGAGGACTATCCAATTAAAGAGTTACCTATTCTGTCTTAAGCTATGGTCATTTGTGCTGGGATTAGCTGTTAGCTTGTGTTTGTTCTTGTTGTTCTGTCTACTTATTGTGTCTTTCTAAGGTTGTTTATGTTGTAATCATCTGTGTTGTTCCTGTTGTCATGTTACAGTTGTTTGCTTTGCCCTTGCTACGTTAAGCTCATAGTTTCTATGCTTATTTGTTTATTCTCTTCCAGACATCGATATTTTGCCCATTCATTTATGCTCATTTGCCTGTTTATTTGGTTTGTTTTGCTTTCTGAATGTCTTTCTGTGAGCTAATAATGTTGCTTACAGGTCTAAATATGACCTAGTAGAGCCTAAATACCTGCTCAGCACTAAACACCTGCTCAGTACCAAGATCCTGCTTAGCTTGAAACTTCTCAGTTTCAAACACCTGCTGATGTTGAGATACTTACTCATTTCCAAACACCTGCTGGACTTAATCCCCTTAAGGTGAGTCCATAGCTTTACCAGATGATTTTGTTTGTATGATTGTATTACATTTTGTGCCCCCTCCTGATTTCTGATTGAATCCTGCATGACTCTTATTCTGCGGCTGAGCTGACTTTGCTGCAGAGAATATGTTTATGTCAAGCAGACACGCCTTGAAACAGTGATCTGCCTACTGTTTATTAAGAAGGACAAGATGTAAACCAGCCACTGTATAGACATAGGGCATAACAGGAAAATAAAATCTTAAAAAAATGTTATGAATCTACCATAGAGGAGGAATAAAGTTCTATGATCAGCCCACTTGTCCTTTGACAGCCATCTGTGATGTATCTCACCACTGGGTTCTGAATAACAAAAACAGAACAGTCCTTACTGAGAAATACGATCAGGAGGGCTTATAGCAAGTGGACTTTGAACTGTTTCCCCCAACATAGTTTCTGTTCATGTGATCTATGTGAACAAAAGCTTTGGGAAAACATCACTGTTTGAAAGACCCATGAATCTCGTGAGTGTCATGAATTTCAGAAAGACTTACGTTTCATTGGTGTGTGCACTGCCTGCAGGTCTGTATAGACTACCATGACTGTTATCTGTACACAGCCCTGGCTGCAGGTCTGTATAGACCACCATGACTGTTACCTACCCAAAGAACCTTTACACAGAGCGATATAAACCATGGTTAAATGTAGGTGAAGGAGGAGTGTGAGGGAGCAGTGAGAGGGAAAGGAGGGAAGCTCCGCCCCCTCAAGCTTAATCAACATATTCAGAGCAGATGAGGTGGCATATTTAAACCGATTAGCTAAATGTGAAGCCTGCAGCATTAAACTCTCTGATAATGTGTGTCTGAAATGTCTCCAGATAAGAGTAGACATGTCTTGTGAGGTTAATTTTACTAATCAGTAAATACTGCAGCCAGGCCTTTGAAATGCAGAGCTTCCTGTTAGTATGTATGTGCCAGTCCTGCATTTTAAATGTGTTCTGTGGCTAGACAGTGTTGCCTCCTAGCCTTGTTCCCTCAACAGTATGCTACGTCCCTTCATCATGCCAAAGTTCTACAGCACGGCGAGCTGTGCTGTACGTGAAGGGTCTTCAGAACTGCATAATAAGGTTCAACTGCATACTCAGCGGGAACATGCAATGAGGCTGAAATCATGACTAATATTCAAACGTCTATTGAGGATCTACATGAAAATGAGGTTCTACACCATACTGAGCTTCTACAAGACAATGAGTTCATGAGTTTTATGAGTTTGACTTTTATACCCATTTTAAAAGTACAGAATTATTTAGCATGACAAGAGAAAGCAGCTATGCATTTGGACTTTTTAATGTATTTTAACGGATTTGATGCATTTTAAAGCAAGGGTCCATCTTCTTAGGTCTACACAAAACTACTCTTAACTGCTCTATAAATCTACACACTGAGAAAACTGTTCACCAGTAATCGCTCCATACTAGAGCTGTAATCGGGCCTTAAAAGTTAGGCCCGACAAAGCCCTAGCCGGACAGAATTCGGCCCGAGCCCGTGTAAAACTCAGTTCAGTAACCACTGTATGTGTATGGAAAACCAATTGAGCGCAACCATACACCGAAATCTGAACTGCGCTATACATTAATCCATAGATACGACTGGGAATATATTGACTGAATCCAAAATGTATTTATTTTAGCAAAAATGATATAGAACACCTAATAAACCACAGAACAATTCTCTAGCAACCTGAAACTGGTAAAGTGATTGTATTTTTACATTTTAAATGTCGCGTTTGCAAACAGCGCTCGACCGCTTTTTTTACCCTTAGCAACGTGCTGCCGGAAAGTCCCATGTACACAAGGGGGGCGTTCCAGTTGTACTCATCGCAACTGGAATGCCCCCCGAAGTCGTGAACTCGTAGGAATCGACACAACCCCGACTTCAGAATTCAAGATGGCTGCGCCCTTTAATCAAAAGAAGTTGTTGTAGTTTTATTAGGGGTCATCGGGTCCTGTCGGGTTCGGGCAAAGATCTTCAGCTCTACTCCATACTCCACAGCAGTGATCAGGGCTCAGCAGTTGCCATAGAGAATAGGAAGCAGGAATTGCTGTGTTTTTTGTGAAACTCGACAGCTGACAGGGGTTCAGCACTGAGTGAGTGTAAAACGCTTTGAGGCGATGCAATGTTGTGCAAATGCGCTAGACAAATTGTATTGCTTGATTTAATCTGGGGGGCAGGGTCACAAGGACAGGTGATAGTGATGGAGATAGCTGATTGGCCCAATGCCAGGGGGCAATAAAATCACACCCACTTCCAGGGCAAGCTTAAAATGTACAGCCACACACATTCAAGTCTGAGTCCCCTCCAATACTGATTTTGTTTTGGCTCTACATGGGATCTCCCAAAAGTCAGGTCAGCCTGTGTGATCATCAGAACAGAAATGAGGCAGAAGGACCTGCAAGAGCAGAAGAATCATGGAAAAAACAACCCCCTGAGCTTCCGCTGTGCCATGTCCCAGAACCAGTCAGCGCTGCTCAAGGGTTCCTGTCCTGGGGAGAAGAGTGTACTGTGAGCCGCGTGTGTGTGACAGGGGCTCTCTGCATGCCAGACCCAACGCGCCATGCTGGCGGAACACAGGTGCTGAGTGTTTACTACCCCTCCGAGTCAGAGCACGCTTGCTACTCAGACTCACAGAGGTCTAGCTGCGTGTCCACCATCTCTCCGAGTCAGAGTATACCTCTGCATCACTGAAGGGGGCGTGCGTGAGCCCACGGGACTATTGGGTACACAGGATAAAAATCAGAAACTCAAGTTCACCATAGTACTCTGTATTTATTATTATTATTGTACCAAAAGAGCCAGTGCCTCACCTGCCACAACCCTCACCACACGTCTCTGTGGTGCATCCTAACAGAAATGTAACAGTGAGATTTTTTTTTTCACTAGGGCGAAGTGGAAACTTTAGACACTATTAAGATAAAATGTATGAAAAGGTGTGCATTTTAAGAAAAGAAAATGCATAGGGGGGCCCTATGTATAAGGATTGAAACATCATTACTGTTGGTCTTGAAACTGTGACAGATCTATGGAGCCACAGAAACTGGCAAGAATAACATTTAAAATGTTAATCGTAAGATAGGTGGAGAGGGACCTTGCTGAGGGAACACTGGCGCTGCTATTTTAGCCACAGCGAGACGAGCTTCTCCTCTAATCCCAGAAACACAGGGAAAGCCACGACAGCCATGAGCTGCTGCCATCAGCTCCCATCGTCTGCTGCTGGATGGACAGCAGCCCCATCATGCCGTGCTGTATGGCGTAAGTGGCTCAGCAGCTCTACAATCGCCCTCTCATTACCCATGGCCAATCCTGCTGATTTTAGTATTGAACTGATTGGATCCAGTCCACCTTTTCCTAGTTCCCATGATCCCCCTCTTTCCATGGTTTGGCACAGATGCAGTTTTACTACTGCTGTTACTTTTTAAAGTAATACTTCCCTAGATATCAATGCTACGGAAGTCCATAAAGGGCATGCATTCATTTCTCTTTCTCTGGCATATGGCATATTTTAGATTTTCTGTGGAAAAAAAAAAGCCACATCCCTCTTTCCTTTTTGTGTGACTAACTGCTTTTGTTTTTCTGAGATGATAACTTTTGTTATTTTGTGATCTCATAAAGATAACTCGTGATCTGGGGAAAATAATTTTGGCTATGTTGAGATCACAAGAAAAATAAGTCATGATCTCGGCATCAAAAGACAGACAAAGATGATGATGGATGTCCATCATATGATGCAGAGTTTCAGTGACACACAGACTACGATACAGACAGACTAAGCAGTTGTGTGTTAACGTGAATAGGGCATGCTGAAATTTCCCTGCTTTAGATGTTCTTTAAGTAATAAATGGAAAGCAAAATGTCTCCCTTTTTTGCTGATCTGAAAAATGATTTGATTTGTGACTCAAAAGAGAAAAACACTCCAGACTGTAACCATTGAGTCATCATTGGGGGAGGGCATTATGCCATATTATTATATTATACCAAGACCGTGATAGTATGTATTGGGGGGCATTATGAGTGGTAAATATACGAGAAAAAACTCACAAATTTGCGAGAAAAAAAGTTAGAGATTCTTTGAGATCAGAAAGTCGCAAATTTGCGAGAAAAAAGTCAGATATTCTCTGAGATTTTAAAGTCATGTACGCGGTGTGTATTAAAGAAATCAGCGATATTGCTCACTGTACTAGTCAACATTATGGCATACAATGTTTTAATTGAGCCTGGGATAAAAATGACGGTGCAGCTGTGCAGACAGATAGCCTGTCATTGGGGGCTTCATACGTATAGCAGCGTTAACTACGAGGTTATATAATTGACTTTCTTCCTCCGAACAAACGTGGTCTACCATAATACACATGACATGAAACATGACTTGCCGACTCTACACATCTCAGGAAAACTTACCTGATTCAGCCATCCCCACCTCCCCGCCGTGAGCGTGTATCTCCGTGCGAAGCGTCCGGTGACGAAGTTTCACACATGCGCTGTGGTTCCGTGATTTCCTTGTTTTTTTTTTATTACTTTTAAATCTCAGAGAATATCTGACATTTTTCTCGAAAATTTGCGACTTTCTGATCTCAAAGAATCTCTAACTTTTTTCTCGCAAATTTGTGAGTTTTTTCACGTATATTTACCACTTTAAACTCAGAGAATATCCGACTTTTTCTTCTCGTAAATTTACCAACGTTTCTATGGACACCATGTTCTACAGAGCCCAGGATGAAAGCATGTTTCACAGGTACCCCATGGTTCAGTAGATAACGGGTTATATAAAGCAGCCATGCTGGCAAGCAGGAAAATGGGTGTTTCTGTGGGCTGGTGTGTGGCTCACTGGACTACCACTCTATGCCTGGGATCGAAAGGTATCCAGCGCTGGCAGATGATTCTCATCATTGGGCCCTTAACCAGGGACTGGCTGACCCCACTTTCTCAAAATCTATGTTGCTTGTAAATGGCACTCCAGGCCCAGGAAGGTGGTCTTAAGGCAAACGTCAAGAAGTAAACCAATTTCCGGGGCAGTGCTGCACGCACAGCACAGTTTAATAATGGGGAGCTGTGATTACACCCGCACCGTAACATCACTGCCGTAACATCAGCGCTGTAATATCAGTGCTGTAACGCACCTCTGTCCCACTACGTCCGCTCACTGTAGCTACGTACAGTCGTTATTTTCTGTCCTACATTACGACTCCATTATAAGCTAACGAGGGCCATAAAATGTGCCACCGAGTGGCTTTCTGTGCCGCTATTCTGAGCTGATCTGGCACTAATTCAGATCACCGAAATCAGCCCTGTCTAGCCTGGCGCAGGCAGCTATTCCGGTGCCCCAGCAGCTTCGCCAGCTGTCTGAGGTGCGCCAAGGTCCACCGAGGACACCCCGGGCATCAGTGCGCGAAAGGCGACGTGGCAGCCCCGGCGGGGCGGCACGGCACTGACAGAGCGCCCGGATCTGGCTCGTTGTCTGCCCGTAGCTGCAATTTGCAGGGAGAGAGGTGCAGTTACGCCGGGCCGCCTCTCAGTGTCAGCCACTTTCAGACGATTGAAACAGAAGCTTGTTGATTTTTATATATCGCCTTTCACAGCACAGTCGCACAAGGCACTTGACTAGAGTGTGTGGCAATGCATTATTGCATCATTTATACAGTGTGGTACACAAAACGGGTACAAGGGATATTTTTGTCAAGTTACAGCACAACGAAACGAAGAATAATAATTATATAAGAAAATTAGCTGAAATATTTTGAAATGCGAATATGTCCAGTATTTAAGGTGATTAAGTGTCATTGCTGACGCACCACAGCACGCAACAATGAAATGTGTCCTCTGCATCACGTCGTCCCGGCTCTGTTCTCATGAGCGAAACTCAGTAACAGGACAGATGAGTCATCTGGAGATCTCTGCACAACATTAGGAAAGATTTGAGTGTGTTGACAGCAAATGACACCCCGAACATTTGATTCACGCTCTCAGAACAGCCAGCCGACTCAGCGGACTGATCTCAGGCCGGGCTAAAAGATGCCAGCAGGCTGGACAGAAAGGACACGAGGAGGCAGACAGACTAACACAGAGGGGGCGCCCTCTTCTGTCTCTGTGACTCAGTTGCTAAAGGGTTGTAGCTTCGATTTCCATCTCAGCTTCATCTGTACAATATGCGTGGCCATCAGATCTCCCAGCATGCTCTGCAGCACGCAGGCGCCAAACCCTCCTCTGGCACCTCAGATCCTGCACTTGCGCTTTATTTTCTGCATTACCTAAGTAGAGCCCCTGTTTTCAGACCCTGTGCTGGGTCAGGTGGTTTGTGAGTTTCCCTCCTTCTGGGGGGGGGGGTCACTGGCTCACCTTCTGTTTAAGGACCCTGAATTCCCCTGGGACATAAGCCACAAACTTCTTATTGCGTCACCTACTGTAGGGCTGTTATCTGTCCCATTATCCAGTGGACATCTTGGTAATGATGTGCCAACTGGGCCAGGGGCTTTGCTGGGACAGGCCCTGGGGGTGGGGGAGCGGGGGGCAGCAGATGGGAAGATGGGCGTTCTCTCCTTCGGCCTTGCCCAGTTCTCAGCTGCAGATCACCACAGCAAGTATCTAGATGACTGAGCTGAGAGACCCGACCTTTGACCTTCTGCTATAGTTTAGATGTCTAGATGTCTAGAGACAAGCATTTATGCTAGCCTGCAGGGGGCACCGATACAGAACTGGTAATGTGCCCAGTCTGGGAGATGTACCTAAAGGCCGCGTATATAATGGTTTGGATGATTTAGGAGTGTGTTTGTGTGTGCGTGTGTATGTATGTGTATGTATATATGTAGGTGTGTGTACGAGCCATCTATATTGGACATGAGTCAGTGTGTTAGCCTGTGTTAGTGGATTAGCAACCACAACTGAGTTAGTCCGTGTAAAGAGATAACTGTGCAGCTAGCTTAGCTGGTACTGTACTGAGCATGTGACCTTGGAGTGTCTAGAGGGACTACTGATTAAATACAGTCCATTTAACCTTTTGTATGGGTTCACTGGGTTAGTTATTTATTCTCATTTCATTAAAAGTCACATAGATACAGTTTAAATGTTTTTTCATTTTTGTTTTACATGTTTGCTCTCATATTCTGATTGAACATTTAATCAGGCATTGTGGAGGGTCATTATTCTGAGTGAATATTTAATCAGGCATTATGGAGGACCACTATTCTGACTGAACATTTAATCAGGCATTGTGGAGGACCACTATTCTGACTGAATATTTAATCAGGCATTGTGGAGAATCACTGTCCCACAGCTTCATACACAAGATTGTGCAGCGATCCTTACCAGAGAGCACAAGAAATTCTAAAAAAAAAACCATTTTGACATTAGTTCAGTAACAATGTTTCTCCTGTGAAACACAGACCTGCATGATAAGATGTACATTTTTGGGGGGACAGGTTTTATACAGGCAGTTATATAAGATGGTGCATCAGGACCCATAGAAAGCCTGGCTAAAGCTAAGATTGTGCAGATCTCTGACGATTTTTTAATCATTATTATTCATTTGAAACATCCTCTGCAGAAAGCAGAACATTAAGCAGACATTAAGGCCAAAAACTGTGATACTCATGGTTGTATTAAATTACTTTATTTATTGGTAATTTATTGGTGAAAAGCGATGAGTGTCCAGAGACGGATTTGTGGCAGGCTTGGTGTGACCTGAGGTGGCTTCACAGCACACTCAGAATTAAGTACTGGTCAGTATAAGCTAATATAGACAGGCGTATCCAGCCAAATCTCCTGCTTTATGATAAAAGGACATATTTTCTGGGTTTTATGTAACACATACACAAAGAAACAGATCACATGCAAAGCAGAGTGACTCTCAGAATCATCAGCTCTCACTTGGCATGCATAGAGTGTAGCGACCTCTGGTCTGATCTGTTAGTGCCAGGGAGAGATCGGCCAGTAAGGTCAAGTGAGGAGACTTGGAGGTAAATGCCACCTGCGTTTCCCGTCTAGTACCCACCTCAGTGGGCGTTGCCATTTCTTACATGAGTAATTCAAGCAGACTGCTATGTAGCTGCCCTCCCACATGGTCTCTGTAGCTCTGAGTTCAATTGTTAGATGGCAGCGTGTGCCCAGCGAATTCCCAGCACCAGGAGATATCTTCATCAGCTTGCCCTGCTTGCCAGTGTTTTAATTCCAGTGCGCCTGTTTTTGGAGTCTGTTTCATCTGTGCTGTTTGATTCCCAGTGATGTTTGTTGCTGGTATTTAATTTCACTGCTGTTCGGTTGCCAGTGTCTGTTTAGGAGGTGCTGCTTGATTGATGTTTGTTTGTCAGT
>JAODKL010000041.1:1454039-1471013 GCA_026780765.1 Petrocephalus schoutedeni
AAGTTCGGTCTGTGAAGGTTGCACTCCGTGCAGCATTGGGTAGCCAAACATTTATGGAGGAGGTTCTAGCCACAGTCTTACCCTGTGGCCCCACCTTTCCCACAATCATGATGCTGGAGAAGTTTGCCTACCCAGATCAGCTGCCTCAGATTAGGACTTGAGTGCTGCTGGTCAGTGGGTGCCTCAGCACCGCACCAGTCCTGATCCCCTACAGGTCTTAACCCTTTTGGCTCTCTGGTGGTTTCGACTCCCCCAGGGATGAGGCTCCCGAGGGCTTCCCCCATCCCATTCATGAGGTGTGCAGCCTTCTTGTGAGCAGCTGCAGCAGAGCTATTCCCACGGGGAGCAGAAAAGGATCCTGTCTGTCATTTCAGAGCTGCATGATGTTTTTTTTTACCATTTCTGGAGTGCCAATCCTGCCACCAACCCCCAAATTTTTCCTTCCCTGCAAGTTGGAGAACTGCTCGCAGGGGTGAATGCAGTTTAACGTCAAATCCAGGACACACAAAACCCAGTGAAGGAGAACATAACCTGGTGAAGGAGCATAAAACATAATAATATGGTCTGATGAGTCCTTTCTCACACCTTTTCCTAGATGCAGATGGCATTCATTTTGGAGAACTCCAAAGGCTCCTTGTGACCCACATTGCCCATTGTTCTGGGCAGCCATCTGATTGGAGTCACTAGGACTGATTATTGCTGTGAGTGCTTGTATGATGGCTAATGAACATGAGGCTCCCTATGGTGCAGACACTGTGCCTTCACAATGTTCCCATATTCCAACATGATAATACCCCCATTCACACTGTTAAACAAATCAGAGCCTCAGTACAAAGCCAAATGCCGTTCATAGGCAGATCTCATCTACCATCATCTACCAACACCAAACCTCTGGTGAAGAGTACAAAGTAGAGGTTGTACTCCAGCACTGGCAGAGATGTATCAAGGAGCAGAACTTACACAGTGAGGTTACTGGTGAACACCTGCCCCCTCATCTCGTTGATGGTCACTGCCTGTGTGAGTGCAGATGGGATTAGAATATGGACAATAGACCTTTTCTGTTCTGAAACACTTGGCTGGATCAGACAACTGGATCTATTCAAACTGTGGACTCCTTTCTCACCTGTAGACCATAGCGGAAGATGCTGACCCACTGCATCCAGGACATCCAGCTCAGCATGGAGTTAAGATTGACGAGAAAGCCACCAAAGACCTGTGAGAAGGAGGAGTTGAGAGGAAGCAGAGGAGGTGAGTGGCATAGAGGAGATCACCTGATCTCGGGTGCGCTGGTCAGAACACAAGAAGACATCAGCACATCTCTGTACACCTATATGCTGCAGAACCAGTGACAGAACTGCATTTATCCTGCACCACTGGAAACACCATGCTCATCATAATCATCACCGCCACTGAAAACACCATGCTCACCATGGCCAGCCTGCCATAAGTGCTGCCATCACCACCACCGCCTGGACGACCAGGCTGTCATGCCTTCCCACAGCTCACCATCATGAAGACGAAGGGCAAGGCGATGAGGATGTTTGCCATGGCGAAGGAAGACACGCTGGCACTGACCAGGAAGGCCAGGCTGACGGAGGCCAGGCTGACCAGACTCATGGTGAGGGCAAACAGTAGGAAGGCATCCACGTCAGGCTTCAGGCCTGGGGGGCGGAAGATGGAAAATTAAGCAGCGTGCGTCGGGATCGAACCACGACGGCCATCGGAGGAGGTCTAGTCAGCGATGAGAGGAGTAAATGATGCTCAGGGAGAGGACGCTGTCGTCTGTGCAGCTGGGGAATGACATGTGACACCGTAACTGTGAAGGCGGGTAAACAAGGAGATGGGGGGTGATACCCTTGGCAGCTGTTACTGGGTGAAATCAGTGCTGCTACATTAGACCATTGTGTCCCAGCCCCTTCCTCAAGGACCCCCAGTGCACATGTTTGAGGATGCTCCTGTACCAGGTATTTGGTGTTCCTGATTGGTTTAGGTGTGCTGGCTGCCTGGGGATCCCCAGGGGCTGAGTTTAGAGATGCTGCATTAGGAGAAGCAGAGTAAGAATTTCACTGCATGGTGTGACTGATTGTCTATTGTGTGCATGAATCCTGAACCTGCAGGTGCGGGCACAAGGCAAGACTGCTGGCCGGGGGTGTGGGGGCCGGGAGGGAATGACCCACCCATCATGTAGTATGCAATGCTGGAGAACAGGAACACAGGAATGATGCGATTGGGCACCAGGTCGGCAAAGACTTTGGACAGGAAGTAGACAGAGGTGCGGTAATATCCACTGGAGTTTTCATGGCTGCAGGGATGCAGATGGTGAAATTAGTGTCACTGCATTAGCGAAGAAGCCCTGGCTGTGAATGACCTCTGCAGACCTGCTGCTGAAGGGCTCCGGGTGCGACACTCGGTGGGGGTGCTCCCCCGTTTACTTACTGCTTCCCACTGCCTAACATGCGCACAGGCCCCGGCAGGAACTTAAGCTGGATTCTCAAGCCCTTACCCGCAGTGGGCATTAGCCCTTAGTTACAGCGGGCATTAGCCCTTAGCCACAGTTGGCATTAGCCCTTACCCACAGCAGGCATTAGCCCTTACCCACACCGGGCATTAGCCCTTACCTGCAGCAGGCATTAGCCCTTACCCGCACCGGGCATTGGCCCTTAGACACAACGGGCATTAGCCCTTACCCGCAGCGGGCATTAGCCCTTAGCCACAGCGGGCATTAGCCCTTAGCTACAGTGGGCATTGGCCCTTAGACACAGCGGGCATTAGCCCTTACCCGCAGCGGGCATTAGCCCTTAGTCACAGCGGGCATTAGCCCTTACCCGCAGCAGGCATTAGCCCTTACCCGCACCGGGCATTGGCCCTTAGCCACAGCAGGCATTAGCCCTTAGCCACAGCGGGCATTAGCACTTACCCGCAGCGGGCATTAGCCCTTAGCCACAGCGGCATTAGCCTTACCCGCAGCGGGCATTAGCCCTTAGCCACAGCGGGCATTAGCCTTACCCACAGCGGGCATTAGCCCTTAGCCGCAGCGGGCATTAGCCCTTAGCCACAGCGGGCATTAGCCTTACCCACAGTGGGCATTAGGTCTTAGCTACAGTGGGCATTAGCCCTTAGCCGCAGCGGCCATTAGCCCTTAGCCAAAGCGGGCATTAGCCTTACCCATAGTGGGCATTAGCCCTTAGCCACAGCGGGCATTAGCCTTACCCATAGTGGGCATTAGCCCTTAGCCACAGCGGGCATTAGCCTTACCCATAGCGGGCATTAGCCCTTAGCCACAGTGGGCATTAGCCTTTACCCGCAGCGGGCATTAACCCTCCTATAGCACATAAAAAGGTGGACAGCTCACATGAAGAGGGCGCGTTCGTTGATGAAGAGCTCGACCGCTGAGAGGTTCCCGAAGACCATGTTGATAATGAGGAAGAAGAACGCGCCGATCCTGCAGACATGAGGAAGGTCATAGCAGGTCACCATGGAGACACATGGAGGGCGGGGGTTCTTAAAGGCATCCTTTATCAGACCCCATGCAGTGCTAGTCAAGTCATGTGACAAGAAATCATCTTATTTTGGGAGGACAGACGGGAACCCAGCCCCCGCTACATGGTGCTTTAAATATGACCATAAATTATATCACTGTAGTTACCTGTTCTGCAGTGCCTCTGGGAGGCTGTGAGGGATCTGATAGTAGATGAGACCGACCAGGATGGCAAAGATGATGTTGAGGATGAGCTGGGCATAGGACGTTTGAGGGTTCCTCAAGATGTTCTTCACAGTACGACCACATACCACCCAGAGCTGGGCAAGACAGGAACTGTCACACACCAAATAACATAATCCCCATCACACACGCACACACACACACACACACATGCACTCATAGCACACACACACACACACACACATGCACGACCGCACGCACGCACACACACTGATGCTGATGCTTGACTATCCTCAGACCTGAAACAGGAAGGAGGTGGCATAGCGTGGCTTGTCTCTGACAGCCTGTACATCAGGGTCCACCGCAAGCACCATCGTCTGCAGCTGCTCCATCATCTCCTTGAAGAACTGCGACTGCCTGAACTTCTGGGCCAATGAGTCCTCTGCCCCCAGGACTGGGAAGAGGGGAGGGGAGGGAGCAGACAGGGGCCCTGCTCAGCAGCCATGCCTGTGCTCAGCAGCCATGTATGTGCTCAGCCTGTGGCTCAGTGGATTAGGACGCTGTGCCTGTGAGTGGATGGTGACTGGTTTGGATGCCACAGACTCTCTGACCCTGCTTTAATAAATAAAGATATCTGCTAATTAATGTTAATGTCTGCTTCTGGTTCTCGAGGAGCCTGGAGGTGCTACAGGGCCCTGTGCAGTATGATTACCAGCATCAGGAGAGCCGTGGGTCAGAGTGACGTCCCCATTGGTGACATCCAGGAAGAAATCAGCCGGGTTGTTAAATAGCTCACATTTGTATCCTAGGAAAAGAGCAAGAAACACAAATGCAATGATATCTGTGAAAAGCACGGTATTATCAAAGAAAGGCAACTATGAACGGAGATTCCCCACTGATCCCCGTGGCTGAGCTCTCCCGCTGAGCCCCGCAGCTGAGCTCTCCCACCAAGCCCCTTGGCTGGACCCTCCCGCCGAGCCCCGCAGCTGAGCTCTCCCACCAAGCCCCTTGGCTGAGCTCTCCCGCTGAGCCCCGCAGCTGAGCTCTCCCACCAAGCCCCGTGGCTGGACCCTCCCACCAAGCCCCTTGGCTGGACCCTCCCACCAAGCCCCGTGGCTGAGCTCTCCCGCCGAGCCCCGGGGCTGGACCCGCCCATTGAGCCCCACAACTGGGCCCTCCTTCTGAACTCCACGCCTGAGCTGGTAAGCAAAGTAAGCACACTGGGGTTTGTGGTTTGTCCTTGACAAGAAATTGCTGCTTCTTTTTTTAAAGCAGCCAATTTATATCGGAAATATCCACTAAGGCGGTAAATGTGGTCATCGAGCTGGGTGACCGCAGTGGACACATGCCTGCCCATTTACTCTCCTGCACGAAGCTGCTGCATATGATGCTTATCTTGCAAAAAATGCCAGAGCAGCACAATGCAGTGTCTTATCTGACCATGCTGATGACGCATCTCGATCAGGCGGCCAAACCATCATGAGCCGCAGAGCTATTCGTTTATAAAACCATGCTTTGGTGAATTTTGGTGATATCTCATGGCATGCAGAAATGTCTTGCCCAGTATCTCACTCTCTGCTCCATCCTGTCCACACCATCACCGTGAAGCCACTCACCAAGGTCCTCGAAGTAGGACACCGCCTGGTCAGCTGGGCCAGCATAGATGATCTCTCCTTTGTTCATGAGGGTCAGGTGGTCAAAGAGGCTGAAGATTGAGAATCGCGGCTGGTGGATGGAGAAGATGATTGTTTTTCCATTCCGGGACAGTCTGCGATCAGAGCAGAAATTCTGTCGACTGTGTGGCTGTATCGACACGTCGTATCTCCGAAGCGTCCTTCCGTAAAAGTAGCAGTGGCCTTTAACACACAGACCCTTAGCAACGACACAAATGTTTCAGAAGGTTAAAGAATGATCAGGGCCGCCAATGTTGGTTTTATGGGGCCTCACTAAAAAGTCACTTTGGCTTCTCCTAATGTCCACCTCGTGCTTTAAAAATGAAATTAATAGTTAGCCAGTAGAGACAGAAGATCACAGCTAAATACAACTTTAGTATCTTGATTCAGTTTAGGACAGGGGTGGCCAATCTTATCTGCAAAGGGTCGGTGTGTATGCATGTTTTTGGGATAACCTTTAGGTCAGCTGTTCAAACTCAGGTGTGAGGACTGTCAGTCCTCTAATTAATAACCTAATTAGGCAGTTGCGGTGAAAACCCTGGTTTAGGAAGTTCTACCGGCCTCAGGAGCTGCTGATCCAATTCTACTGTGCAACAATCCAGCCTGTTCTCTGCACGTCCATCACTGTCTGGTTTGGTTAGGCCACCAAACAGGACAGAAAGAGACTACAATGAACATCATTGGCCTGATGCAGATATGCGTTTTGAGTGGTGGTAAACGGCACATGACTTACTGGCGGCGCCCCGTTACCTTTGCAGCAGGGAGATGATGGAATTGGCAGTGTTGGCGTCCAGGCCGGTGGTGGGCTCGTCCAGAAATAGGAGCGAGGGCGACATGATCAGCTCCATGCCGATGCTGCAGCGCTTGCGCTCGCCGCCGGACACGCCACGCAGAAACTCTGTCCCAATCTGCAGAAGCAGAGCATTTCCCGCGTCTGCGTGTCTGCCTGTGTTCGCACGTGTGTGATACATCGACAGCCCTTCACGCACCTTGGTGTCCGCACAGTCCAGCAAGCCCAGCTCCTCAACGATGCTGCTGACCCTCATCTCCTTGTCCAGTGCAGAGCACTGGCACGGGGGCAGCCGCAGGCTTGCGGAGAAGGCCAGGTTCTCCCTCACCGTGAGAGTGCCCATCAGGACGTCATCCTGTGGGGGGGGAGGGGGGACATTGAGCCCCCGCCGGACAGGAGGAAATAGGGGGGAAGAAGCCCAAGGCCAGCCAATGACCTGCCATTCTCACATCATCCTCACATGTAAAGGTGAGGCCAACAGGGTGTGGCTTTGAAGGTGCAATGGAATGTTTAAAAAACCTGCCAAAGACTAAAAGCAGCAGCATCTGAAACAAATTATTGCATGAAGCAGGATGAATTGTTATTAACCATATATATTCATTCATCCACAAATCACTTCTCTTAGAGAGGATCTTGGGAAAAAGATTAAATTGTTCCCAGCGTAGTGTTTAATTAACATCTCGCGACCTCCCCTTTCATTAGGTCACCTTTGCTCACCTGCACGACATACGCTGAGCTGAGTCTAAGGTCAGAGGTCACGACCTTGCTGTCCACCAGCACCTGACCAGAGCGAAGCCCGCGGGGGTCCTTCCTGCCCGCGATGACGTCCAGCAGCCTGCAGGGGGAGCAAGTCACATGATCCAGAGCAAAGAGTAATGTAGACATATATGTGTGACCATGGGGTTAGGTGGCAGAAAAAGGCAGGAGTTCATGCATTGTAAAGTGTTACTTACGAAGTTTTCCCGCTCCCTGTAGGACCCATAATAGCATTCATCCCTGGCTTCATGATCCCACTGAAAGACAAATAATCTACTGCATCACACAGAGCCTGGGATCAGCCAATCACAGTCACAGATCAGTGATTTACTGTGTATCAGAGCTCAGTCCATCTGAAGTCTCATGACAAAAATGTAAAGTAAGTGAACTTGAGTGAACTTGGAAGGTAGATTTGTGACCTGAGCCCTTTCCAAGCCTGCGGAGTGACAGTTCGCCAGTTCACCAGATTTATGGCTGCTGGTGCTGCCACCTTTCGCTTTAGCTCAGGGAAGCCATAAAAAGTTCTTGGGCCGTGACGGTGCAGCTCCTCGAGCAGGATGCTGCCCAGTTAGCAGAATACGCCGCAGAGGATGTTCTGTAGTTATCCATATCGCAGTGCTGGGGGTTAGGGTGCCACATACCTGACATCCTTCAGGATCTCCTTCGCGGAGCCTTTCCGGAAGGGGCCCCTGCTCTCCTGCACGCAGTAGTGCAGAGTGTGGAAGGTCAGGGTGGGCCCGGGGCTCTGCGGGCTGCTCGGTCCCACGGCTCCCTCCGGGGTCCATTTGGTAAGCATGATGCTGTCGGCAAAGTGTCCGACTTGCCGGTTCATATGCTCTGTCATCTACGCCCGGCGCCTCCTGCCGACGGTGATTCCCACCATCCAAAGTGCTTCTGAAGCTCATTACCTGCTGCCTCAGCCACACGCCCGTGCACTTTGGATGGAGGTAGGGCTTGGGTTATGACCCCCTCCCCCCAGCCTGGGGCTGGTCATGTGATCACCTGAGAGGAACATGACAAAGCATTCCAGAGGACAGCCCTCCAGGATTTGCTGTGTTGTAAAGGTCCATTCCAGCTGTGCGTGGAGTTTGTTCTCACTGTGTTTGTGAAGGTTCATTCCAGCTGTGTGTGGAGTTTGTTCTCACTGTGTTTGTGAAGGTTCATTCCAGCTGTGTGTGGCTCGGTCTACCCTGCCTGGTACTGAATAATATTTGAAGGCCTTTATTGTCATTTCTAGAATTACAACAAGATTATGAATGCTGCTCCAGCGGGGTGCATTTTCTCAACACAGATGTCACACAACAGTATGGAAAAAATTAAAAACAGACTGAATTGAATTGCACTCACCCACATTATTGTACTAAAGGATACTACAAATTTAGCTCTGTCTGTCAAAGCAACAATATACATTTCATAAGTGTTTACAGGAGATGGATGGACTGATGACAGATGGATGGATGGATGGATGTATGATCTGATGATGGATGGTGGAGATTGATGGAGAACCTGTACTATACCTGCTTAAATGGGAAGAGGATTTACTGTGGGAATGCTTCAACTTGATCATTTTTTAACAACTCAGTAACATTAAATTACAGTTAAAGTTATTTTGAGCAACAGTTATGCACTTTTTACATCTGGGAATTACCAAGGATATTACAAACAAACCAGGTTTAAGTAGAATGGGGCGAAGGGCAGTCTGTCTGTAAGGATTTGGAAGATGCTGTCTCAAGATGAAATTCTTCAAATTAATGACCTGGTCAATGTGGGTGTTATTGGCAAGCTGGGAGTTGTGAAAAGGTCTTACATCAGATAAAATACAATATGTAGGTCACACAAGGGTAGTAACAGTGAATTTCAAATGCTCAGATAGGGTGAAGGGATTGCTTTCGGATGGTTCCACACAATAAGCATTTTCTTCAATGGAGATCAATAAAATATTGTCATACTTTTCTGTTATTGTATTAAACATTGAAGGCAAATTTAATTCTGAAACCAAATGGGCAGAGTGGTGGCTCTGAGTCTAGGGATTTGTGCCAGCAGTTGGAAGGTTGCTGGTTCTTATCCCGTGAATGCCAGGTGTGATCCTACTCCATCGGGCCTTTGAGCAAGGCCCTTAACCTGCACTTGCTCCATCCTGGGTGTGACGTCAACCTACATCTGGCCCTGCAAGCAGGTCCTCCAACTTCAGGGACAATTTGGGGGTTGGTGGCAGGATTGGCTCTCAAAACCACAAGAAAAACCTCACACTGTTCAGCTCCATCTGAACCCACTGCATAGCTGCACCCAGGTTCTCATCCCTGAGGTGGTTTGTCGTGTGGTGGTGTGCGGCAAAGTGCTGTCTCAGTGTATGTCCCTTACCTCTACCTAAAACCAAATATATAAATATTTAAGGTTCTTACATATGATTACAGTGTAGTTTAGGGTGATTTTGATGGTTATTGAAGCATTCTTTTAGTGTGATAGCTGAGACTGAGGCCATTTGAGATATGAACAATGAATCGAGTTCCAGCTCAGATCAGGGATTAGACCACTACAATCTGGACCAACGTGAAGTTATTATGTCAACAGGACTATTACTGTACACTCTTTGACAGAGCTGCTCAGCACCAGTGTAACCCACCCAACTGATTAGTCAGAAAGTTACTGCCATAAGGCCATAATGCCCATGCTCTAATTCCTGCGCTCTCTCTCACAGATTAACAAAACAATACGTGCAATTCCAACACCATGATGTCACTTCTGCACAGCTGAGCGTGAATTTTTCATTGTTTCGCACAACTTGCACAAATGTTTTAGCATTTTCATGCAAATGATAGTATGATAGAAAAGAGTAGAATAGCACCAGGCAGACGGAGGCATTGCAGTGCGTAAAAGAATCACTCAATAAGCACCAACAGCACAGAGACTGACCTAGCAACCAAAGGCATGGAGGTTACACACTAGATGGGAAGGCTCACTCACATTAGATCACTGCACAGCACTAGAGCTCGTCAGGACTACATATAGGACACAGGTAAGGGTACGTGCAATGCTCCTTCATTCTTTAATTTTTTTGTGCTCTTGACTGGTGCTCTCTCTCTCTCTCAGTCGTCCTTAAAACCTTGAGAACCCAGAGACAGGAGGCCTTAGGCCCAGGAAGCTGTCTGGAGGCTGCCTGGAAACTCTGCAGTGGTGCGGTCTTCTAAACTGCAGTCCGACTGTCAGCTTTTTTCTTCTTTGGTACGATCCATCGACAATAACCCTGAATTCTGCAAAACATAGCCGCAGTCGGTGGCTTCCTATTTGCTCTTATCAATGATCTGCGTGATTAACAGTGTGGCTGCTCTACGCCGAGCTCAGGGCTGAAGACCAGCAGCTCTGAGAACGGTCGCTTTGTGACGTGCAGGTCGGCCAGCCTGCACACTCTGCACACCGACGCAGCCGACGCAGTCCCATTCACTTCTCTGTTGTGGCTCGGAAGCCATTTGCGGGATCCTTAAGTGAGACCGCCGTTTAGTCTGGCATTGATTTTACCTGCAGCAGTGCGAGAGAGACTATAGTCAGCGTAAACAATTTCAGAAACCTCTAAGGAATTGCACCCACTTTGAAACATAACTTTGATAGGCTGTATTAATACAGCTATTAAAAACTCGTGCAGAAAAATGAAAAGCTAGAGTGTTTCTAACCAAATGAAACCGATGAGAACATTATCGTCTGACTCCACATGTCACTTATATGTCTCACTTAAAGTATATAACTTTGAAAGCATGTTAGTCAGCACCACTGGGTGAAAAAGTCACTTTACTTCATTGAATCAAACAAATGCGTTCGATTGTCGTGAGTTAAAAAACAAACACGACATGTAAACGAGGAATAATGTATTTCATGTTCTTTTTTATACACGGGCCTGACAGTGCACTAATCTGTGGAACAGAATGGATTTTCAGATGCGCTCAGAAACCATTCAATTGAAATTTTAAAAGATTTAGAGGAAAAGATTTTAGAAAAGAAAGTTTTATACACAGGTTGTGTTAGTCTATCTTTGCATTAAGGTGTATAGTGTGACCTCCATTCATATTCCCATGAACCGCAAACCAAAATTTTATTTCACACTATGGACTTTTACCAGAATGATGTCACTAATTTTTATATTGATTTGATGGGATAAAATGAAACAAAATTCCCAATGTGGGTGAAGATGAGCGCTTGTTACGTATGACACCAACGTAAATCGACGTCTTTATCTGCATGGTAGGAAAAGTAGACTATCTGCATTCATACAGGATATGACAACCAGGTTCCGTAAGAAGAGATAAGATCACAGCTGACATTCGCAAGAGATGAGTAAAATTCAGAGGCCAAAGGGCTGAGGGAGTCCCCCTGGATCAAGGTGCCGGGGCAAAGGGAAGCAAGGCAGAGCCAGGCTGCTTGGGTCCCCGGTGGGGCCGCACTTCCGGTGGGGTGCTGGAGATGGCCTCAGAGCTTCAGCACATCTCCATTCCAAATCAAAACCTCCATTTATCTTATCATTACGGTTTTTCTCAATTGCTTTAGTGCATTTCATGACATATACTGTATTTACAGTTTTTCTCGATTGCTTTGGCACATTTCATGAAACATGTTTAACATTCTCATGAATATAAGAGCTTTTCTAAAACAGATCATGCATATAGCACACCACTATGGTTTCACTGCAGAAACCTGTAACTTACCAAAAACAATTAACTAATTTCTCAAAAGCAAATAATTACACCAATGAATTAATCAGTCACCAAAATGAAAAGTACAATCAACATCATTTTAACCATGAGAGTCAAAATGTTTAGATATACTATATTGCCAAAAGTATTGGGACACCCCTCCAATCAATTCAGGTGTTTTAATCACTTCTATGGCCACAGGTGAATAAAATCAAGCACCAGGGCATGCAGACTGCATCACTCTCGGGAGCTCAGTGAATTCATGCTTTAGCATATGAAGCATTTTTGGACAATTTCATGCTCCCAGCTTTGTGGGAACAGTTTGGGGATGGCGCCATCCTGTTCCAGCATGACTGCACAACAATGCATGAAGCAAGGTCTATAAAGACACGGATGGGCGAGTTTGTTGTGGTGGAACTTGACTGGCCTGCACAGAGCCCTGACCTCAACCCAATAGAACACCTTTGGGATGAATTAGAGCAGAGGCTGCGAGCCAGGCCTTCTCGTCCAGCATCAGTGCCTGACCACGAAAATGCTCTCCTGGCAGAATGGTAAAAAATCCCCACAAACACAAAACCTTGTGGAAAGCCTTCCCAGAAAAGTTTAAGCTGTTATACCTACAAAGCGTGGGTGAACTCCATATTAAAGCCTATGTATTAAGAGTGGAATGCCATTAAAGTTCGTGTGTGCGCAGAGGCAGGCGTCTCAGTACTTTTGGCAATATAGTGTATAGTTTGTCAGTGTAAGTATGCCCCTGACCTGCAAAATTCTGAATGACAGTCAGTTCCCAATTTCTCATTGTCAGTACAGCAACAAGTGTAATGTTTCCAAACGTTTCAGTACATAAGGGCAAATGTTATTGTAAAATTGTCATCACTTGGCACAGTTGTTGGCATTTTCAGTTGCTTTAATCTTGTTGGTCAAAATAGATTATGTCGCTTCCCACTATAATAATTTTACACCCAAAACTGCATATGTGATCATCATGTTAGCCATTGCATTCATGTACTAAATCATTTGGAAATTTTTGTGAAACAATGAAAAATGATGCTCTGCCGTAGTGACATCATGGTGTGGAGATTACACTGGGTGTTTTGTGGATGTTAACAGTTATCTGACTAATGTGCCAAAGCGATTAAGAAGAAATATTACAATTTTCTAAATAAATGTGTGCTTTAATTGGAAATGTGCACTGCAAAGATATCACTGCAAGCAGTCTATTTACACCAGAAGTGGCCTGGCGTCTACAGCACTGAAAATGTGGAAGTATTAGTCACACAGAGACATTTGCAAGCTTTTTGTCTGGTTCAGCACCTCGTATGGTAGCTGGTAGTTCCCCTCACAATCGTAACTGTTTGCTGTTGAGGCTCAAATGGAATATTTTTCTGTGCTTTTTAAATTGTATAAACGTATTGTGAAGACCTTTTTGCATCCCCTCAGTTTGGGAACCACAGGGTCCTCAAACGCCCTCTCAGTGGCACCCCCGGATTTGTTACATTTTACCACCAGCCCACTTATTCGATTATCTGCAGTAGTGAAATAGCTTGATGAGGTAATGATTAGCCACATGGGGAGTGCTTAGGAGTGGCTTTAACCCCTATCCTGTGTTTGGGGTCAATTTGACCCCAGAGCATCATTAAACGGTAGGCAAATTTCACATGGGGAAATTATCATGGGAAAAGGGTTAAAATGGCCAAGCTGCTAACATGACAGACATCAACGATGTCTGCTAACTGCCTAACACTTTAGCATAGCACTGGGTATCCAACTGCAATCATAGCGAGCCTGACGTCTATCCCACAATGCCGAGGGGGCGATGGAGCACAGGGGCAGAGTCAGGTGATGTCGGCGCTTCACAAGGGACACACCTCGTGAGGACAAACAGACTGCACAACGGCTTTCACACACAAGCAAGGAGGCTGATTGGACCACGAGTATGGACGCATTTGCACATTTTCACAATCTTAAAAAAATATCTGTACTGCTATACACTGTTTCTATTTACCGTTTTACTTTTCTCGTATATCACTTTATTATTTATATCACGTACTTTACGGAACTCGTGGGGAAGCTCATTTTATTGCCTACACCGGCTGCTGTTTCCTGTACTGTTGTGCATTTTATAAGTAAACTTTGATTTCATTTCATTTGATTGGATTGGATTGGACGCCCTGACCCATAATGCTGTGGTGTAGGCCCCTAGTGCTAGGCAGGAGAGCAATAAGAAGCAGAGTGAAATCATCTCATAGCTAGATAGAAGTCTGAATCAATGAGTAATCGGGTGAGTAATCAGGACTACGAGTATTAGCAGGTGGATAACCGCCAGGGCAAACCCAGGAAGCTGCTTCAACCCCACATCCCCCCCACCCCCCCAACCCCCACCCCCACCGCTCAGCCACTTACTTCCTCTATCCTCAGATAATTGAATTTCCTGGTTTCACAGAAGGGGGTGGTGCAGCTGTGTCTGTGCATCTTTGTGACCTGGACTGACGTCTTCGGCCGGTCGGTCACCAGGTGCTGATTTTCATCCCCTCCCACCTACAGACCAGGATGCTGCGATCCCTGTCAGTGAGCCCTCGTTCAAAACTTTCACACTAAGCTTGTAAAGTGCTGCCCAGGAGGCGTCTGCGAACGTGGCACTCTGAAGGACAGCAATAGGCCTTCGTCTTCCCGATGGGCCTCCTCCTTTGACCCCACTTCCCTTCTGGCACAGCCCCCCAGACCCCTATAGGCAGCACCGAAGAAATGCTGTCCACCTGAACAAGACGTCTGGAGCGGATTCCCATCTCAGAACACAAGACAGAGGCAGAATTCCAGAGTCCACCCTCTCTGAGATGCTCCTCTTTGGGAGGAGAGTCACGTGCAGCTATTGGCATCCTTCCTGCCCAGTCCAGTTAAAGATCTCAACGAGTCCCGGCTCCAACAAGACCCAAAAATGTTGAACAAATACAGGTGCAAGCCCTTGATGCCCGGCACCATCCCAAGCGACAGATGCTGGCATCGTCAGTTCCTATAGCCCAAGGTCCACACCCAGGGCCGCCCTCTGCGCCGCCCCTAGTTTGGCCGACCCTTCAACATCTCCATACTGGATAGATGACACCGAAAAGCACTGTATAATAGTCCATGGCCAGCCTCTGTATCTTCAATGGTCAAGGTCCTATCTGGATGCTGAAGATGTGGCAATTGGTGTTTGGTTAGATATCCTTACCTAGACCAAAGCGTTTCATCTCTTCATGTAGGAAGGAACTTAAACCCTTCCTCTTCCTTTCCAATTCACCTACAATTTAACTTTTATCAGCAGTACCAAAGTCCTTCTCAAACAAAGCAATGTCCCATTCCAAATTCTGAAAGAGTCTCTTAACTATCGCCCCCCCTGCTGAGCAGCATACTGGTGGCAAAAATCTCTGGCCCTCACTTTCCCCACATGCCACCAAGATGCCAAGACTTGTCCTTTCCATCCACAACCTTTCCCAAACAAGCAAAGCCCTTTCAAAGAGCCTTACACAAAGCTGTCCCTCTAAGGAAGAGACTTCAAGAAACCATGAGAGATCGGCCAGCAGATAATGACTCACTTACCTGGAAACAAATTTAGAAAGTGCTGACCTAATGATTGCGTTGATCTGTCTGTAGCATATAAGTTGTCGCAGTTCAATGCAGAGTCACACATTCGTCTAACACCTCTGTCTGGGCCTTTGGTCTCTGCATCCCACACCATGCATGCAGCCGTGTTTCTCTCCTTGGCCGCCACACTGGTCAGTACCATGCATCTCACCATGCAGGAGAAGAACAACCTCAGTGAAATGAGCTTCACCCTGACAAACCTTCTGAGGAACCTCTCACTGGTAAGTGTGCAACTGACACTGATCCACTGTGTTTAGCTTGTGCAGTACTGGGATTATTGGGATGTTGAAGTGTTTGCCCAGTAGTATGCTGAGACTAATAGGAGGTTCATAAATGACTGGTTTTATTTCAAAGATATTCTGTTGTCTTTCGTTTTAGCAGGACAAAAGGCGACAGGTGCCTGAAGTTAAAGGCTGCCAGGTAGAAATCTGTTTATCTACTTTTTTTCATTTGTATAAACCTGCCGAATTCATATCTGTGAATTCATATCTGAACAAACTGGAATCATTTTTAGAAACATGAAGATTCATACTGCTTAGCCTTTAACGATTTTTTATTATTTTTTTTGGTGGAACACTTTTACTTATTTATAGAAACTATGTTTGATGGGTAGATTTACATCTTGCTTATGATACTGGAGATACTGGGAACAAGGCTGGGAAGATGGGGGCTGGAATCCCTAACCATAGCAGGGGGCTCACCCAGGCAGGCCGGCTCTGCCTGGCACGTGTTGGTTAAGTGGTTATGGAGGATATATGGATGGATCTTCACAGTCTACTTTTACTGTAAAGTACAGTCCCCCTACAGAGGAGAGTGACCGTGTCACATCACATGACCCGGCTGCCTGACCGAAACATATTAGAAGTGGTTTTAGAGGAGTTTGACCAGAGAGTGAAGGAAAAGTGGCCAATGAGAGCTCAGCATGGATGTGGGACCACCTTTAGGACAGCTGGAGAAGCATCCCAGGAGGGCACCTCATGGGACTGGTGTACAGGACACAGTAGGGTCAGCCAGTCCCCGGAGCAATTGGGGTTAAGGGTCTTGCTAAAGGGCCCAATAGTGGCATCACTCTGCCGACCGTTGGCTTTGAACCGGCAGCCCACAGAGCTATTGTATAATGTCTTTATTAGTATTCTAAAAAGTAGGGAATAGCACAAATAAACCTTCCTATGGATAGATGTGTCCGAAACCTTTGACTGGTACTGTATATTAATTATCACATCTAATTACTGTAATTATTTTACAGCCTGAGGACTTCTGCAAGATGCACAACATTCTGTCCAGGGAATTTGGGTCCGTGGAGCTGATTGTGAGGTTACTGACAGTACACAGCAGCTACCTGGTGCGTATATGTGTGCATGTGTAAATAGCTGCGGTGCGGAGGAATGCCTGAGGCCACTGGCGTGCCTGTCAGCACTGCGCATACTCAGCGGCTCTTTCTCGGCTGCAGGGTACAAACTGCAGCAGAGTGGAAGAGAGCAGAGACCGGATGGAGCTGCACGCGATACTCAGGCACCTGCGGGACTGTGTTCAGAACAAGCAGCGGCGCAGGAGGCAGCAGTGAGCTGCAGGTGGCAGCAGTGAGCCACAGCACTCTCTCTGCCTTCTCTCTCTTATTTATTGGTTGGTGCTCATGATAATTTGGTCATTTAATCAAGCGGTCTCTGATAGCTGGCTTGGCATTTCAAATGCTAATAACAGTTAATTGTATATGTGGAGCTGGGTACTGCCCTTCACCCTCTCACCTGCAACACCCCCCCCCCCCCCCCCCCCCCCCCCCCCCCCCCACCC
>JAODKL010000041.1:1474747-1545448 GCA_026780765.1 Petrocephalus schoutedeni
AAAGAGAACCTGAGTCAGGCAGAAGTCTGTGCCGCATTCAGTATCAAAAGAGAACCTGAGTCAGGCAGAAGTCTGTGCCGCATTCAGTATCAAAAGAGAACCTGAGTCAGGCAGAAGTCTGTGCCGCATTCAGTATCAAAAGAGAACCTGAGTCAGGCAGAAGTCTGTGCCGCATTCAGTATCAAAAGAGAACCTGAGTCAGGCAGAAGTCTGTGCCGCATTCAGTATCAAAAGAGAACCTGAGTCAGGCAGAAGTCTGTGCCGCATTCAGTATCAAAAGAGAACCTGAGTCAGGCAGAAGTCTGTGCCGCATTCAGTATCAAAAGAGAACCTGAGTCAGGCAGAAGTCTGTGCCGCATTCAGTATCAAAATAATCAGACAGGGAAAGAACCAGAAAAGTCCAGCATTTATGAACAGCATACATTGTTTTTCCTGTTCATTTATGGCGTAAAACAAGTAGCAAGTCCAATGTTAAATCCTTTTAAAGAGTCCCATCAAGTCGGATCCAATGTAAGCTGCTAAATCCACCTTCTTCGGAAAAAAGATCAGTTAACAAATACAAGCAGTTCATGAGAATTTATTTGGCTCATCAACACATTACTTCCAATTCTCTGTTATGTGATTTCAGTTTTATGTTTGCTTTTAAAATGGTAAATTGCCCTCTATGTTATTACATTTTAACTTGCAACTAAAAAATTTAAACTTCATGAATTTAGTCAGTTATAATCATTGACCTGGCCGTCTCCTTTATTTGAAATTTGTTTACATGTTGCAACAAGCAGTCTAGAAATGGCTCCTCAGAGTTTGGGTATGTCTGCAGTCTTTTGCTGACGGTATATTGTATCCCGTACCTATCAAAATGGGAAATCATGCTGCTTATTTGGTTAATAATAATATTGCAGTAAATAAACGGTGAATGAAGCCTTGACAGCGCTGCACTGTTTTCTTGGCCGTTACTGCTTATAGGATCCATAGATGTATGACCCATTGTACAGCTCATTCAATTTTCTTCCGACCAGGCTCGGATAGGATTAAGGTGATTTAAATGTATTATTGCTTACATACCCATGCACTTTATGTGTAAACACTTTTGTCCAACCCCTCCGTTTCTCACTGTCCTGTGTTTTTGCTCTTTAAGTGTTTGTCAAACCCCATTTTGGTCAGCTGCATTGCTGTATACAGTATATATGGTATGACAATAAAGCCCATTTCACTTGACTTGAAATGCAGCATTTGTAAGTGAGCACAGTTAAAAAAAAAGGAAATGATACATTTTTTAAAATATGACAATCCCATATTCAGTGTTTATAAATTGTGAAGTTTGAGGTTGTGAAAGGTGCTAGGTAAGAAATTGTTGTTGGAAAAGAACAAATTTGAATGTCTATTCAGGATTCTAAGCTAGAGTACTTATCAGACTAATGTTGATCTTGTAATGGTTTTGTCATGATCCATGGCATGATGGACACATGGGCAGGAGCTAGGGCAAATAAAACAGGGTTTTATTAAAAACAAAAGGATCACAGGGGATCAAAAACAGAAACTATACCTAACAGGGGAAGGCTCAGGTAGAACAGACACTATGACTTCAATGACCGGTCTGGGAAGCGCAGGACTAGAAGGCATTTATAAGGGTTACATCAAGAGGCAGCTGAGGTGAATTAACATGAGGGCCAGAATGAGCGGTAACACTAACACATATCAGGTGTAGCTCATTATAGCCACACTGGGGAGAAAACGGGAAGGGTAGCAGGGCAGGGCTTGACAGGTTTGAATCTGAGAAGTGTTTCTCATTGACCTACTATGGGATGGTTATTCTGAATTGGCTAGGTATTATTTAATTTTGGTCAAATGAATTGATAGCTGGATGAAAAAAACATGTTTGTTGATATGTCGGGTGCATGGGAGTTATTTTCTGAAACTCGTGAAAGCCACAGCTTGTGAATACTCAGCAAAGTTGTTACACGCTTGTGAATTGCAAGAGCATATGTGACATTCCTCATAGGTCGGCATGTTATTGCAAGCAGCTGAATGAAATATAAATCAGGGCATGACTTACTTTTGGAGAAAACCGGGGGGAAACTGTCTTGGTATAAAACTATGATATTATGCCCGTCAAAGTGTGTTGTCTTAGCTATTAAAAACCTCTCCTGAAGTCACCCCAGTATTTGCAGTAACCATCCAACATGTATTTGTTGACTTGACCAATGGCACGGCTTGGCTAATCAATACCTCATTAAGTTCTTCATCTAACTATATTAATTGATTAAGTGAGCCGATGGTGAAATTAAAAGAATTCATGGAATGGCTGGGGTGCCCCTCAGGAGAATTTGGGAACCAAAACATCCTTCTTCCACCCAGGATACCAGAAACATTTTGTGGAACAAAAGAAATTCTTGTTATTTTTTGGGTTACTTCCAATTTACATATTCTGATTTGTTGTTCGGATTAAGACTTTGACATAGTACTGTGTATTTCCATACAAGCGCACAACACAATGTAGCATAAGTCGTAATAAGTTGATGTAAACAGCCTCAGTAGTGATATTCCCCCTTTGCTGTGAAGACGATCATAGATTTAGGCACTGATCGGGGAAACGCAAGGCCAGGCCTTATTACCACTTCCCCACAGAATATCTATTCATGCTCAGAAATAACAGAGGATGTTGTCGCTGCTGTTTCCCACATCTGGATCCAGCTTCTTAGCAGAGCAGTTAATCACTGGTCTGGGGGGAAAGCTTGGGCCGCCTTTGGCATCTCTGTCTGCCTAGACGTGTGTGAGATTTTAAGCAGCACCCAGTCAGACACAGGAGGCTAATGTATTGCAGCTTTGTAAAGAAAAATGCCTCCTTTCTGTTTTTCATTTTTATGGAACCATATTAAGTATTTACCCTGCTCATACAGTGAGGTAGACGAGTCAATTCTCCTTCATTATGTCTCAATGCCACCCATCAAAGCAGAACTGAACAACAGAAAATACACTTGGCAATTAATTTAAACCACATTACATTTTTGAAAGTTTTTGTTCTGTTTATGTTACTGCCCATTGTTCATAACATCCATCTCTCGAGATTCACCACCTATCCAGTACGGGATCACTGTGTTGTTTGTGAAATAATGAAGAATATGTGTTTGCTCATTTGAGAATTACTTGGTTTGTTTTTTTGTCAAATAGGAATTGATGGGCAAATGATGCTTAGAGGCATTCACACTAATAAAAAAAATGCTTACCAATCTAGAGTGCCAATCCTGACATGCTAAATTACAAATCCCAGTAAACTGTTCTGTGTAATTAATCTTATCATCACTGTTTAATTAACAGATTTGTGTTGGGAAGTTCACTGGAATACAAAAATATACAAGACAGCCTTTGCTCTCAATTTTTTCAACTTCTCAAAGTGCTGAACCGTAGTACTGAATCATTAAAATAACGAACAAGAAAAGGTCGCACTTGGCATAATCGGGTTTAATTATCTGCTTTCAAGAACGTCTCCGCACAGCCACATTTAAGCATAGTGCCTTCTGCTGTGAGCTCACTGGAGCAATTCAGCAATTCAGTGCTGTATTCCTAGTCACTACATTAAAAAATGCAGACATCTTTAACATGCATTAAATGTCATCTCAAGTCTTGCTTCAAAGTCCGATAAGCGCTGAACATCAGTATGAGGCCTAAATGCCAGACATACTCCCTTTTTTTATTCAAATTTACTGTACTGTACTGTACTTCTCTCCACTCCGCGTTCCATGGCTGTCATGCTTTTGTACTTGCTTGAATTATCATTTTACTAAGAGAGTATTGTCAGCAGATACAGATGTGCGACGTCCATTACCACATGGTGACAAAAATCCACGAAAATAAGCGAGCTCTAACAAACGTCAAACCTCATGCAGCTGCTCTGTGTACTATTGGGTGAGGAAGGGGATGTGTGATCCCTCCGCCTAAAAGCCACATGTACCGCATGTTGTGGAGTCTAAGCAAAGGTGGAGTCACGTTTTAAAGGACCAGCTGCAGGCAGCGGAAGAGGAAAGGAGGGCCTCACTGACTTCTCTTTTGGGTTGTGGCAAAAACAAACCATGGGTGGCCTAACATAGTCCCAAGAAAGAGTGTTTCTCACTCACAGTGTTTCTCGAAGCTGTGGAGGGTCTACTTGTCATGTACCAGAAACATAGGATGGTACTAATTACTTTAAACCTGTCTCCTGGTTGAAAGAGAAGGTTCAAGGAGAAATTTTCAGGAAAACCACAATCCCATATTTTAAAGAGATTTGGGGTGTTTCAGCTATAACAAGAAACTTCCTGCGTAATGTGTTAACAGCCATTACAAATGTGAAATAAGAAAATTGACCCGTGTCAGATTTCTGTGGTAAAAGACCTTTTAAGGGGAAATTCTTAGATTTGGGTTTGATGCAAAAAGCTTGCATGGCAGCTGGTCAGCCAAGGAAAGCAGTGCAGTGCATGCCTCTAAATTGTTAAAAATTGAAAAAAGAAAAGTAGCTCCACTGGGATAATAATAGACTTCATACACTGGTGACACTCTTCCTAGAAGTAAATCTGTCTCCACATGTTTTTCTAAGTATATCAGCAGCATGTAGCATATAAGTTTGTTACCTACGTAGTGGTAGGTACTGTTGCAGTATTTTTTGAAAAAAAAGATAAAAGGCTGCCTTTAATCCACTGCTGAAAGTGTTCTTACCGTTCAGAGTGCACTGAAAGGTGTCTCCCCGGTGCTTCTTTTATGGGGGCCTGTTTCCCATTTCTGGTTGCCATAAACCACAAAGTTAATTCAGTTATGAAAAGCTTCCTGCAGATTTAATCCCTTTTCCCATTCATGGCTGATCCTCTCACCCCCTTTCGGATTGAATGCCTGCAGACCGCCACGGAGGCAAACTCCAAAAGAGACTCCGTAATGCGCGGGCTTGCTGGCATTTGGAATTCTGCGCAAATCAATTCTGTTCAGGACAACATGACTAAGTGCTTGAAAACGTCATGTAGTAGATTTAAAATTAATTTAATAAGAGGGGGGTGACTTTAATAGTTTCTGTAAAGTGATGGCAGGTTTTGAAGTACTTAACAGCATGGATGGTTACTCATGTAGCAGTTAGTACTGCTGAACTTCTACCTGTTGGTATCAGTTTGGAGTGCCGTCTATTTATATTGCTGTACTCCGTAAATGTTGAAATGCCTTAATTTGCGTAGCTGGACCCCCACCTGGTAGGAATGAGTGAAGTATAAGTGCCGACAGGCCAGGCTGAGGGCTGGATAATTAAAACTATGGAAAGCCCCAAATGGGCATCAGTCCCATGAGCAGCGAATGAAATGGGAGCCCCGCCCCCTTATCATCGCCATGGAAACATTTTCAGCCCCCAACCCCCCTCTATAGTTGGTTGAATTGGTGGAGGAGGGGCTGTCTGTCTCTGACTTGGGGGGATTCCTGACACTGACCTCAGCGTCCCCCTGAGTGTGTATCGGCCTAAACCTGAAAATGGCACTAAATAACCAGGAAAACTAAATAATCAGAAGGAATGTAAACAAAAACACAATCTGTCTTGCAAAAAAAGGAAGTGGTATCCTTGGAGGAAATCCAAGGACAGCGAAGAATTTAAGCACTTAGATAGTATTTAAATTCAAGTTCTCTGTGTGACCATTCAGATAAACCCAAAGCCAGGGGGTCAGTATTTTACTTAATAGGCCTTTTTCTATGAACAGTAATTTTAGTGCTTGCATTTAACATAACATATAATTTTCAAGTTTGAATGGATAAATGATGTGTCAAGATTAAGTAATTTCTGCACTTATCAATATTTACAGCATTTAGTTGACACCCTTATCCAGAGTGACTTACATTACAATCTCCCTGTAGCAATTTGGGACTAAGGGTCTTGCTCAGGGACCCCCTGGTGGTAGGCAGGATTTGATCCGGTGACCTCTTGGTCCATAACCAGAACCTCATAACACTAGGCCACCACCATCCCTATAATATGAGATATCTCCTTGCATGATTTATAATCTATAAAACAAAATTGGCTTGTTTTGAAAACAGTGATTTGTGAGTTTGGGTGTAAATTGTAGAGAAAATGTCTTCATTTATTTTAGGACTCTTGGTTTTGGACTCTTGGATGACAGCCTCCCTATAGAATTTCTAAATTTAGCAAAGGCTGTCCTCAAATCCTGTTTTTTTTTTGTTTTTGTCATTAATGAGTACCCATTCACAACATTTTCAGAAAATGGCATTTTATGGGTGAGCAGTTGGTAGCTACCAGGAAAAGACACAGATGACTAATATTGTTTCAGACATTCATTAAGATCCTATGAGTTTATCTGTGGGTTTTTTCATCTCTAAACTTTTCCTTGTGTCTTTCCAGTCCAGGTCTGATCATATTCCCAACCTATTTCTGAGTTGTTTTTCTCCCCTTCACCACTGGGTAGTGTTGTAGGCTCCTTCCTCTAGGGTTATGGGTTCAGTTCCAACTCTGGCTTTATGGTCATGTGGGTTTTCACCCAGATTTGTGGCTGTAATGTGAACTGATGCCTCAAGGCTTCTTTTAGGCTATTCACTTCCTGGAATAAGCTCCGGGCTCACTGTAACACTACTAACAAAGCTGAATAAAAATTTGTTTTAAAAGATGCCCAGATAAAGTGAAAAACTAATCAATGCTGCTGAATAAAAGTCTTATTGAGCTGCTGTAGTCTCCATGACATAATAATAGATTTTTCACAATGACATGCAAACTCCACACAAGAAGCCATGGCAGAGACTTGAACCCTGGTCCTGGCAGACAATAGTACTGAACGCCACACTACCATGCCTCCCCCTGTTATGATAACGTAAAGCTCATATTTACACTTATTTTTTTTAACAGATGCTTTTATCTAAAGGGAACGTACAGTACAAGTGAGTAAGCAGGGTGAGTCAGTCCTTGGACCAACTGGCCTTAAGGGCTTTACTCACGGGCCCAGGACTGGCATCACTCTGCCGGTGACTGTTTGAGCCATACTTTGGGTCAAATAAAACTTTGAGCCAAAATTTTCTATCAGAGTAACACTCTTTTGTGCCGTGATGCCTGTGGAGTCATACTGGACAGTAAACGGGACTTGCTGAGATGAGGAGTCAGACTGCTATTCACTTTCTCTGCTAACTATTTACAATGGCCTTCAAACAGTCATTCCCCATCTGGAGTGCTTACCTCACTTGATTAGTCAGATAAGCTGATTCATGTCGGGCTGAACTTTTAGCTCCCTGTGTGCTTGTGTGTAAACAAGGGTGGCTCACTTTGTGCCGTGGAGATGAAGAACTGCAGGGGATGACTTCAGTGCGACCCCAGCCAAACAAATGGGAGGCCTGTGTGTGGAATCTTATGATAGATAAAACTGGGTTAGCGGCTGAGCCCAATCCTAAAATTACACATCCAGTAATAATTAGGGTGTCACTGGGAAATACGATGGAAAGAAAAATATGACTGCGTAACTACAAATTGTCCAAGAAAAATCCAGTCATTAGGAATTCCTGGAGAGTACAATCTGGAGAGAAGCCCTACAAAGGACCAGAAGAAAGGAAAACAGTAGAAGATGCACTAGATCATTACCTTTGTATGTCAAGGAATTTATGGTCATGGATGAACAGATCCTACATTTTATTATTGAAATAGACAAAGTAATTCTAATTCATTCAACACATGGGTGAGACATTAAAGCCAATCTATCAATCTATCTATCTATCTATCATCTATCTATCTATCTATCATCTATCTATCTATCTATCTATTATATTTTGTATATATTGTTTCATCAAAACATCTTCTGATAACAGTTGATAATCCAGGGGACCATGAGTGGGCTGAGACCCACTGTCACACTCATTCATGTGTGTCGTCCATGTTGCTGCAGCCTAAATGCCTGGGTTCCACCACTGACAGCCGGCAGCTGATGGCCCAGACGGCTCTGAGCAGGAGACAGGCAAAAATTCCATATCAGAACTGAGTCTTCATGGAATAGCCCTCATGAACAGACGAGCTATGACTGAACAAAGGACATGTGGTATATGTAACCATGGCGATCTTAGACACTCATCACCAAAGTATTCTTTAATAAAAATAAAAAAACAGGGAAAGTGGGTGGAGTGAATGTGAGGAGCATTGCTCAAAGAACATAATTTCTGTTGTATCTCTGAACAAAGCCCTCAGTCTTGAATTCTTTCATTGTATATGTTTTTTCATTGTGTAATGCAACAAAATGCATTACTTTGCTGCAGAAAGTTGCACCAACACAGCCAAAAAGTAAATTGATGATAAACAGAAATGTTTTGTGTCACACTGCAGACAGGATGCAAACACAGAGGCACTTTCCTCAACGTGACCACTATCATTAACCGCAGCAAAACAGAGCTGGCCTTCCGATTTCCCGTCCAACTTATCTTTGGCCAGCAGGAGGGTATTTACAGTGACGTGCTTCTAATATGTAAATTTGATGTGTTGATTAATAGAGCAGTCAGAAACAAATACAGCTCCACTGGACTTGACACTTGCAGTGGAACATCAGCATTGTGTCACAATGCAGGGAAAACGTGGTGCTTTGTCATGCCAACACCTTAACACCATTTACATTTTCTTTAACCCTTAAAGTGTTACTGATCTGTGTTCTACACAGACGTTAAGGCCATTTTGTCTAAAAAGACTGATATTATGATAATATGATGGCATTATGGGAATCCAAGAATGAAAAGGGCAGCCATGACATCAGTATATGATACATGTTTCTGACATGTGCCTTAGTCACAGCGAGCATTAAATAACAATTATTTTTTATCTTATTACTTTTTAACCACAAGTGCGTGAGAGGGTTTAAATGTCAGGTGGTCGGACGTCATAATTAAACATCATAGAAAAACAGGAAAATGAATCAGAAACCTTCTTTTTTTCAGGAACTCTATGCAAAGCCCTTAAGCTGTTTGTATGAATCATAACAATACAAACATCACTGCACCACATCACTACTTCAGTTCGGAAAGATACGTTTTTTTTTTGTGAAAGCTAAAACCGATTGTTTAAAAACTGTGGTGAAATTGCTGACAGCCATGGGACCCCCACCTTCCCGGGTTTGTCCCTCTTTCTTTTTAAGCAGACGTTTTTCTTCTGGCGGTTCTCCTTGGGATCTTTGGAGGTCATGGAACTCTTTTCGTAAACAGACTGTATTTTCTAGAAACACTGATTTGACTCTGAAGAAAAAAGAGGGAGGATTAAACTTGAACACACACTACGAAATTTTAAAAGTGAACATATACACTGTGTTTGACATCCCAATATTAAATCTGGACTTAAAATATTATGGCAAGTCACTTGTATACATAATCAACATGCTATGAGTCATTTCCTTAAAATATGGTGCATCAGTACCAAAATTACTAGCAGAAATATGGTTTAATTTATATATTATAAATTATAATAATTATATATATAATAATTATATAATTATATAATTATATATATATGTATAAATTTAAGTTAGAAATTCACAAAAGTAATAAAATGAAGCCTAATATTAATATATTAAATGTAAGCCTAATATTGTTTATACCAATTACATAAACCAATTACATAGTCATTTGTGTGTTTAAAGAAAACATTTCTTCATCATACATCATACTTCATCATACAAGTCATAAAATAAATTGATGCACATTTTACTAATATCTTTGTTCCTGTTGTTTTTATGTTTGGACAATTCCTTTAACTAAACTGAAACAGGTTTGACCTTAAAATAAAGGTAAATGAAACAGCAGGAATCAGGGTTACTAAGTATGTGACCTTATTAAGAGGGTATATAAAAGTTAATGACACGGGACATTTTATTCTGAATTATATAAAAAGCATCCCTAATCCCTGGGGCTAATTGGTTTGGAGTTTGGACAGAACTGGGAAATGTCATACCCAGAGCAATGCAAACCACAGATATACTTATTGAAATACTGGCTATCCTTATATCCATATAAATGCTTTTACAGGGTTCTAAATGGAAAAGTCCAGTAGCAGCCTGCGCATGGGCATGTTGGCATGCCTTTGATACGGTCCTTCCACCCCACTGCTCTCTCTGCTATGCTGATGTAGTTGCCATGGTGCTTATTAAAGGGTACCCCCGTTTCCAATTGCAGAGTAGCCTTCTTGGGAAGAGTTTTGGAATGTACTGTTTACTTTGTTTACAACTCTTTTGTGGTTAAAAACACGGTTAATAGTAGAGTTGATGGATTTAAGTATAATAATTTTTGGACAGTATTCCCAATTTTTCTCAAGTTTCTGGTGCCAAAAGGCTGAAATACTCAGACCTGCTTTTATACATGTTTTTCAGTCTATTAAATGTCAATCTATCCATCCATCTTCCAAGCACTTACTCAGTATGGGTTTTGTGATGGAAATTAGATATGTGTATAGATATTACACATAAATGACGCTCTTTTTGCAACAACATGACTACACCGATTACGAAAATATAACCTATTTAAATATGGAACTTTGATTAACATCTTAAAATTCATTAAAAGCTGCTCAAAATGCTGAAAGCGGGTCAAGTTTATGCAGTGACTCCCCCTGCTGGAAAACACTGGTACTGTCAGTAAGAACATATCCCGGAAAAACGAGCACGTAATATGGCCAGTGACATCATGAATCCAAAATCTCAATAGCATTGGTATTAAATTAGTAACTCTTTAAGTTTCATCAACATCTGTTTCACCATTTGCAATAAAAGGTACCATGGCTCAGTAAGAAGCACTTAAGCGTCATAACTACAAGGTTGCGGGTTTAAATCCCGCCTGTTGCTCCATGTGTGTGTGTTTCCTGCCTGTTTGTGTAGATTTCCTCCAGCAGTCCTCAAACATGCTGCTGGGTGAGCACGTGTGCCTTAATTACACATAGTGTGTATGTGTGTTACGAGTGACTAGCTTGCTGGGATAGGCTTTGGGTTCACGAAGGCCCTGTACTAGATAATTGGTTATGGAAGCTGGATAGCACTGTCTCTCTCTCAAGATTTCCAATGGAAGTACTGCAGAAAAAGGGTGACTGGCATCAGTAGGAGGTACTGCTGGGAACTCGCCCCAGTCTGTGTGTCTGTAGACCTTGTACTGTATGCTCTCCCTATTGTGTGGGTTTCCCCCCAGAGTCCAAAGAGAACTGGTGTCACAAAAAAGTCCATTGTGCATGTAGACAAGTGTGCTCTGTTATGGATGGGTATCCAGCCTTAGGTGTTCCACCACATTGAGCCATATGCTGCTTGGGATAGGCCGCTGGACCCCCACAACCCTGTTCTGAATAATTGGCTTAAAGGTGAGTGGATGAATTGTCTTATGCCAGTTGTTTCGTAGCCTAAAAAACTGTCACATTCCCTCTTACCATCATTCAGGCACAAGGTCCTGAGGTACTTACACTCCACAGATTTGGAAGCCATGATTGTCATCAGTCACAGTCAGCATAAAATTGCTCAAACGTGTTTCCTGGTTGGATGAGACCAAAGGACAATATCATCTTCAAATAACAGGGACATTACTTCTAGTTTTTCCTACTGGAATCCATTCCATTGATATCCTGTCTGTGAAAACCAGGAGCCAGAGTGGCAGAAAGATAAACCTTTGATGGAGGCCAACACCCACTCTGAACTACTACAATTCTGTGCTAAGGATGCACCCAGAACTCATACTGCAGTCATACAGGGACCGAATAATAGACTGTAGAGGCCCCGATATCCCATATCCCTGCATCTGTAGTCAGATGCCTTCTCCAAGTCAACGAAGCACATGTGGACTGTACCAGCATAACCCCACAAATCCTCACTCAAATGTGTAACAGAGAAGAGCTGGTCCAGTCTACCAAGAACCAGGCTGGAATATACTGAGGACGGCTGACAAGTGTGATCCCACTATAGCTGGAACACATGCCCCGGACTCCCTTTTTTTTAAAGTAGGGACCATCACCCCTGTTTACCCTGCACTCTGCCCACCTTCCATGCAACAAAGAAGAGGAGAATCAACCATGTTACTCCAGCTACATCCATTGCTTAGAACATTGCCAGACAGATTTCATCTACCACTGCAGCCTTTCCACCATGCAGGTCTCTGACCAGCATGGCAGCCACATCTGCAGTAACTAACTCAGATTCACTGCCTCCTGGTGAGAGGACATGTCCACCCATTTGAGGAGTTCAAACTGTTCCCTTCGGTGCATGTCAAAATCTCCAGAATTGTTCAGCACTTCCCCACCCTGGCTGAGCACCACCTGAGAAGCAACGTCTCATCTCTGATTCCTGAAACATCAGGTTTGCCAAAACATCTTTGGGACCACTCGATAATCTCTCTCCATTGCCTTTCCAAAGTTCTCTCACGCATGAGCTTTCTTCTCCACAGCTGCCTCTGTTGCAGCCTTTCTGGCTTGTCAGTGCCACTCAGCTGTCTCAAGAGACCCCCTGAAGGCCTTCCTCTCCAGTTTCCCTCACTACAGGTGTCCACCAGCAGGTTCTAGGCACTGACTGGCTTCAGGATACAGCTTTTTGCAGCCACTGCTGCAATGATTGGGTTGGGTTTAGACCCAGAAAGCCATTCTTTCTCCACTGAGCATTGAAGTCCCCAAGAAAGACTACAGTGTCCCTAAGTGGTGCCCTATAAACTCCTCCTGCACTTTCTCTAAGGAGGCTGGCTTCTCCAAACTGCAATTGGGTGTATATGCACAAATTCACAGTTGCAAAGAGGCAATTATTTTGTCCACCAGGAGAAACTCGAGCTAGTGGAGGCCGATAGGACGATAATTTATCATGACTGGTTGCAGCTGTGACCATAATAAACAGGAGGTATTGCAGGAATCACAATACAGCACAATATTTACAGTTACTTTTATTTGGCAGACAATTTTGTCCAAGGCGACATACCAGTGAGGCAATTAGCACATTACAAACACACGTGTTGTCAAGGAATTGACTAGCGATAAATGCAGTTGGGCTGAACTTCCAGTGAATGCCCAGTTACAAATGCACTACTTAATGCTATTATTATAACAACAGAACAAACTGGCAGGTGCACATGATGCCTGTAGGTTTGGAGGCTGCAACAAAAACAGACTGATATGAAACAAAGCAACTTCAGTCTGCATAACATCTCAGTGCTGTCTGTATATCTTACTTCTTTGTGAATTAACTCTCAGCCAATCTCCAGAAAGGGAATATTCCACATTCCAAAGGTGTCCAAGACTAATCCATCTGGGCCCTTCCCACTCATTCCAGCTAGCCAAAGGGCACCACACCTGATCGCTAACTTTAATCTTGCGGATGGCAAACCCAGAAGATCCATGCAAATATTTTGGTGGAGCCCAGCTCTGTTATGTGGGTGGGCCAGCCACCATATGCTCACTAAAGAACACCATCCCCAGGCCAGCCTCCAGCTGTGGGTCTCAGTAACTCTATTCTGGGAATGGCACACATGTGGTATTTGCTACCTTTCATTGAGGATCTTTGTTGTATGGTAGTTTGTAGGGCTGCTCGATTATGGAAAAAATCATAAACATGATTATTTTGGTCAATATTGAAATCACAATTATTTGACACAATTACTTATATTGCTCATTGACTCTGGAAACACTTTGCATTTATTGAACATCAATAACAGCAAACTTGAAATTTTCATTGATCCCTTCCTGTCGAACTTTCCCTTAAAATAAAGTATAATATTAAAATATTGTATAAAATAGTAAAGACGAGTTAAATAAAATCAGCATTTTAGTGCAGTTCCACAATCTCTTGAAAACAAATAAAATACTAAATTAAAAATGAAATATAGAAATAAAATATGAAGAAAAAAATAGGCTACACTATAGAGTGCGTCTTTTATTGATGACCGTGTTGCGAAGGCCGTCGGTGCGGATTTGCTACGTTGCCTTTCCTGTTTCTGTATTACTTGGTGGTGTTTGAATTTTAGGTGGTTAAAGATATTCGCCGTGTTGCTGAATGGCGCAGAACGGCGCTGAGTAGCAAAGCTTGCACATAATGTTTTTGATCCACGTCTGTCTTCAGATCCAAAGTGCTCCCGCACCAGTGAACTTGCTGACTAAACGCTGCTGCTGCTCCTATCCTCTTTCTGCCATCTTTACTCGCGCTGACTTTTTAAAACGCCGCCACCAGAATACGCGATCGGAAGGGGCGGAAGTGCGCATGCGCGCGTCATTCGGAACGCACGACAAAATAAGAGTAACTTGCAGAACGTAATGCGGCAAAATGATTTTAACAATAATCGGTTTTTGTCGATTACATTGTTTTTGTAATCGTTTGGAGCCCAGATCGAAATCGAAATAAAAATCGATTACAGCATTTTAGTAGTTTGACTGGCCTCTTCCCAAAGACCTGTGCATCAAGGGAGACCCCACCAGGAGCTCAAGTTCCAGATAATGTAGCTCAGTAGCATGCAAACCCCCTCCATCCAAGCCAAGATCGTTACCCTTGAAGTATCTCTACTTGGCGATTCAACCTTGCTTTTCTTTTTTGCTTAATACACAAAGCACTATGAAGTAATTTGCTTATTATTAGTATTAAACAACCTGAATTAAATCACAATTTGTTTCCTTAACTGATCATAGGGTTTCAAGTGTGCAATAAACAAATGATGGTGACATAAGGCACCGCATTATAAGTGCAAAAGCTAGCAGTAAATTTTCTTCAACTTTTTAAACATCCAATAAAACGCAGTATTAGTTAGGGATTTAAAGACTGTCTCACTTACTTAGGGGACATCCTTCACCAATTACATAAGTAATCAGACTATATGTACTAATGATTTTGACCGATAACCAGAAAAGAGTCGGTCTTTGAAGCCAAATGCTTCAGATAAAAGCTCTCTTTGTATGGAGATTAGTTGTGCTCAATCTGACATGCCCCAATATTAAACAATAAACCCAAGTTTAACAACATTTAACCTCGATATATTTGTGTTCCGTTGTTAATCTTTCATTTAGCATATCTTAACACACGATAAATACAGAAGTGCATGTCACTGGCTAAAATACAAAGCGTAACTACACAGCCTACAAAGAATACCCTAGGCGTATGAATGCTAGTGTGGTATTTTTATAGTCATTTACTTTCTCTGGTAGCGTAATAATAATTAAAGCACAAGGTGTGACTGTGTTGAAAAATCACAATACAACGAAAAACAGACATGCGTGTGTCTATGGCAGGATGCTTACACGACACAAGCCCAGTTTCCCATCCGCTTATAAGCACCTGCTCCGACTTCCCCGTTCCAAACTCCCCAGCAGCCCTTTAACCCATGCAGCGGAGAGGATGCACAACACAGAATCTACACTGACTACGTCAAAGCGGGGGGTAACCTGCGCGACTTCTGCGCACGGTCGTTTCCTAATTCAGCACCGAGCCTCCGCCGCAGACCTCGGCTGACTTCGGTGCGGCAGAGCCGAGTGCGTCACTCCGTCAGGCTCGTACCACCCGACCCCCCCCTGCAACCCCCCCCCCCCCCCCCCCCATGCCCGCGTTACCCCAAATTCGGTGACTCCAGAGGTGCTGTGTCACGTTGCGAATTAATGCAAGGTTCCCGTTCACGCACATGAGCCCTCTATGCATTTTACGCAATGCAATTAAAACACGCAGTGTTTTTGTCGAATTTCCACATTTATTGTTTGTATTGATCTATTTATTCTAAGTTATTTCCAATTTACATTTTTACATTGTTCGTACAAGCAAATTTCAAATAAATAAGTGTTAAAAACAACACCATAGTTCTGCTTAGTTTCATTGTCTTACTTTTCAGTGCTCGTCTCACATTCTCACACTTACGCAACTGTCACCAAATTGGTTGATGCAGTCAGTTTGGTGGTGCAGCACATTGTGTATGTACACTACATTTCCTAACATGATTATGAATAAGGTCACCACCCGTCCCTTATAATGTGGAATGGTCTCATACTGGAACATAAGGTGCTATGTACAGTATTATACTGGACGGTCCCATATTATAAGGGTCCCCTAATAAGGAGGGCTGGCTCTAATGTGATGTAATTTGTCTGAAATGTAAACATGGTGAACATGACTATTTAAAGACCCACTCAATACATTTCCATAAAAGTGATTAAATAGACAGCTGTACCAGAGCTGACCTTTGCACCCCAAAATTTTCCAGGATTATATTTTCTAGTTATGATAATGCATCTGAGGTGTTTTTGACTGCCTAGTCCCCTTGATTGGTTTGGGGGTCACAACATCTGATGGCTGGTATCAAACACTGTCCCGTCTGCTGAAGCTCGCTGGTGCACCCCCATGTTTCCAGCTGTCACACCGTCCTCCCGTGAGAATGGAGCACCTGGCATGGATTTCTTCACACGCAAGGTTTTTATTGTTGTTCCTATGAGGGTGGAAGCTGCGTGTTTCATTCCTTCCTCTCTGCTATGCTCTCATTCGTCCGTGCTGTTCCCTGATCCCTGGGTTCTCAGTGTTGGCTTGACTCTAACGGCTTCCCTGGCCATCAGCTCCACGTCCTTGACTACGCCTCAGCTCAGTGATTTGGACTCTATTTGCCATGGCTTAAATAAAGCTCTTCTTTCCCGGTAACCTGGTTCTTTCCGAGAGTTCTGTGCTACCCGTTCTGACAAAATAGCTCGCTGGTAACATTACAGAGCAGGCTGACGTGGAGGAACAGCTTCCAGACGTTCTCTCCCAGATCAACCAGCTGACTACCTTGGTGCTCCAGCTCCAGCACGGGATGGTGGCTGCCACTCCACTCCCACTTCACTCCCGAGTGTCATCCAGAATCCTGCTCACTGTGTTTTAATGGTACAGTGGAGACCCCGATCAGTGTCGGGTGTTTCTGATCCAGTGTGGACTGTATGTGGGCCCGGAGATGTCTTTCGATGACACCGATCAGGTCCTCTTTGTAAGCTCCTTACTGATGGGGAAAGTGCTGGGGCGGACGAGAGCCCTTTGGACGGATGAGAGCCCTGTGCTTTGCTCGTCACTCGTCTCCGATCCTCCAGTTGTGGTACAAAGTCTGAGCGATCGACTCCTGGATCTCCACCGGGGAACTGGAATGTCACAGACTTTGCAGTGGAATCCCAGACCATCGCTGCTTGACTGTACAGGAGGAACCAGTCTCTAATTTTTACCTAACACCAGTTTTCTAAGTCCAGTAACTTGGGATCTAGATGATTCCATCCATGCATGTCAACGTCTCAAACCTGCTCCAGTTGATTCATCTGCCTGAAAAATCTAGGCACACAGGCACTGTCCTGCACACAGAAGGCTATTCAATCAATCAATCAATCATTTATCTACCTAGCTATCCATCCGTGCATAAAGAGTAAAAACTTAATCCTGCTAACACCCCTACATGGAGGATAGTGACTGTATCAGATAGCATGACGCGGCACACGCTAACATTTACATGGAGCACAGTGATCTCTATAAAAATGCAAAAAACCTGCATTGAACTGAATTAGAGGGCGAGTTTATCTACATGGATGAATCGGCCATTTGCGTGGAAATCCAACAGGTTTTTACGGTGGGGTAATTTCGTCAGCTAAGCGTGCCTTGGGAAGATGCCGGATCGGCTGGTCCTGGCTCTCCGCCGGGAGATGGGAGACGGCTCAGCACCACTACTGCCAGACAGCTACCACAAGGGCAGCTGCCCACCTCCCTGCCTGCCACAAACAGACCTGCATGCAGACAGGGGGTCATGTGGGCTCAGGGGACCCAGAGAAGCTTCAGAGAGACCTCTGGTTTGACGTCTGGATGAAGAACCCCGGTGATCTCTATGCACACAAGCTGTACACTGGCGTATGGGGCTACCGGCCATCACAGAGTGGGAATACCAGAAGTTAAGAATACAGACAAAATGCAGGGATAGCATGCAAAAGAGATGAGCCCCCAGCCCTGCATGTGTGAGGCAGGAGCACTGCCCACTGAACCACAGTGGCACCATACATTTATTATTAGCCTTTTGACTGCTGGGGCTCAGCAATTCGATAGTGACATTATCTAGCCTATACACTCGAAGCCTAAAGAGATTTGTTTCCCCCTGGTGGTCACTAGTACACCTAGAACACATCAAGCTATCCAGCCCAGAACGCTGCAGTGGTGCCACGTTGATCTGGTTCTGGTTCCTCCACACAGGACACGGTACACCCGTAGAGGACATGTCAGGCCACGCTTCCTGTTGATTGGCCCACTAGGCCCTATCAGAGGACAGCTTTCTCTTAATCATGTGACCAAGGAGCCTTAGCAAATGAGCTAAAGATGGACCAGACAAGCAGAGCAGTACACTTGGGCTACTGCGCCCATCTCCGTCCCAGTGATAGGATTTTCAGCAATACAGCTACGGCTGTTTATTCACGCAGCCAAGGCGAGATGCTCCACATATTACTGGTACCAAAAAGGACCCAGCAAACACACCAAAGGCTTTATTTCCCTTCAGTATATTTGTATTACAGTCCACAGTCAACACACCGGAGGCAGGAAATCAAACAACTCATAACCAGCTGCCCAGCCGAATCAGATAAACTGTTGAACAAACCTGTACAATAGAGTAGGACTAACATTTTTTTTTTCCAAAATCATGTGAGTGGCTCAATACCACATCCTCAGTATCAAAAAAAAAAGTTTTGAGAGACCTGCAGTAACATCCTCTGACACACAGTAACAGGCAGTGGTACACAGGCCTCAGGTCGCAGCCTTTGGCTGAAGCCCCGCCCTGCCCTGCCACTTCCTGTGGTGCTCTTCCAATCGTGTGTCTGATCCACCTCCAGAGTCCCGTCCTCCGCTTCACTCTATTTGCTCTTGTAAGTGAGCTGCTGGCGATGCCAGTGGATCCATGCAGGGGCGATAACAAGGCCAGTCAGGAAGCCGAAGGTGGTCCCCAGCGTGCAGGGGATGGGCCAAACCTACAGAGCCATCAAACACAGGAAGCATTTCTCAGGTATTGAGAAAATGCTAGAAAATGCAAGGAAAGTAGATCTTCAGCACGATGGTCTATCATTCAGGTTCAGGGGACTGGACCAGACAGATGACTACATACAGGTCGGACTGACCAGGTTTCATGTGTGATTATGAACTGACTATTCTGAAGTCACGTAGCTGACAGTAAGCGGTCAGCAAAGAATTCTGGGCAGGTCTAAGGTGGGTGCTGTGCTGTGTGCTCACCTGCCAGGGCCGATCCCAGTCCAGGGGGATTGGAAAGGCTCCCAGCCAGGCCCCAATGATGCTGCAGGCTGTGGTGATCTGTAGGGAGGTGTCCCACACCGACATGGCCCTGGGAGACATGGCACAGTGACTGCACGCACACACCACCACTGGGACACGCACACAGACCACACATGCACGCACCAGCACCAGGACATTCAAGAGAACACATGCATGGACACACGCACACACAAACACATACACCACCCCTGGGACACACACACACAGACTCACGGACACATGCACGGACACATAGGCTTTCCTCCTTGGAAGTGCAAGGTGAGAGAAACTAGACATACATCCATATAAATACATTCATTTTAAAAATTACAATAAGCTATACATCGATGTTTGAAAAATGTATATATTTAATCTGACCAATAGGGGGTGCAATTTCACAGCTACACACACACAGCAAAGCTAATATACTGAAACACAGCTACTAGGGGGTCCAGGCTCCCCCAGTGTCAAGAGTCATAAGCTCTGTAAAAGTCAACATTTCATTTTACCACCACTCTGTCTCTGTATGGGTGGGGATGGAGGGGGGTGGTTCTCATATTGGACAGGGCTGCAGTTTGTGTGATACGGATTTGTAGGGTGGGGGGGGGGGCAGAACCCCCTGATAGTGCAATGACCGGCCAGCAGTTCGGCCCAGACCCACCCGTCACGGCTGAAGACCCGGATCCAGGCCTGAACGTTGGGGCCGAGGAGGCAGAGGCATCGCAGGGTGGTGAAGGTGGACAGCAGCACGGCCAGGGAGAAGGTCTCCAGCACAGACCTGCAGGCGAGGCGTACAGGGCTTGGCAGCGTGCCAATGGCATCATCCCGACTAAGGAGTGCACCCTGCTAGGGGATAACCAGTACCGCAATGTGCAATACAGGAGACAGGAATATCCATGCAATCTTTTCTGAAACTTTTTGCGTTGTTACTGTATTCTGACATGCATTATTACATTCTAAATGTGTGTATTGCACTACTGTAAACCTGCAGTTTCCTTCAGGATGAAGTATTCATCTAATTTCAATCAAAAAGTCAGTCAGTCATTAATCAATTAAACAGGCTCAGAGGCCCAGCAAGGGAAGAAAATGCACACCCGGCCAGCTAGTGAGAGGATGGGATGCTGGGAAAGGATCACTGGGGCACGACTAACACCCTCATGCAGGTAAGCACATCCCCAGCCAGAAGGGACAGGAACTCATATAAACAATAAGGGAGAGACAGAAGAGTCGATACTCACTGCAGCAAGGGGGCGCCATAGAGCACAACGACGGCATGGAAGAACAGGCAGGACAGGCAGAAATACAGGCAGCAGCGGATCAGCCTGGACACCTGCATGTGAGCCAGAGGAGAGGCGCTCAGCTCCGTCACACTGACACAGAAACACCTGGCGTGCTCACTTACACTCCCACAATGAGGCATACAATTAAGCAAGCGATTACATAAAACATCTGAAAGTAATCAGTAGTGCTCTGCTGTTACCCTAAACCCCGCAGATTGGCTGCATGCTGGAGGATATCGGTATTCTCCATACCCTATGGCCAAGGGAATTCCTTTTGGCCGCCGGGCCAACGCCGAGCAGCCAGAAGAGGGCGATATTGACCGCAGCGACCAAGCCGGCCACAGTGTACAGCCACATCATGTGGGTCTGGTACACCGAGAACTTCTGGAGGACGATCGCTGGCATCACTGTCGCCATGAGGATGGTAGCGGCGAGGATGGAATGGGCAGACGCCATGCCCTTAATCTCCTGATCCCACATGACGACACCTTCCAGAGAGACGTTCCAGCTACAGGAAGACACCGGAAAGGACGGCCTCCTTATGCCCGTGGCAGACAGGGAATCCCATATGCTGTCCTGCGTGGTACAAGATTCAACGTTCACCTCCGTACCTCACTGCATGGGAATTCTAATCTGCACCACCAAGTCAGTAATATGCAACAGGATTAGACAGCAGAAGATCAAGACACTCACAAAACATCAAAGTAGGTACTTTACAGGTATGCATTTATGGAATAAACATGAAATAAAAGAAACTGTTAAAACAGAAGATGGCTAAATATGCCACAGTAGATAAAATCACAAGGAAAGTGCCGATTTAGAAATACAGTTCACCTTGCCATTTATCCATATAATATACAGGTGCGACAGGCACGTCTACAATGACGGCCGGAAGACAGACGGAGCCTAATACAGCCTACCTGGAGGTTAAAGGGCCCGCTGCAGCTGACAGTCAAACTGAAATAGAGATAGCAGTGGATTCTTAAAGACTAGAATCTACAATCAGAACAGTTCACATGAGTGTTAAATGCTTTAGGATATGATGATTCAAAAGTCTACAGTGTGCTCCTTAGTTTTGCGTTTCAGATTAGGGAAGATCAGCGGCAGTGAAAGCGGAAGCGTACTACTTCTTCTTCACGTAGCGTTTATCGGCAGGCGGACTCCAGCGTAAAGGTGCATTACCGCCACCTATTGGACTGGAGTGTGGAACTAATCGTGTCTGTGCTGTTGGTTTTTGAATGTGTAGTACCTCTGGGTGTAAATGTATGTCGATTGTTCTGTAAAGGTTGATAAGCATATTAAAAAAGAATAAACAAGAATAATTAACCGAAAGTATTTCCGTTGCCATGGTTATAACAAAGTATTTTTCGAAGAACTGAAAATTGTATAAGAAAAAAAACATTTAAATTATATTAGGTATACAACAAATAACAATAATATTAAATTTATAATTTTCTTAATTTATCAATGGGTATACTTTTATTAATCATTAAATAGGTTGATGCCAGTGTAATATATCACAGCATTTTTCGTGATTCTTACATATAATTTACTGTTAAATGCATTAGCGTATGAAAACCGAACTTTTATTTTGACACAGTAAGCGGAACTAGCAACCGGAAGTCTCCGCCTTATTTTTTCCGGCCTCGCGCCGCCTCTGTGAGTGCTGTCTGTGTGCTGGAAGGAGACGCTCAGTGTTAAAACAATGGTTTGTGAGAAATGTATGTACATTCAGTTTATGCCCAGTCTTCATAGATGGTTTTAATTCAATTGCAGGTAACATTTGTGGTGTGGTGAATATCACTCCAGAGAATTAATGAATGCTAATTCTTTAATGGTTTGACTGGCTCGATATGCGTTTATTTTCATATATAGTTTGCACACACATTCACATGTTTGCAACAGTTTCATTACCTTCTAAATAGTCTGTGCTGTTTGCAAACTGCCAAAACACCTTTGATGTAGCTTATTTTAGGTTTATCATGGAGTAATATAGTTTTACCGTAAAGTTTCTTGCGTGAGCGTGAGGGACTGAAATCGTGAGAGTTGGCAGCCCTGTCTCGTCGTGTGAAAAGAAATTTCTTTAAATCCTTTGACTCTTGACCCTAGATCTTGATCTGTTCATTTAACGTTTTGTTTGCTGGGGCCGCCGCTGGGGTTTGACCCTGCTGTCGGTCTTCCCTGTCACAGGTGAGAAAAAGCTGGGCCGTGTCATCACACCCGACACGTGGAAAGATGGGGCTCGAAACACCACCGGTGCGGCTCTGCTTGGCTTCATGAGATCCATATATGTTTTAAGTTATAGTGGCAAGAAAGTTAACAAAGGCTACTAAATCTGAACTGTGCCCCTTTTCAGAGAGCGGTGGGCGAAAGCTGAACGAAAACAAAGCCTTGACGTCAAAAAAGGGAAGGTGAGTCCTGCCCTGCCCCAGTCATTTCAGGGGGAGTCGATGAGCCTTAATGGGTGTGACCGGCCCGGTCAGACCCAGGCAAATGTGTGACGGCTCCTCTTCTGCAGGTTTGACCCTTACGGGAAATCTCGCTTTGCCATCTGTCGAATCTGTAAGAGCTCCGTGCACCAGGCCGGGTCCAACTACTGCCAGGGCTGCGCTTATAAGAAAGGTGGGAGCGTCACGCCGCCAAGCCAGCCTGATGTGATTTCTCATTTCTTTTTATGAGTGTGATTGAGGATGAGGAGCACATTGATCCTAACAGGCTTTATGTTCCCGACAGGGATCTGCGCTATGTGTGGGAAGAAAGTGCTAGAGACTAAAAACTACAAGCAGACCTCAGTGTGAGAGCTTCAGAGACGAGGTGGGCTTGAGCGGCCCATTACTTTGAAGACGATCCACCAGAAACCTGGGCGGGAGGGCAGGATTGAGATGTTGCAGCCTGTGGGACAGGCCCAGAATTCCAGCATTTTCTGTTATTAAATTAAATTAAGGCTCATCCCAACACCTAAAACATTTCGTAGCAGCATCCTACTGTACAATTTTGAAAAATTAGTTTTTTTTGTTTTTATGCCTGGGCTGCTGTGCTCAGGGTTCTGCTGGCCTGTTATATATTTAGAGACAGCCAGATCTGTGAGCTGTGTCCATATTGTAGTTATCATTGTACCGTGATTCTGTTTTTCACGATTCTGCTGCACTGTATTTGTACCCATTGCTGGGATGTAATCAGTTTGCATGCAGCACCTTCTTAGTGCCTGTAGATGGTGACAGATGCCAAATGACAGATTTACAGATCAAGGTGAAATGGTAGAGTTTTGAGCCACCTTTTTAACACGTGTTTTTTTTTTTTTTGTAACTGAAGAAATATTTTTTTAACGTGTATTAAAAATTTAATTTGTGGGAGCTCTTTTGAGAACTTGTGTGGATTGCATTTCGCAGGACCCCCCCGGGTAGATTATGGGGTTGGTTCAGAGGCATACTGGGAGTCCTGGGGAGAGATTCTGATGGACCTTTTGAATCCTTTATTTGCCATTTGTGCAGTTACAGATGCATTGCAATGCTTTTCTTGACATTCCCTAGCTTGCTCTCCGTGAGATCAAGCCTAGGGGTTGCAGCACTGCATCAGGGTCAGTCTGCATGCAGCACACCCAGAGACAGGTGACTGCTCTGCTCTCTGCTGAAGCTCGAACCGGCAACCTTCTAATCACAGGCACTGATGCTTAGCTCACTTAGCCAGCCTTACAGGGAAAACAGAGAGGCATGCACTGGGGTAATCCACCCTGTAGCGAATAAAAGCATGAAGAAGCTTCCACAAGTTTGGCTTGGAAACTAAATGTCTAATTTTTTATATGTTTTTAAAATACAAGTGATTAAGGGGTTTAGCCCTTAGTCCCCTAGAAGCAAGGTAAGCACTGAGCAGCAGGCTTCCGCCTTTATTACCAAAAGGAACGATGCTGGTCTTATATTTATTTAGCTGAAAATCATTTTGTTGCACCCAGTTATTTACTTTCTTGAGGCACCAACAACAGCATGATTATTGCAGTCATTTGGTGATACAGCTGGTGAGATCTGGGGCCGCGTGAAATGCCCACTTGGTCTCTCTCTATCTCTATCTCTCTCTCTCCCTCTCCCTCTCTCTCTCGCGCTGACACCAGGGGATAAGTGTCTGTCCCGGCTGATACATTTCAGTCAGCAGGCAGACGTTACGCTGCTACATAATCATGCGCCAGATATTCATAACTATCTCTGTCGCATAAACTAACCCAGAACATCCTATCCAGACTTAAAATATAACGTTAAATACATTTTCTTTATTGTATGTTTTGTGTTAATGCTTGTACTTATAATTCATTATTGCAATAAACACACCAGAATATGAACACCAATGCTGCTATTCCTGGATAAGTACATGTTGTAACTGACATATTTCCACAATGTTGAAATAAGAATAAAACTTCACTACACACACCTGTGCAAATGCTTGACTGTGCTGTGCTCACCTACACAGGCATGACGGGACTGACTCTGACTGTGCTGCTTTTTCAATATGCTGTATTCATTGTGAATTGTTACCCATGCAAAGCAGCCCAATGCATTAAACTAACCACTTGTTTTTAAAGCAGCAGTAACCCTGACACTCTGTATAGCTCATGTGCAGGTATTTCGTAAGTTGCTTAAACTAAATCCAACTCACCAGGAGTTCAACAAGTTATTTAATGGCAGGTAACAGTTATGGTTCAGACTGAGCAAAGTTTCTCAAATATGGTTCTGACACTCATATGATGGGTGGCAATGCACCATGGTCTAAGCAGACCGATGTCGGGTACAGCATATGTACACCACATTTTGGTATGCCGCGCGCTGATTTTGTAGTGCACTTTGAAATTTACAGTCAAGTGGCCGATTCACTATATACTACACTATATAGTGGGTGAGCGGACATTTCGAACACAGCCTGGGTGCCATCTGCATAATCATGATAAGAAATCCTATATTCATGGAGAATTTGACCATATAAAATGGCAGATACTGATGAATTAACCCCTGCCTTCTAAATGGGTTCTGAACCATTTGAGCACAGTTCCTTTAGCCCGGCCCAATTTTCCAGTCCATCTAGAAATATTTTATGATCCACAGCGTCAAACACTGCAGTAAGATCTAATAACACCAGGACAGTTGATCTCCCCGATTCATTATTTAGTTGAATGTCAATTAAGGGCAGGAATTCCTCTTGGGCCTTGGGGTGCTGGCAAGGGACTCCCGGTGTGGTGCTGGTTACCATGTGCCTATGGATCTTCTGCACGCCCTATATCACCATGCACATGTGCTTGTAGAGAAACAAGAAGCATGTAATTAGCCTGCTGACACGTGCTTGACATGCACAGCCCTGATGGGGGACGACACAAGTGAGAGTCACATGGCCTCCATAACCGCTGGCACGCTTTTAGCGATCTGCCACTCTGTTAGGCTGCAGCACCTCGCCGACGGCGATCTGCCGCTCTGTTAGGCTGCAGCACCTCGCCGACTGCGATCTGGCACTCTGTTAGGCTGCAGCACCTCGCCGACTGCGATCTGCCGCTCTGTTAGGCTGCAGCACCTCGCCGACGGCGATCTGCCACTCTGGCTGGTAGTGAGGCTAATGGGTCACTCAGTGCTTGTGGGTGTAAAGCAAATCTGCAGGTATGAAGGAAGTGGGCAAGGTGAAGCATCAGTGAACAGAGCTGCACCCGGATTTAAGGGTGAATCCTGCACGCTGCAATAACGAGGTCAGAATGACTCACCTCAACTGTTACGTAACTTGGGTTTTACTGTGATACATCAGAATGTTAGTCTATAAGGCAATCACTGCTCCCTAAGCGATTCAGCCATTCAGCCTAAAGCTCACTGGGCAGACCCCCTGCCCAGTAGTTTATGTGACTGTCTACTCGTTCATCCATCCATCCATCCATCCATCCATCTATCCTTTTCTATACCCTCATGCCCTGTGCAGGGTGGCGGTGGTCAGTAAATGGCCCAAAGTCTTTTCCCACGCCTGTCACCAAGTTGTGTCCTGGTGGCCTCATCTGCATGAAGCCTGAGTGTCTCATGTTAGCCCGATTTTACGGATAAATCGGGCCAGTCAGCTGTATGGCAGTATGCCTAATGATTTTAGTTTGTTAGAATATTCATTCTTTTATTCCTTCGTTCATCTGCTGTGTTGTTGTTCTGTTCTTAGGTGTATTTTTTCAGTCATGTACGAAACAGTGTAGCCTGCCCCAGGCTCTCAATGGCTTCTCCTGCCTGGCATGTCCGAGGTGCGATTCAGCGACCTGGGTGACGTTTGCTCATCCTCTCTGCGGGGGCACTGTACACTCACCTGGCCAGCTTGCTAAGGTCAGCAGCTGTTTCGCTGGGCAGGTATCCGGTGTGAATCTGTGCAGGTAATCAGAGGGTGAGACTTCATGATCTAGGCCACAGGTCCCCAAACGTTTCAGACCAGGACTCTAAAATAACATGCCAGAGACTAGCGACTCCCACCAGGTGTGTCTGTTGACATGACTGAGTAACAAAACATAAGACTGTATCAAAACAATCATAATGAATTAAATCCCATGTTCTCTATGACCGAGAGTGGTTGCATATCTTCAGGGATAAATGCCATTATAGCCTTAGTTTTTTAGCTCTGATTTTAGGCCGTTCTGCGCTTCAGTAAAACATCTCTGTCTATGATGAGCCGGACCCAGCGAGACAGAGCGCCTCCTCAGAAGCCCGTCCGCCATGGGGGCGTGGCTGTCAGGTGACCGCGAGGCTTTGCCTGCGCTGCTGCGGGCGCGGATGCCGCTGTGTCAGCGCGGTCGCGCCCTCGCGGTTCCTCCGCGCTGATTCCCATCACATGCTTACATTACTGCTGTTGTTCCTTCCCGCTATTTCTGACACTCACATCCTGAAATCTAATCCCTATTCCGTCCTCTCGCCCCTGCCACATTCCTCTCTTCACTGTCACTGCGCCTCTGTCCCAGTATAACTCCCAGCCAAAGCTCTGCCTTGTCATCTTCCTAAGATCCCTTTAGGGCCCATATATTTTTCTATATGTTTAAGGTGTTCCCTTATTTTTTTAAATATATTTGTTTTGTTTTATTAAATTTGTAATTTTTGTTATTATTATAAATTTTATAATTTTATAATATAATTCCTTTCCCCCCAATCCCAAGGACTGCACCCTCCCCCCATCCCACGGCCTCCCCGCTTCATACCCTCAGCGTGGACAGGCGGGTCTGTGACTATGGCTGCAGGACCAGATGGCTGTCTGTCTATACTGGGCTACCTCCACCTCCCCATTTCCCTCCCCTGTTGCGAGTCGCGACTTTATGTTGTAAGGTGTACTGATTATGTGCTTAAGTTGCTGAGGTGTTTTTTCCTGTTCTCACACTGCACTCCCTATTGGAATACAGTCTGGGGGCTGTTTTTTTATTCTCCTCCTCTCTCCTCATGAAATTCGGTTTCTCTGTTCTTCCTATATCCCTTGTCTTCCTGACCTGTCTAGCCCCTATAATGTGATGATTGTGTATATGTATGGTCGGGTTGATGGCCACTATTTCGCTGGTACTTGTGACTAGTGACAAGGTGCAACAGCAATTAAGGGTTTCATCGTCATCATCATAAGCATTTTTTGGTTTCAGAAGATATCCCTGAATATCACAAGTCATTTACTATCCAGTGCCAGTAAAATATTCTTAAGGATAAGATTTAGATGGACTTAATTAATTGCAGTGGGAAATTCTGGTGCATACACCAGTAGGAATATGGTGCACAGAGCATGCCTATAGTGCCAAATAGACATGGTGCAAAGAGAGTACACCTAGTGCAAATAATGTTCACATAGTGTATATAGATTTAAAAGTAAACAGCACACAAATATCCTGAAAACACAATATTGTGATACAAGAGAGATAAAGAAATAAATAAACAAATTCAAATAATTATTTAGTGGATACAATATGTGCAATTAGAACAGAGAGCACCAGACTTACACTCAAACGAGAGAGGATGGTGGGGGTGGCACGCCTGAAGGAGGCACTGTTGAGTCTGATGGCAGCAGGCAGGAGCAATCCCCAGCATCAATTTTAGCATACTGTGGAATGAGTAGGTGGCTAAATGTGCTCCAGGATATCACCCCTTGAAGTTGATGGGCAGAATTACTCATGATATTGTCCAATTTTACCACCACCTTCTTATCTACTACTGCCTCAAGTGGGTCCAGGGTCAGTCCTGTGACGGAGCTGGCCTTCCTGATGAGTTTGTTCAGGTTCAGTCCTGTGACGGAGCTGGCCTTCCTAGTGAGTTTGGTCAGGGTCAGTCCTGTGACGGAGCTGGCCTTCCTGGTGAGTTTGTTCAGAGTCAGTCCTGTGACGGAGCTGGCCTTCCTGGTTAGTTTGTTCAGAGTCAGTCCTGTGACGGAGCTGGCCTTCCTGATGAGTTTGTTCAGGGTCAGTCCTGTGACGGAGCTGGCCTTCCTGATGAGTTTGGTCAGGGTCAGTCCTGTGACGGAGCTGGCCTTCCTGGTGAGTTTGGTCAGGGTCAGTCCTGTGACGGAGATGGCCTTCCTGGTTAGTTTGTTCAGGGTCAGTCCTGTGACGGAGATGGCCTTCCTGGTTAGTTTTTTCAGAGTCAGTCCTGTGACGGAGCTGGCCTTCCTGGTTAGTTTGTTCAGGGTCAGTCGTGTGACTGAGCTGGCCTTCCTGGTTAGTCTGTTCAGGTTTGCCACACATGTTAAAAGACCTGAGTCTCCTCAGAAAGTACAGTCTGCTCTGGCCTTTTTTATACCACATGCATGTAGCCCTGCACCACCTCCACTTCCTCACCCTGGATGGTGACTGGTGTAGAAGTGAAAAATTTCAGAATGACATAAAATGAAGACACCTTGGGATTGGAGAACTTTTCCGTTTATTTAATCTGTTCAAACAGGGATTCCCCACATGTGAACGAGAGGAGTCCCCCCTCACAAATCAACATTCATTTTTATACCTTTTCTGCAGGTGATGTTCCTGCATGAACTCGCCAGATGTTCCTCATTAGCTTGGCCCTTTGTTCCTAGTTAGCTCATATCTACTTTCTACCTTTTCAAGGTTCCAGGTACAGGGCCTTTCAGTCCTGTGATTAAAATTCCAAAAATATTCTTCAAGGGTCTCACCTATCTCTCATATGTTTATTCATATAATATTCCAGGTTCAATAATTGTCAAAAAGGGAATAAACATCTCAAAGGGGTAAAAGTACCATAATTGCTGTTGCTATTGCTACACCTATAGTACACATACACAATATGTTTTACAAACAAGCATAGTGAAACAAGAGTTAATTGAGTATGATATGTATATGAATGTAGTGAAACAAAAGCCTAATATGATATATATATGAGCATAATGAAACAAGAGTTAAATCCATATTCAGTCTCTGTCTCTCCGCCAGGAGAGCAGGAGAGCCACTCGGGGTCTGGTCATCGACCGGTGCACAAGGGGCAGTTTCCCTAATCACATAACCTGAGACTGTTTGTGTGGCCCAGCACAAAGGAGACACTGGCTGCAATCCCAGAATGCTCTCCTTCCCATTGGTGGTATAGGGCTACCAAGCTTCTTTGAGTTTCACTTTCTCACTGGTCTCGGGGGGGCTCCCTGTCACGGCAGTAGTCCACCAGCAGCCCCTTCGTCTTGCCGATGTTGCACTGACAACATTAATAACGTTAGAGCTTCATTAGATTCGCTCTTGCTTCTGGAATGTGTGAGCCACGGTGAAGCTTTGGTGACTGACCCCCTATCACCAGAAGGGGACGGTGTTACACTCCCCCCCCCCCTTAGTCTCAGAGATACCTACTGTGCTTATTAGACATAATGTCAAAGTATTGTGCTGTCTGTAGGAGTGAAACATAACGTTTCACGTTTCAAAGTTTGATTTGTCACATACGCAGTTTACACTAAATGCATTATTGGTTGGCGATGAACAATAAACGCAACAACAATCTTACAATTCCAAACTGTGCAATTGGCAGTAAAGTGATAGGTGGTGCAAGAAAGATTATGCATTTGCATACAGCATGTACCCAGCTCATGTGTGAGTGATTTGCATACAGGCCCTAAACCCTGTGTCATTTAGGACTCGTATAGCCCGGGGATAGAAGCTCCTTCCCGCGCTCTCTGTCCTGGCCTACAGGCAGTGGGAGTGTCTGCCGATTTCAGCACAGGGAAGAGGCTGGGGTGGCTGGGATCTCTGCTGATCTCCGTGGCCCTGGACCTGCATTGTCTGGTGCACATGTTCTGGATGTTGGAGGATGCGGGTCTGATTGTGCATCCAGCCGACCGCACACTGCTCTGCGGGGCCCCGTGGCTCTGCTGCGTGCGGCTCCCAAACCGGGCAGTGACGCTCCCTCTCTGGGAGCTGTCGATTGCAGCCGCATAGGAATTCTCCAGTACCAGGTGGAGCGGCCTGGAGGCTTCGCTCCATGTCCTTCCAGCACCATTGAAAGAAAATATCATTCAATGTTTTCTTAGCAGCTACTTCAGAAACAAGGTTGAAAAGGCCTTGTTGAGATGACTGGCACAGTGCACTTCTGTTTCCGGACAACAGGTGGCAGCACAGTATTATAGGCTGGGCCAGTGGACTGTGGTGTGGCTCTGTTAATGAGCTAGCAGCTGTCAGCTGTGCTGTTGACCTGAGAGTCAGTCAGCATGTTTCTCTGCCCTGAACTTGTTGGAAGGCTCAACTTTAAGAAAGCAGGCCCCATGAGTTTTTTGAGGCAACAGGTAGGGCGCATTTATTTCTCATTTTGGGGCAAAACCAAGCATACTAAGATCAGGAAGGGATTTTGTTATTCTCTCAATAATCAATAAATGGGGCTTACAGCCGCTTTGCTAATAAAAGCAAAGCAAAATAATCCACCAATAACTTGACACCATCAGTTTGTGATTCATCCCTGAAATACCCTGGGCAGGGTGCAGCAAAGGTGACACACACACACAAGGTCTACATATTCATATCTTTATGGTGACTCTCCATTCATTTCTATGGGCAAAACCCTAATCCCAGCTATAACAGCCTTAGCCCCTAACCAGCCCTAACCTTAATCATAAGTAAGCAAACAAAATACAAGACTTTTGGCATTCTTAGTTTTTTGATTGCATTAATAATTTTTCATAAAATGAAGTAGTGAGGACTGAAAAGATGACCTCGCTTGTCAGGTTTTTTAAAGATTTGCGATACTTGTGAGGTCCTTCGGTCCTCACAGTTATACACACACACACATACTTAACACCCTGTTTACACTGTGCTATGCTCTGCAGGAGAGGTGGGAAACTCCATATTTGTCTCCCTGTGTCGCAATGCAGCTGTTGCTAGGAAGCGGTTGCCTAGCAACCGCAGTGGGGCTGTACGCACAGGCAGCCTCCTTACTCTCCTTATCCAGTTAATTTTCCCCGTTTGCCCTTCTAAATGACTGTCATGGGGGGTGTTATCAGAAGGAACACTACCGCAGTTACAGCCTGTGCACTCTTTATGCTGCATGAGCAAGGTATTACTCTGTTTTTGCACCAAAAAGCTGCGAATGTCTTAGTAAGATGAGCCCTGTATGTATACTGTATGTATAATGTAAGTGCATGGATGTATGGCGCGGAAGCTGCTAGGGTTAGCTAGCCAGTCGCACACGGTCTCCCGGTGATCCCGTACACCGAAGCTGGGGGGTTGAGGTTACATCAATGTGCTGATCCTTAGGGCCAACCTTGCAAAGACAGGTGGTTAAATTAAGCTTTAAAGGTACTTTTCCCATATGCTTTTGGTAATAAGTTTACACTGTTCTTAGAAGGACATGCAGGCTCTGGGACAGTGTCCGGAACCTCAGTACCCCCAGGGCTGCTGAAGCTGTATTGAGATGGTGTAGGTGGTTGGGTCAGGTTGCCATGTTGGGCAGCACATGCGGTGGCTTTGTTGAGTGACCTTTATGTTACAATAAAAAGCTCCTGTCTGACATGAGCCCAGCTTGGCCAAACAAACGCTGCAGAGCCAGAAGCTGGAGCCTCTCCTGCGAGTCTTTGTGTACACAGTGCCTGTAGCATCCCACTCTCAGCAGAGACCTCAGTGAATTGTGGGGGAAATCCCTGGCTGTCAGCTTCCCCTCCCCCCCAACAGACCTGCAGCATCTCCCTTCTCGGCCCTGTGCTTCCCAACCCAGACCTCGGGGACCCACAGACAGGCCATATTTTTGTTCCCTACCAGGGAGTGAAAATGTGACCTGTCTGGTGGTGAGTTGGGAGGGAGCAAAAACATGGACTGTCTGTTTGTCCCCGAGGACCGGATTAGGAAACTCTGATTTACATCATGCCACCGCCTGCACTGAAAGAAATTCCTTGTACTTCAAATACTTGGTGAATAAAGATTCTGACTCTGACTCTGATTATCGCTGTTGTCAGTGGCAGTGGTCATGCTACTGTGTCCAGCCGGCCCTTTAAGGCTCGTCTTCCCTTCTGACTTTTATTGAAGCTGCCCAATGCTTCCTTTGTCTTTCCTTACTCCGGACCTGTTTGCAGGCTGATTCTGTGTTTCCAGGGCAGATTCAGTGGGAAGTCCCTCCTCCTGAGGTCATTCCAGGCCACGTGCGGTACACGCCCATCCCCTTGGAGGCACAGCCCTAGAACAGATCGTCTTCTGTACCAGCACATGTGGGTGTGCTGCACTTCCAGTCAGACCACAAGGGGGCTCTGCAGATGACAGCCATGATTTGGAAGTTACAGCACCGTGAGAGTGTGTGGTCCAGATCTCCATGTGGAAATAAACCGCTGTCATTTTCATCCTTCTATCTCCAGCTTGCCTTTCTCTTTTAACAAGCATGCAACACTGCTTTGCACCCCTGTAAGGGTCTTTGGTGGTGAGATTGTTAAATTCTCTCATCTCTCAGTGCACACCGGACAGAGAGTGAGGGTGGTGGGAGAGAGGAAGGGGTTTGGGAATTTACTGGAAAAGAACCTGGGATTTGGAACAGGAAGTGATACATGTGGTAATTCCCGTGATGTAAAGAAAACAACGTTTGCTTTAATTTGCCTTGAGAACTCAAGCCAGAGTCTTCAAGGTGAAACATGTAATATTATACAACATATATATATATCTGCAGAGTAGGCAGAATGGGGATCCAGCGGAAGTGGATTCTAATTCCAGCTGCGGGGTTTTGAGTATCTTGGCTTACCTCATGTTCAGAGAGGACGTTCAGGTGAGTCCTTAACTTTCATTTCCTGGTGTGCATCTGTGTAAATGTGCCCTGTGATGGACTGGCATCCTGAGCAGGGTGTGCCCTGCCTGTGCCCTGTGATAGGCTGGCATCCCGAGGTGGGTGTGCCCTGCCTGTGCCCTGTGATAGAATGGCATCCTGAGCAGGATGTGCCCTGTCTGGTGCCCTGTGATAAGCTGGCATCCCGGGCAGGGCGTGTCCTGCCTGTGCCCTGTGATAGACTGGCATCCTGAGCAGGGCGTGTCCTGCCTGTGCCCTGTGATTGGCTGACATCCTGAGCAGGGCATGTTCTGCCTGTGCCCTGTGATAGGCTTGCATCCCGAGCAGGGTGTGCCCTGCCTGTGCCCTGTGATAGGCTGGCATCCCGAGCAGGGTGTGCCCTTCCTGGTGCCCTGTGATAGACTGGCATCCTGAGCAGGGTGTGCCCTTCCTGTGCCCTGTGATAGGCTGGCATCCCGAGCAGGGTGTGCCCTGCCTGGTGCCCTGTGATAGGCTTGCATCCCGAGCAGGGTGTGCCCTGCCTGTGCCCTGTGATAGGCTGGCATCCTGAGCAGGGTGTGCCCTTCCTGGTGCCCTGTGATAGTCTGGCATCCTGAGTAGGGTGTGCCCTTCCTGTGCCCTGTGATAGGCTGGCATCCTGAGCAGGGTGTGCCCTGCCTGGTGCCCTGTGATAGACTGGCATCCTGAGCAGGGTGTGCCCTGCCTCGTGCCCAGCATTTCTGGGATGGGCTCTGGATCGCTGACCCTAAGTAGCTAACACGTCGCCAAAAATGGAGAGATTAATATGCCACAAATAATCTTTCCTAGTACATTTTTCATTCCCTGCCAGGTGTACGCTGTTTACCTCAGCAGGGTAGGGCTCGGTTGTGTCTGGGAGGTTTTCGGTGCAAATCCTCCTGGCTCAGAAATTATATTACTTCTGGGCTCTTGGAAAAGGCTCCTGACCTTGACTGCTGCCTTAGACCTAAAGCTTTGGTCTCACCTGTATATTAACATGTGTGTCTCTCTCACATGGAGAAGAGGATGGGATGCACAAACACTACCCAGTTTCCCCGCTGGGATGAAGAAAATATCACTCTTCTGTGCTATACAGTCATACACAGATTTTACAGATAAATTCTGCAGCACTGAAGTCACTTTCTCAAAACTCTTCTCTCATTTGCCATAACATCAGTGACGTTATGCTGCTAATCTGGGAATCATTTCTCATCGCTTTCATCCAAAATGCATTCAGTGACTAACTGACTCAAAATCCACCACGATCACATTTTCTGCAACCGCTTGTCTGTTCAGCCTCGTGAGGGACCCGGAGCATATGCCAGAAGCTTCAGGCGCATGGCAGGGAGCAAGCCAGGATGGGCCGCCAAGCCATGACAGGGCACACTCACTCACTGATCAGGGGGACCTGCTCCAGGGGCTGCTTTCTCAAAAATAAAAAATGCACATCACTTCGGATCAAAGAGTCTTTTTAGAGAACAAAAGCACTGGACTCTGAGAGATGGGCATTGACCAGCTCTCTCTCACATCTTTGAACTCGTGGCAAACAAACATATTTTCATATTCATACCCAAGGAATCATGCTAGAATGGGTGGTTGCCATGGTGATGGGGATTCCCAGTCTCCAGGAGACCGTAATTGATAGGAACTCTTGGAGAGGCGCTAACTGGGTCACAGGAGTGGGAAGATGGAGCTGGGATCTGGAGATGAGAGGGATTATTGTATGTGTGTGTTCTTGTGTAGATGTGTTGTCGTGTGTGATATTACCTATTCTCCCATCCCAGTCCCACCCCATTTGTATAACCTCAGTTTTATAATAATCTGTGACCGCAATGAAAAATGTAAAAATGCCAAAAGTCTTGTACTTGGGTTGGTTACTTATGCTTAAGGTTAGGGCTGGGTTGGGGTTAAGGGTGTTGTGATTGGTATTAGGGTTTTTCCCATAGAAATGAATGGAAGGTACATGGGTCTGTCTGCGCGTGCATGTGTGTGAGGCAGTAGGGGTAGGACGTCATATCTGAGCGTGTCAGCGAGAGCAGATAAGCACAGTAGTGGAGCAGGCCGGACGGCTGCAGTCCGGGGGCAGCGTGTTGCTGACGGGAACAGTGTGTGGTGGCAGTCAGCAGGCCCACAGCCGCACGGCCCCTTCTTAAGCAGCTCACTGCCTGCCAGCACACAGTCCTCCACAAGGCTGCTAGGCTTGCAAGGCTGTCTGATTCTTCAAGCCTACATTTCACCTCAGGCTTTCACTGCTTTCTGGGCGCCTCTACATTTTCCTCATAGTTTTTGTTCAGATAGGATCCTTTCTAGCCTGGATATCAATTGGCTCCTGTGGAATTGCTATGGATGCTCTTCGGAAGCAGTGGAGCTGGCCTGAATATTCCCTGGCAACAGTGGAACTGCCCTCAATGTTCCTTGGCAACAGCAGAGCGTTTATCCTCTACACCAGTCGGAACAATCTGGAATTCTCAGAAAACTTCTATTATAAATATCCTGGCCGAGTGGCGTGTGCGAGTGTTTTATTTATGCTTAGGCGGTGTGCTTTCATTTCTGCGACTATTTACATATTTAATTTTCCCTTCCTCTCCAAGCAATGTCCCTTAGCAGCTCTTGTGCAGTTGGACTGGACAGGCTTCCGTCAGTGAAAGGCTGGTCAAGAGAGCTCAAGGAGAAGATATGTGTTTAAACTCATAACACCAGAAGACGGTTCAGTCAAGCTCTGGGCCTAGTAGGGGAGACCAGAGACAACTATCGAATTTTTTCATTTTTATAGAATATATGAAAATGTCCTGTGTGCCACTCTTCTGCCCTGACCAGGATAAGCAGGTGTAAGATGGATGGATGGATGGATGGATGAATGGATGGATGGATGGATTACTACACACTTTTTTGCCCACCAATCACCACCAGTTTATTCACATGACAAGTTTAGTACATTAATCTAAAACTCTTGCTGCTTTATGAAGGTTATGAGGTAATAGTCTTTGGTCCATGAGTTAAATATGCAAAAACAAGAAATACTGCCAGGGCAGACATAACCTTGATGAAATACTCCATCTGAATGAAACTGCAGCATATTAGAACCTTCCTGCATTTCCCCCGATATCTGCAGCAGACGTTTAGTGTGTCATGAGATTCCCTTTGGCGTGGCCCCTGAGGCCTGCTGGGAGCTCGCAGATATCTCTATTTCCTCTCTCCACTCCCCTGAAGATGCCATCATATTTATCTTCATGATTGCCTTTGGACTGAGGAACGTCCTGTTTCATTTTTGGCTGAACGAAAGGAGAATAGGCCAAATGGAAGAAGTGAAGAGTGTAAACTTTTCGGAATGAAGGATTCACAGAGCCATGCCCTCTCTCCCCGGGTTAGCGCAATCCAGAGTGTAATTACAGCTCAGTGCTGAATTATTTACCAGTGTTCCGGGGCTGGGCCAACATAGCGTTGTGACACCCCTCTACCCCCCCCATCACGGGGGGGGGGGGGGGGGGGGAGGCGCCAATTTGCAGGGTGCACAGAAATACACCCTTGTTTAGAGTTGCTATGAAGTTCAGGAGGACGTTTTCTCTCTACTCAGCCACAGTGTCATTTGCATGGGGCCTCAAGCTTTGCGGACCCCCCTGCTGGCCACAATCAGTCACTGCATGCCCCCATCTCTGCTCAGTTTGCGCTGGATTCTGTGAATGTTGCTTTTGATAAACTACTGAAAAAGAGCAAACGCAGTAGGATGATGACAGGAAAGTGCAGCCTGGAGGGAGTGGCAGGTCCTGTCCAGCATGTCAGGGAGCTGCTGGCGGGTCACTGAGGACTGAGCGACTGCGTCCCATTGCTGCGTTTCCTCCCCAAGGCTTTACGCTCCACGCTCATCTCCTCTCTCACTTCCTCACTCATCTTCACGCTCATCTCCTCTCTCATCTCCATGCTCACCTCCACTCTCACCTCCTCTCTCATCTCCACGCTCACCTCCACTCTCACCTCCTCACTCATCTCCACACTCACGTCCACTCTCACCTCCTCTCTCATCTCCACGCTCACGTCCACTCTCACCTCCTCACTCATCTCCACGCTCATCTCCTCTCTCATCTCCATGCTCATCTCCTCTCTCATCTCCACTCTCACCTCCTCTCTAATCTCCACCCTCACCTCCATTCTCATCTCCACGCTCACCTCCATTCTCATCTCCACGCTCACCTCCATTCTCATCTCCACGCTCACCTCCACGCATGGTCCTGAGATTAGCGCAGAGACATACTGGGATGAAAGATGAAGTCATGCTGGGTCACGTGACCCCACTCACCTGTTTGCTTCTGTCACAAATCGTCGCACTCAGCTGGCATGATGTTTTTAATTTGGAGAAACTGAAAAATCACAAGATCAAAATCGGTGAGCCCAATGTTTCAGAAAGGGATTTGTGGACTGAAGTTAAGAATGTATCGCTGTGTGACAAATGTATGACTGATGTCTGGCAAGACACGGATCACATGACACACACTAGCAGGCCACGACCAACAACACGCCAAGCGAAACTAAACGAAACTTCAGTAAAGCAAAAACCCAGCGACAGTACCGAGGTTACTAATAATTTTATGTCTGGGCACTCTCTGATAGGTGTTTGCTCTTTGTAATGCCATCCTCTAACCTTTACAAATCAAGCATGTATTTTGGTCTCCAGAATGAGCCAGTGAGCCTGCAGTACTGTGTGCGGAAGCAGCACGTGCATTTATAAATCAGGTGAGTCACAGAGACACACCCATTAAGCAAGCCACATAACCACATGTGTGAGTTATCGAGGAATAAACGCACATGATTGTTTGTGAAATTGTGCACATGACACACAATAGAAAATAGCATGGATGCTACAACGTTTGTTAGCAGCAAACTATGCAGAGTGGAGGCCTTATGGGCCTAAAAGGAAGTGAAGCCATCTTTGGCAGCAGAATCCTGCCAGCCTGCTTAAGGAGCCATGTGTCCTTAACTTCACTTACCTGTTTTTTCACTTAAATGTTCTTTTGTGATATGTTTTTCGTGATGTCACATGATATACATATTATCAATCACTTATGTTTTATGATGGCAATCTTACCATTCAATACCATTCATTCGGGGTGATAGCCTTGTGATGCCCATGACACCTGTTGTGTTACCATTGGTTGTCCATGATGTCCGTTGTTTCTGAATTTTATTGATTTTCTTTTTAAAAAAGCTCCTCCAATGACGTCTTATGAAGATGTCGAACGTCTCACTGATGAGAGGGCCACCACTTTTGCTTTCAGGGATTTGGATTGCCAACAAACCCCATTCCCTCCTATTCAGATGGAAACACAGTCCGAATACATTGGGACGGGATCATTTGGAGTTCTGTAAGAAGTGCTGTGACATTTTGAAGAAGTGTCTCCTTGACCTCATGCTACTAGCTACTGAGAATCAAAATAAGAGACTGGCTTTGGTCCGTCAGGAAATTACCGATCTGGAGAACCAGATCCAGAGCAAGTTCTCCTCCGCCCAAATCAAGGGACGGCTGGAGAAGTGAGGGACACTGCATACCTACAAGATGGAGGCACAGTGGGGAAAAATACTGGAGGGAAACTTTGGATCCCCCAAACGATAATGTTTACCCTTGGCTTCAAGGTAAACACTGGTGCAGAGCACCACGTCAGCCAAAATCCCCAAACAGCATCTCCTCGAGTGAGATCAGCACCTATATCTATTGGCCTGGAGCTTCTCAGCACGGTCCATAGAACGTCGCGGATGACACTGAGGGAGAAAGGAAACCCGCAGCATCCAGCGTCATGAACATTTTCTTGACACAGTTAAGTAATGACCAATTGTGTGTATTATCCAGGGGACTGGAGATGCCCACAAAGTGCCTTCTCTTCAAAGACACCTGTCAGCCCAGGATCTCCTTCATATGGAGCTGGCGTCATTCAATATGCACCATCTGTCTAAGCTCATACAGAGAGATTGACTGATTATTATTAACCAGCCTGTGGAAAAGAGACAGCATTTTACGAAGAAGCTATTGCTATATTATACGCTCTCCACTACTCAGCAGCAAGTTTCCACATGCCTTCAGAAGTCCAGAAGTGGGTTTGTTTTCTCTGGGGCCACACTGAAAAAGTCACTTTGGGGACCCTGCTTTCTGCCCAAGATGGTTAAAAAATGAAATAGCAGGTAAGTAGTGTGAGAAGATTGTAGCAGAACCTGCTGTTTCAGCATCTCCTAAATAAGGAATGCATTAATTTAATAAATGGTGTACCGACTGTTTGTGGCCAATAGGGGGCCCAAGACCTTGGGGGGGCAAGTGAATGCATGCTTTGAGTGGTGGTAAACACTGCCACTACTCCGACACATCACAGTTACAAGACTCGGCGATTAAGAAAAGTTTTAATACTAACAATTAACGTTACGTGTAGAATAATTTGAGGCTGTTAATATGCTAAATGACTTGGCATGCACATGATGGGATGGGCCACCACACACTGCTCTAACTGGAGCGTCTATGGCAGCCCTAAGCTCACCAAAGCAAACATACCCAGAGCCGCTATCATTTCATAGAGCCATTTTATACTCACAATCGGTTGCCTTGGAGGCACACAAGCACACTCATATTAAGCCTGGGCTCACCTCCCAGCTACAGCTCATGGGATCCAACAGATCACATTCACCTGGATCAGCTCCACTTTCCAGCAGTGGTCAGACATCATGCCAGCATTATTACTACGGCAATAAGGGCCCCTTTGTCCAGCATCAACAGTCCATTCAGCTCCATCAAGGTTCCACCGGTCACTGTACACAGAACAATGTCTGATCATGGCCAGGTCCTAAGTGATGGTAACTGGACACCTGGCCCAGAATCAGATACCTGCCAGGTATCAGACGATCCAGACCACCCTTAGAAAACGCTACTGCTAGCTCAGGTCTTATTTCTCCTTTCAGGGAAGTCCGCTTCACATTTAGCTCACTTCCCACGAAGATGAGGTGAGATCGATGAAATATCTACCAGTAAGAGGGTCCCAGTAATGTCCTGTCATCAGATTTGTGACGCCACCGTCAAACTGCAGCATTGCAGAGAACACTTTTTTTTCGGAAAGGTATTTTTTTTCCCCAGCTTGCACCATCTCTGGATCCTGGTTCAGGCCCAGAGTATTAGGTGACCCTACTGATCTTTCCGAGCACCAATTACTCCGGTTACCACCGCAGGCATCAGGTGTTAATCCAATCCATCAGCTTTTCCTCCATCACTCCACGTTTGATTGTGAGGTAGAACTATAGGTAGCAATTAATTCCATGGGCCTTTAACCTCCAGTTCTGGCACTGCCTGAGCTAACTCATTTACCACATTCAATTATCCAGCTGCCTGGGTAAATGGGTTAATGCCAGGTATTACCTTTTTATTTGGATAAAAGATGCAGATGAGTGTGTAAATATGAGCTGATTGCTGTGTGATTAAAACTGCTCTCAAAAGTTTTGAGTGTAGAGCATGAACATGCCAGTGGCTCACTCCTTGGTTAGTTCAGCTCATCTGAAGAAGTGCTTTTTTGACCTCGGCACTGAGTCGATTCTTCTGCGCCAATTCGACTCCCTCTGCCTCTTCTTCTCCCGATCTGCATTCACCCTCATCTGCCCTCTTTAGGTGCATGACAGGTCCTACTCTCTCTACCATCTGTTTGGAGACCCAGACTTCCACCATCCCAGTTCCTACAAGCATGCATCACAGCCTCTACTTCATGCCACTTCCACTGACCAACGTCGCGTCTTCCTCTGTACTCAGACGGGCCACAGTCGAGCCTGCTTTTGCCACGGAAAGGCCCCCCAAGCAGAGCTGAGGGACACCCACCTCCCCTTCCTATCTTACCCACACCGCTGCGATTGGACATTACATGATGACAGCTGATCTCTGGAGGAGCTGTTAATGCAAATGTGCCCCCCCCCCCCACCTCCAGGAAATGGCTTGCTTACAAGCTACACTGTACGCCACCCGCCTCGTTCTCCTCCATATTCTTGGGGAGGAGCTGGACAAGGATAACGAGCTATTTAAGGCATCACTAAACGCAAACAGAAGCAGAGGCTCACCCAAACACGAGCATGAGTTTCCTGGCAACAGTAGCATAGATTTTAGGGATACCTGTGCGGTCTTTCCTCTGCCATGACACGTGCGGAGACTCACAGCCCAAGTATCGCCTTCATTAACTGAGAGCTGAGAAAGGTGGGATCCATCAGGACTGCACGTTAAGACACGTAACCCTGGGACAGTCACTTCTGGTGTTTGTGCTGATGTGATTAGATTAGATTTAACGTTAGTGTTAATCGCACCAAAAATCAAACAACGAAATGCAGTTTGGTGTTTAATCTAAAAGAGCCAAAGAGTGCAAAAATCCTAGAAACAGGTGTACAATATATAAACAAACAGAAATGTAGAATGTACATCTATACAGTGATATATGTGGTATACATGGTATAGTATGAATAATGAATATACGCAGCACCTGGGATTGAAACAATAAAAATGAAATGGCCGATTATTTTGTATCACACTTAGTGAAGTTTGGTTTATCCAGGTATCCAAATGCCCACACTGGCCTAGACAATAAACAAGGTTGCGACAGGATAGATTAGCCTAAACCAACAAGCAACTTATAGCTATAACTGCTGATCACCTTGGTTCTGGTTCACTGAGGGTAAAAAAGGTTTTAAAAGCTCAACTGAAGTGGAACCCTGCAGTTACATTCGACCCTGTGCCTCTAGTGCGGCAAATGATGAAAATGCAAACCAGCTCCTGCATAACTACAGTATCTGGTTCTGATCTCAGTCCTCTTCATACAGGGGCAGCTGCAGGCCGTTTGACTACCTAAGGCTGATATTTGGCTATCAGCATTTTCGGCCCACCATCACATTAAAGGTGTTTCGGTTACTGACACCTTATTCCTGCAGCAGGGACATTTGAATAGTTTCGCAGGCTGCCCCACCATCATTTTCCTGTCACTGAAGCAAACAGTGTGTGTCCTGGTAGCCAGTGAACAAGTCTGTAGTGTCTTCTTCTGCTGAGACCCTTGTGATCTTAGAAAACTTTCAGTGTCAACTTTGACACTCGCTTACCCATCACAGTAGGACCAATCTGTCGCGTGTCAAACATTACTTAGTATTATACAAGGCACAGCTGTCTGTAGGTGGCAGGCAGTTACACCAGCTCAAGGTCAGTGACTCATGAGCTAGACAAGGCACACCCAAGGCCACACCTTCACAGAGACACAGTAAGCAAACACATTCAAGTTAAGGGTGACTTTACTTCACCATCAGCCAACACCTTCAGCTGCGTGGTAAACGTTTGACTAATGAATCTCGCCCAACATTATTTTCACTCTCTTCTCATCATATTTTTCTTATACACTGGATGGGTGGACAAAATAGCAAACACCTAACAGTATAACATCAAACACCTAGTGAGGAGTATGGCCAAACTTCAGAAGAGTTCTGCATAGGTGCTTTCACACCGCCAAAATGCTTTTCTAGAACCTGAACCTTTTTCGCAGGAACTCAGCCCGAATGTAGTCCCTTGTAGGCAGTCCCAGAACCCATTTTTAGTACCTGCTCCAGACTAGGTACTTTTCACAAACTACTAGGGTGGGGTGACCACAAGCACTGGTGCCAACTTGGAAGTTACACGGAAGTGCAGGAAAACAGACGGAAGTTGCGGAGCAAAAACTGAGCTAATGGAATTATTTTGTGAGATGGAATTACCCCTATTACACTGAATGCACAAAGTAATACATTTCTGCCTGCGTCTCCATATTTCTCCACCAGAAAAAATCAATCTCTAAGCAATATGCTTTTGTCTAATATCGCTGGTGCCAGCGAAGAAACTGGCCAGTGCTTATTAGCAGGATAACGTTACATTGTTTTTTATTCTGTGGAAAATGAAAGATCGATCAGCTGGCCGTATTTAATAAAAATCATGAACATGTCGCAGGTCATATGAGTAAAATAAAAATAAAAGGCTATATGCCGCTATGATCACAATCGATCCCTCCAATAACTAACACCTTACAAAACAGCTTATTTATCCTCTGTTTGGTGTGGCAGTGTATTTTGTATGAAATCATGCATGAAGTCTAACCTACGTGCTTTTTGCATCTCTCCAGGTCCTGTTGTGTGGTGTAAAAGCAACAGATGAAAGTGGCCAGGATCTTCAAAAATACCTGGTGCAGACAGCCCAGGGATGTGTAAACCAGGACCAGGCTCTGGAACTTTGTGGAAAGGACAGCCTTCTTGGAACTGCACTTGTTACTGCACTTGTCATTGTGGTTTCATTTTATTCACCAGTCTATCGATATCAGCATAATAATAAGCAGGGTGGTGCAGTTGTTGGCACTGTTGCCTCACACCTCTGGTTATGGGGTTCAAGTCTCTGCCCTGGCTCTGCAAGATCTTCCATTTTGGTCACTGGATTTCCTCCAGGTACTCCTTCCAAAAAGTGGATGGCAATAATAAGCCCAAGTTCAGAGCTTTCCGACACATTTTCTAAATGTTTGTCATTCAGCAGCAACCCGAAAATACCTACAGAAAATGGGTAAATGAGGGCTTTTCAACCAGCTTACAACTCTCCTGCTCCTCCTGGCTTTGTGGCCAGACCCTGGCTGCAGGCACAGAGCGGCTCTCTAACTCAACTACTCTTTGCTGTTAAAGATGGCTCCCGCAGCAGCCATTAATAGGGAGGTCTGGCTCCCTTTAGGCCAGAATGTGTGGTTGCTAGGCTACAATACATTTCTCAGATGCAACGGCCAGCTCAGCTCTTATCGTTCATTTGCAAATGACTCTAAGAACGGCAAGCTGTACCATCCTGGCACAGGACCATGCTGCTTACATCCCTAACAGGTGAGGTTTGTGCAGCCTTCAGGCACCAGAGAAACAAGTCACAAAATACCTCCAGTTAGCACATGACCTACTCATTAACAAGGCAATTACCACAGTAACCAATGGCCAAGATGACCATGCACTGGTTCTGCGGTTGGTGAAAGAATAAAAATGGCCGAGGACCTTTAAAAGTCACAGCATTGCTCAGACTTGCCCGATATTCTAATCAACACAGTATTCCATTGCAAGCTTTCTGGGTGCAGACAGAACATTTCCCATTGCTGCCAGGCCTCAGCACTGGCTATTCCAGCCCAATCCTTTCACAGGTCCATCCCAAAGCACTTTGCATGTACAGGGTGTACAGTGCAGCTAAACCCAGAGTACATTCACCAGCTCAGTGGGAGAATGTGTTCAGGGCTCCTTGTAGCTCCTCACCCACACACAGTAGCTGCTCTTCAAAAGGAAAGCAGAGGGGCAAGAACTGACATTTAAAAACAAAACAAGAAGGGTATTTTCATCGTTTGCTTAATTCACTTTAGTTTGACGCACATCTAATGTAACAGGAAGCAATACAAAAACAGGCTCACACTGTAAACACCGCAATGACAGATGAAGCCTCTTCAAACCACACCTGTGGGTGAAGCGTTTTCTGGCTGCTTACGCAACCCTCCTTAAAAAGGGTGCCATTCTAGTACAGTAAACAGGAAGCAGAAACGAGGGGGATATGAGCACCTTCCTTACAAGGCAAAGATGACATATGATAACTACTACTCTTGTCCGTGGGGAAAAAAAAAAGAAGAGCCCTTGGAATGATATACAAATATTTTTTAATGATACAGAACATAAGTGATTTGTACTTGTGGCACCAAGGTAGCCCTTAACATGCTCCAACGAGTCCTGCAAACTGGATATTTAAAAATAGACAGCCCAAACAACCACATTACAAAACAGTACTACTTCTGAGTTTGGGTAAATTGTACATTTTCTCTCTTTATTGGAAAAGAAATATACAACTTGGAATGAATTCTTTGAGGGAAGTCTGTGCCATAAGCAATTTTAAAAAAAGTGACTAAAACATTAAAAGCAGAGTCTTGAGTACAGAACACATACAAAAATTAAGTTGTATGAGGCAATACACCCGTTTCTTAAAGCCCTCCCCCCTGTTTTGCAGTAGTGCAATGCTGAGTTCCCACATTTAGAGAGACGTTGTCCATAGTGCATGCAGAGAGCTTCCTCCACACTGAAAAGGCTGCATGCCAACATTGCTGCTGAGTGATGTTCTACTTCAATGAGAGCCCCGGGATGCCCAGCGGTGCAAAGCTGGAGGGGGCGGGACCGGGTAAGGCGCCTGTCACGCTCCGAGAGAAACAACCACTCCGGGGGGCCATGCCACCACCCCTCCAATTACACGGAAATGACGGCAAGAGATTAAAGAGGGAGGGAAGAACGCAAATCCAAAGTGGTAAACATGCAGTTCCTTTGGACAGCAAGGGGCACAGGGGATGTGAAACAGATAAATTAGAGGGGGAAGAGTTTTACACGGATGCTGTACAAGGCCTTCACTTCGCTGTCATCATCTGTACGAACTCTGTGGGAATTAGAGGGAATCAATTAGGAGATGCAATGTACCATACAAGTTACGTAACAAAAACTTTGAACAAAAATTTTGAAACTAACAAAATTACTTTGAAGGGCCTGTGTAGGAACTAACTGAAGAGGGGGGGGGAGGAAAAAAAAAAAAAAAAGCACAGGGAGGACGCAAAGGCGACAAGAACTAGTTAAGTCAAGATACAGCGGAGCTACAAAGCAAGTCCGGTTTTGCTCCCAGCTTTCATTTACTACACCGAACAGCAGCTACAAACCACCTGAGCTTATATTGAATAGAGTATGGCCCAATTTAACCATGTGCAAATACCAGAAATAGATTCATTAAAACTTAAATAGATACATTAATAAAAGCAGCCACTGAACAAGGTCAAACATAAGGTGTGCCACTAATGAAGTCCTCTCATGAGAGATGTGATGCATTTTGGGAAGAGGAGGCTGCAACAGCAGCATGACAATCCAAGGGGGCTACTTTACACTTCATTCATGAGAACAGCCGACAGGAAGCTGGCGTTCTGCGCTCACTCACAACAGCAGCTCGACCGTGCCACAGCGGCTCGCGTACCTTCATAGTTGACCTGGCCGTCACCGTCTATGTCCGCTTCCCTGATCATCTCATCCACCTCCTCATCCGTCAGCTTCTCACCCAGGTTGGTCATGACGTGGCGCAGCTCAGCTGCGCTGATGTAGCCGTTGCCATCCTAGAGATGCAGATGGACACATTAGTCAGCCTGACTCACGAATGTGAACACATGCACCCGAACGCTCCTGTAATCATAGCCTGATCGAAAAAACATCAGAAGACAGCACACAAAGTCAAAGTCCTCTGTCATGCACATGAATCCATATACTGAAATGCTTATGGCAAAACTCAAGTAAACACTCACACATTCAGATAAAAAGACTGGGGAGTGCACAGCTTCAGTAGTATCAGTATAAATTAAGTAAGCTAAGCCTCTAATGAAGAGTTAGCAAGTCACCCAAACAAATCCCGAATAACTGAAAACACTGTCCAAAACCGTATTGGTTATTCAAATACTGAGGATGTGCTGACATTAAATTAAGCTAAGCATTCAAACACCGGTGTGGTTTAACAATACCTTTTACCTGACAAAATTATCAGAACACCTTCAAATGTGGGTTGTAACACCAACAAATTACACCCCACCCAACTAGAGTGAATATGTTTCACTATACACTGTCACAAACACCACTCATTCTACAGGAACCAACCATATTTTCAAAATTATATATGACTTCACTTAGAGGAAAAATATTCAAATACAAATACTAGCCACAAACTCTTCAGTTTCAACTTCCTCATTTCTCACCTAGACTATAAGTAGACACTGCGTACAAGTGAAAATCAGATGACAGATGCACTGCCCATTTCAAATAGGACTCAGCGCTACATGACTAGCCAATCAGGAACAGCCACATTTGTTTCTGGATAAAAACAGTCCTCCTCACCTTATCGAAGACACGGAAGGCTTCCCTGATCTCCTCCTCACTGTCTGTGTCCTTCATTTTCCTGGCCATCATAGTAAGGAACTCTGGGAAGTCTATTGTTCCATTTCCTAGGGAACAGTTCAAGAAGGCCAAAATGAAACGACTACACACACACATGAACATCAGTCCACTGCACATTACAATCCAGCTTCTGTGTATGTTGCATTTGGTCCAGTGTGGAGGGGGGGGGTAACCTCACCATCAGCATCCACTTCATTGATCATGTCCTGTAGCTCCGCCTCAGTAGGGTTCTGGCCCAGAGAACGCATGACCGTGCCCAGTTCTTTGGTGGTGATCGTGCCATCACCATCCTTGTCAAATAGAGAAAAGGCTTCCTTGAATTCTGGAACAAAAAGTCAGTGTCAGAACTGCAACGTGGAGTACACCCCAACAAGACACACATAACCTAAATATGTACCAAAATGAAACTAATTCACACTGCTGATACAACCCAAAACCATTCAGGGACCACAACGACATGCAGTGAGCCTCAACATACTGATGCCAAGGCAACAAGGACACAAAGAGCACAGCTGCCCGGTGCTTCAGCTGGTGGGACAATGCCTCCTTCAACGGCTTGAAAAGTGCCAAATTACTTTGTGTGTGAGTCTGTGTGTGTATATGTAATAAAATACTGAGGATACAGTGATAAATTTTAAGCTTGGTAGTTCATAAATCCTTGTGTTCAATGTGTATGCATTAGTCCACGCATTAAGTAAAACACTGCAGGGAGTGAATGAACGCGCTCTCTTTAAAAGCTGAAATGAAATTACCACCAAAGCCTAGTGGGCGTTTGAGTAACCAGATGGGTGTGGACATGAATGTCAAACAGGAAACCTGCTAAACGTGTACCTCCTGCAACAGGACAACACTCAAGATGCTAAAGGTAGGTGACCCGGCATTCAGAAACTGTCCAGTTATGCCCAACCAAGCCTTCTAAATTTCACCACCAAAACCAAAATCTAATCTCTTCTACCAAAATGACTCTGCTTTGCAGAGATTCTAAATTAAATACTGTTTCTCTGAACAGAAACACCAAAACATACCAGCTATCTGAGCTGAATGCGTCTTTCTAAATAAACACCCCGAGAGAATCAGACCCATTGTGTCAATCATTAGACCCAGATAAGAGTAGAGTGGCTCTCTCTAGCTTGCCTCCTACACAGCAGCATAACACCGCATCGTCTCTACAGCACAGAATGATCCGCTCTGTGTGCAAGACCGGAGACATCAGCTTAGAATCTGACACCAGCAACAAGCCAGGAAAAGAGGTCTCTCCAAAACCCAAAACATGATCAGTGTCATATCTTCACGCTGCAGAACTACACCTAGCACCTCAAATTCAAGAATTGAATTGTCTGCACAGTAGCTTGTGCAGACTATGTTCAAATGCAGTTTGGCTTTTTGAGCAAGTACTACAGAACAGACATGCTGCACACAATCAAAACTAGAGTCACAAAAGTAACAGAAAGGTGTCATGTGTCCAAAGCACTTTCCACAAAATTAGGATATCAGGTGAAAGGAAAAAAGGCCATTAAGCAGTATCCCAAGCACACCCCTGGACTGCAGTCAGTCCTGAGCCTTTTAGGCCATAAAAGGTGGGAGGAGAGACAATACAGAAGGAGTGCTGGGAAGAGCCAAGGGATTTGTGCCAACCAAGACCAAGGAAGAGAGGAGGGTGCAGGAATTGGGGGGGGGGGTACTTCTCACCAGCAATCTGCTCCTCCGTTAGCTGATCAGCCTGGAGAGACAAAGAAAGGAAAGAAGAGTCCATGTCAAGCTTCAGCAACATCTATTGCACGTTAACAAGTGGATTTGCCTGAATTTTAAGAGAAGTACTACATACACTCTAATAGACCAATCACGGCCATAAAAGCTATATAAGAGCCGGCCAATACTCTGGAATACCCCAGCCCAGCACCCTCTCTCCACACCCAAAAAAATGCGTCTGACAGCGGCGCGACACCAGCAGCCCAGAGCACCACTGCGCAGGCGCAGAGGGACCCGCCCCCGAGGCCTCCCCGGCTTCGAGCGCCGGGCCGCGTCTCCCCCCTCCGCAAGGCGTTCACCGTGCGGCTGCCCCAGCCCTTTCGCCCCTATCAGTAACCCCATCAACAAACGCGATCGAAACAATACCGAGTGAGATCAAGGCCTAAGCGCGGTCCGCCGCGGCGAACGGGGACTCCGCCTCGGCCTTGCTGTTCTGAGCCGGGAACCGCGGGCGAGATCCAGAGAACCACCGCCATTTCGCATCGCCGACGGGATATCGGGCTTCAGCGGCATGTACGCCGTCCCGGCACCAGCGCTGGACACATTGCGCGGCTTTACAGTGGAGAAGCATGCAGGCGGCGCCGCGGTTCCAGTCTTTAAAGCCGCAGCCGCCCCGGCTCCTCGCGACACTCAGCGCGCGGCGGTGTTTTGGCGGGACGCCTTCCGAAAGCTCAGAAAATCCCCGCGGCGGTGTTAATCGCTCCTCCCGCGACACGATTAACGGAAACACCAGACTACATTATTATTATTCAGCTTCATAAACGTAAAAATAAATATCACTCACCATTTTTGTTAGCCTAATACGCTCTCAACCTTAACACTCCCAACCTCCTACTGGATGAAAGCTACTGACCCCGACCTGCCAGAAATGGTTGTTCATAACACCTCCCCTCTCCTAATATCTCTCCGCCGCTGCAAGCTCCCCCAAGTACAGTGCTTTATGAAAAGACAGCAGTAACAGAATATATGTAAATATTATAAAATATATTTATGTTTAAAACAGGTTAAAACTGTTTTATTTATTGGTAATTTTAATGGACAAAAAAACAAATAAATTCCGGAGCTAGCTAATTTGCGGAAGGATAAGTTATACGAGCCTGTGGTGCGGTCACCTCTGATTGGTGCGTTTGTACCCGCAATGCGTCACTGCCCTGCACATGCACGATGCGCCGTAGCGCGGGGCTAAACGGCGTGGAGCAGAGCGGAGGTGCAGCTGTACAGTACACTTCCCGGTGTAAACCAGCTCCTTCCTATCATTACACCTGTTCCCCTGTGGACATAAAGTAAAGATATATCCCCAAAAGGAACCTCCAACCCCATTTGCCATTCTGCGCGAGAATCTCATGTCATTTTAAATTCTGAAGATAACGTACTTGTCTTTTAACCTTATTATTATTATTATTATTATTATTATTATTATTATTATTATTATTTGTTTGTTTGGCGTATTCCAAATAACAGCATTGCTTAAATGCCATTACTAGGAATATGGATGATAATGTGCTGTTGGCTGTCTCGCAGTGAAGTGCAGTTTAAACGGATTAGTAACCATGCAATATGCACTCTTTATGCACTGATATGCATTGAGTATTTGCAGTGTTAGCTGCAGTGCTGCATCAATACACCATACATATACACCAGGAGCAATGAGTGAATGTCACTGTCAAATAGGCTAGGTGAGTGTATTCATTGTGCTGCTGCTATTTGGGGAACTGTGTTGTGGATTTGTTAATCTCTTCACTTTCAGTGTAATGCTGTAAACACCTTTGCTGGGTGCCAGACGCTGTCACAGATACTGGGCACAGGCCAGTGGGCAGAACAAGTCCTGTAAGGGGGCTTCTTTCCTGTCATCTGCACTACATATTAAAAGCAGGCAGAGCCAAGAGCTCCGGGGTGAGGGCAGAGCCAGCGAGCATATCTCCCAGCACGCTCCATCTGCTCCTCATCCCCTTATGCCGCTAAGTTGATGCTTTTTGGATGTGGCTGCAGCTAGCTGCTCACACACAAACACACATGCACTAGTGTTCATGCTTCTGTTTTGGTGGGAACTTCTTACTGACACTCACTTTAAAAACTTCAGGATAAAAAACACACATCCATCCATCCATCCATGTTCAAACAGCTTGTCCCGGTCAGGGTTGCACGGGATGGGGGTCTGGAGATCGTCCCAGGCTGCCCTGGGTATTGGAGAGGTAACACTGTAGACAGGATGACACACACAGACCATGGACGATTTCGATAGGCCAATTCAGCCAACTGTAGGAGGAATCGCCGGAGGGAAACCCAGACGACACAGGGACAGCATGCAGACTACATACACATTTACAGAGGGATTCAAGCTCTCAAGTCTGGAAGTGTCAGGCACCAGTGCTTCACTGAACCTTAGGCCTTTTATTGTGAATCTGCTGCAATCTTTCGGAACCTGAAATTAGTTTTGTCAGTATTGCCTTTTTGGAGTCATCTTCTCACCAGAAACCTTACGCACATGTAGAGGCTTCTTCACTGACCTTCACCATGTGAAATGGCTTTGATGGACGTTTCAGTGACGAGATGGAGACTTCCTTTTGTTTAGTAGGAAGCTGGGGCAGCTCCGTTCCTCAAATGATCCGAAACAGGCCGTGCCGGACTTGCCCTAGTTCCGCGTTCCAGTTTGTCCCAAAGATGTTCCATTAGGGTGAGGTTGAGACTTTTTTTCGTCCCCTGGCTTTTGAAGGGACTCCGTCTTTCCTCGAGCTGATGTAGTCTGCTGATTGGAAGCACTGGAGGCTGGCATGGAATGTGAATGTTAGGTTGCATTATAATGTTTTTATATTTCAATATAGTTCTTTGCTTAGACACGTGTGTACCTGTGACCGGTAGAGTAATCATATCACCTCCCGGGCATAGAGCACATCCCTGAGCCCCATGTGCCCCCCCCCAGGGGTGTTGGATACATGGACGCCCCCAGCACTCTGACCCCAAGCCTCAGCCCCTCACCTGCATGTGCGGGTGTCTCACAGGAGAGGAGGATGGGATGTGGGAAGATTGAATTTCAATGTTCGTGCTGGCTTTACAGTGACAATAAAGGGCTTCTATTTATAAAACACGATCCCTTGTTCAAATTGTGGTTGGGCTACATACATGGCTCTAGTTACGTCCTTCGCTCAGGGGAATCAGGGCAGCACTCGGTATCGCACTCGAACCCCTCCGGTACGCTGCCAGCTCCACTGTGTATACACTCCTGTCAGCCGCTTTGTTACGGGCTCTGCTCTCCGGGGGCCGCATTGTAAATGATAATAGCCCACGTTCGCGGTTCGCAGCTGCCACCACCATTGTGTGCCGCCCGTGTGTTTCCTGCCTGAGGGGCCTCATAATTCCTGCTTTCAGTACGTGGGGCGGGAGTCGGATGGCGTGTCATGGAAACAGACTCCTCCTCCCGTTCGCTAGCTGTTCCGGGGGCTGGATCTGTGAATGGGGAGCTGACGGCTCCTTTTCGCTCCCGTAAAATGCGCGTGGCCATTGTAAGGCCTTTCCATCGCTACCTTCATTTAGGCAGACTGTTCCTAAATGGATATCAGTTTAAAAAGGTCAGGCCTCTCACTTATGCGCTCCAGTCATTCAGAGGCCAAAGGGGCTTCAATGAGCAAACAAGCTGGTGTGCCTGCTGCTGTACAGTCTGCACTACATCCCTCCATCACTCTCCACCTCCCTCCATATTTCAGTCTCAGTCTGCATATGTATCCTTCAATCTCCTTCACTCGTGCTCATATTCTGCACTCTTTTTAGCCTCCTTCTCCCCTACTGTACACCTATTGCTCGCCTCTATTCCTCCTTTACTCCCCCTCTCCATTCTCCTCTACTTCTCCTTTACTCCCCATCTCCATTCTCCTCTATTCCTCCTTTACTCCCCCTCTTCATTCCCCTCTATTCCTCCTTTACTCCCCCTCTTCATTCCCCTCTATTCCTCCTTTCCTCCCCCTCTTCACTCTTCTCCATTCCTCCTTAACTCAACCTCTTCATTCTCCTCTATTCCCCCTTTACTCCCATCTCTTAATTCCCCTCTATTCCTCCTTTACTCTCATCTACATTCTCCTCTATTCCTCCTTTACCCCTTCCTCATTCTCCTCTATTCCCCCTTTACTCCCTTCTCCATTCTCCTCTATTCCTCCTTTACTCCCCCTCTTCATCCTCCTCTATTCCCCCTTTACTCCCATCTCCATTCTCCTCTATTCCTCCTTTACTCCCCCTCTTCATTCCTCTCCATTCCTCCTTAACTCAACCTCTTCATTCTCCTCTATTCCTCCTTTACTCCCATCTCCATTCTCTTCTACTCCTTAACTCCCAGCCATCTCGTTCTGTTCCGTTCCATTTGTATCTACAGCCCGTTACTCATCTCTCATAGTGTTCCAGCTATCTGTGTCACTCTTGTTCTCCCTCTGCACCTTTCCACACTTCGCTGCCTCCATGAGCCTCGTCCCTGTTTAGCCGTGCACCCTGTCCTCCGCTGCATCCATCATAATCAGGCCACTAAGCACCCAAGATGACAAACAAGGACTCACCAAACTGTAGGCGAGAACACGACCCAGGCAAGACAGCCTATGCTGGAGTCAACCTGGACAGCATTCAAACAAAACTTTTGATTGTTGGATTTTAACTGTTACACCATATTACCATAGTGGCAAGAGAATGTGTCACATGACTAGAGGTGAAGGTGTAGAAAAGCACACAACACACCCTAGAGGTGGGATGTGGAAGACATGATACTTTTAAAGATGAAATAGCCTGATTTTATCGGCCTTGTCTGAACCTTTGACCAGAGGGTAAAGGTGAACATACAGCTGGATATAGTATATATGCACAAATGTGTGAGTGTCTCAATATGAGCATTTGCGTGTATGTGCCAGTAGTTCCGCTCTCAAAATGTCTCTCAAACACATCTGAGATGGATATTAGATCCCAGAAAAAGGTGCTTAATTCAGCAAAAATTGGCCTGTTGAAAATTTTTTCTGTCAAGCAAAGACCTGATGGAAATATTATATTACTACAGGACTGCCTGCGTGTGTCCACAGGCCAACCGCAAGGAGATGTTCTGTTACTCACTTGGCTGGGCTCAGCTCACGTCGACCTTGGACCCCCAGAGGGTTTTTGTCCCCCTACTTGGGAGTTCTTGGTTCCGCTCCATCATTGTCATTTCTTTTCCCCGTTTTTGCATTATTCTTTCTTAATGATGTTGTAATGTATCCCAGCAGATCCATGTGAAGTGCCTTGGGGTGACTCTGTTGTAAAAGGCGCTATATAAAAAAATACATTTCATTGAGTCGAACTTTCCGGGGACTCCAAGGTGCTGGGGGCTGACATCGGACCAGGGGAATAAATCGCAGCCATGCCTGTTCCGAGGCCGTCTCCTCCTCCGCAGTCACACAGACTTGGGACTATAATGGAGGGCTGCCGAGCCTTCCAGAAAGCTCTTTTTACCACAGAAACGCCTCACGCATGCACATACCATCCCTCTCTCTCTAACAACCCCCCCCCCCCCCACTCACACACCCTCACAGTGTTCTCAGCCAATGTGGCTGGCCCTCCATGGGGAAATGAGGAACATGGGATATGAAATGTGAAGATGCGCAGAGCAAAGCCAGGGCATGGGATTCCGCTGTATTGTATCATTGACATTGAATTCACGGCCTAATATCCTGTCCGATTCTTACCGTTACAGAGCTGTGGCAAATGGAACAGGGAGTATGAGGGAGGTGGGATAGGGGAAAAGGCTAAGGCGCGAGCAAACATTAGATGTCAGAACCCCTGCATGGATGGACAGGCCCCCTAGCTAAAGAAAGGCTCCCTTGTACAGCAAGCCTGAGAGAAGCCCCCACTCAGGCTACTGTTGGCATAGTGTTTTTCTTGCAGTTGGCTCACTCCTGACACCAAGTGGTACAACAGAGTATTGCAACCACTGTGGTGTCTTGCTCTGGGGCAGAGTTTCTCAACCTTTTCAACCACATCATTTATCATGTCGGCAGCCTAGGGGTGAGGTGGGTCCCCCTTGGCTAATTTTAGTGACTGAGGCGGGGATCGGATTAGTATCCTTGCGGTGGCCCATTGGAGACGGAACCACATTTCCCAGTCAGTTCTGCAGCCTATCCCTGGGCCACAGATCGGTGGTTGAGAAACCATGATCTAGGGCAGTGTTTCTCAAACCAGACCTCAGAGACACCTAAACCTAATAATCACGCAATCACGAACACCAAATACCAGGTACAGGTGTGCTGGAAGCTGGAAGGGAGCAAAAACGCGGAATACCGGGGGGTCTCCGAGCACCGGGTTGAGAAACACTGTTCTAGGGCAACCGGATTAAGCAGTTACTAAATCACTCTTCACCAATAGGTATTTGATGGGATTAGACAACTGGAGAGCCTTCAGTGATGAAAGAAGAGACTATATTTGCAATCAGACCATGGCTGGAAAGGAAACCAAGGAATTTACAAATGGGGTGGCATAATGATAAAAATATTACAAGTAAATGAAGACTCAAAGTGTTGACCAACTTCAACAAATGGCCTGCGGATTGTTAAAGATCAGCTTCTATTCCACTGGCAAAGGAATGGGTGCTGCACCTGACGATCTCCAGTTCAAATCCCATGGTTGGTAGAGGGATCTCAGCGTCGGGCCCCTGGGTAATACCCTTTGGTGCACCGGGAAGTGTCCATACAAGCTTTCGCAGCTGTATGCCACTCTGGACCAGCATCTGCTAAGTAGCGTAGGAAACAGTATTCCTGCATGCAGAATACAGATCATACAGAGCAAAGCAGAGATAGGTACAGAGAGACGGCTGCCTGATGTGTAAGGGATAATCAGGAAGAAACAAGGGACATCATTGTTGATGCACAATGGATAATCAAATAAAAAAAAAAAAACAACAAATACCAGAATGGGTGTTCCAGGTGTACTAAAACATCCTATTGCCTTATGAAGAATCTCTACACTGGACGAAAAACCACAGTCAGGAAGAAATATGATTAAGTATTATGAGTAGAAGAGCAGCAAACTGTCACAAGACGTATTCAACTAATGCGAGGCGCTGGAGTGGAAGAAGCAGGACAGATGCAGAGGCAACACTGGTGAAAGAAACCGCCTTAGTGCGTAAAATGAACATCTGAAGACAGGCCGGAATATAAGGAGAGTTAAAGAACTGAGTGAGATGAAAATTACAGCTACATGTGAGAGTGTTGATGCTGAGGTAACAGGCACCATAATTATCAACAACAATGATGTAACAGGCACCATAATCATCAACAACAATGTGGTAACAGATACCATAATCATCAACAACACTCATGTAACAGGCATCATAATCATTAACAACACTGTGGTAACAGGCATCATAATCATCACGAACACTAAGCTAACAGGCACCATAATCATCAATAATACTGATGTACCAGGCACCATAATCATCAACAATACAGATGTAACAGGCACCATAATCATCAACAACAATGTGGTACCAGGCACCATAATCATCAACAATACAGATGTAACAGGCACCATAATCATTAACAACACTGTCGTAACAGGCATCATAACCATCAGTAATAGTGATGTAACAGGCACCATAATCATCAATAATACAGATGTAACAGGCACCATAATCATCAACAATATACAGTGCCTTGCAAAAGTATTCACCCCCCTTGGGATTCTCTCTATTCCTTACAACCTGGAATTTAAAAGGAATTTTCGGGGGGTTGTATCTTTTAATTTACACAACACAATTACCACTTTGCAGATGCAAATTACATTTTTTTATTGTGAAACAAGAAATAAGACAAAAAAAAGAAAACCTGAGCGTGCATAACTACTCACCCCCATAACTATTCACCCCCATAACTACTCACTATTTTTGGCCTATACGGCCTTTCATACTCCTGGCATCTGCCAAACCCAGACTCGTCCATCAGATCAGACTGCCAGAGAGAGAGGAATGATTCTTCACTCCACAGAACACGTTTCCTGCACCAGAGTCCAGTGGCAGAGCGCTTTACACCACTGTATCGGACACTTGGCATGGCACTTAGTGATGTGAGGTTTGCATGGAGCTGCTTAGACATGGAAGCCCTTTTCATGAAGCTCCCAGCAGTTTTTGACAGTACCACACTTGAATTCACTGAACTCTTCAGAATGACCGATTCTTTCACAAATGTTTGTAAACCTGCCCTCATGATAGGTGATTAATTGTCAATACTGACACACCACAGTGTACAACCAACGAAATGTGTTCTCTGCATTTAACCCATGTGACATAAAGCAGCTACCTGAGCACCCAGGGAGCAGTGCTTGGGGACAGTACCTTGCTCAGGGTACCTCAGCGGTACTTGCGGGTCGGGGACTCAAACCAGCAACCTTTCAATTACACAGTTGTGTCCCTAACCATTATGTCACCTGCCTACCCCATGGCTAGGTGCTTGATTTTATACACCTTTGGCAATTGGTCTGAAGGACACACTTGAGTTCAATGACTGAGAGGCGTGTCCCAAAACTTTTGTCCATACAGTGTATTTGAAATGTCAGATGGGAAGTTTAACATGAATCCTTATCGCTTTGTTGCCGAGGTCTAAGCCAAATCATAGCTAAATGCATGCTAAAAACATCAAACATGCTCATTTTATAACTTACAAAGACTCATTCTGTGTTGAGTATTTCAGATGCAAATGTTATAAACTTCTTTATAGCGAATTGCAGTCAAATAAACGACTTGAATGGAACGTGTCCGCTGCGTATTGCCACAAGAGGGCGCCGTGAAAGAAAAAACCGCTCATTCCTACACAAAACCCGATTGTTGACGATTGTGAAAGGCGGGTAGTTCTCTTCTTTGGGGACTGAAACATTGACTACGTACGTCATAAAAGATTGTGAAATATGATGAGGGTTTAATCTACGTTGGAGTTCTCATTGGGATTTTGTGGGCAGTGTTTGTATGACAAAATAAAGCATCATTTCATATTTTATTTGCTTACTGTTTAGATGCTTTAAGATTTTCAAATGGCTCTCGAACCATATACAGAAGGGTGGGCTGTGCCAGTTTAAGACCAAGTTGGTGCCTTTTATTATTGTTTGAAGTGTATATTTTAAATCATTTCAGTTTGGTACTAGCTCACCAAACTGCATCTGTATGGGCAGCTGTTGGAGATGCGCCAGAGCCTGGGAATGTGGTGTAGCATTTCACAGGGAGAGCGCAGTGACTCACTGTGCTGTTCTGTCACCTCACAGCTCTGGGGCTGTGAACCCAGCCCCAATTTTCCCTGCAGGTGTGTACATGCATGGACTGTTCCCACCAATAGTATGCCTCTCCCAGGATTTACTCCAACGGCCCAGAACCATGACTGACTGAGCATATATTGGAAATGGATGCTACCTGGGTGCATATGAGTCATGCTTCCGGCTCTGGTCGCGTGAAAGAGTTTCACAGAGGCTGTTTGTGACATTACATCACTGTCTGAGATGATTATCGTCACATCACCTTTCTAGAAGAAATCCTGTCTTTGACCCATTTTTGGCCGTTTTGCCAAGATACCATTACTCTGGGATCAACTCAGGACAACTGTTACTTCTCCACTACACTATTTCATAGTAACTTTAAGCCATTGCAGTCAGGTAGACGTGTATGTAATGCTGGGAACATCACTACCTTCATCTTTAGGAATCTACTAAAGGGTCCTGATCAGCCAAGAGCAGATCTTCCTTCACATGTACTGGGAAGGGTCTGGCACATTTTAAAGAGACTTTTGTTAATATAGACAAATATGGTCTTAGGCTGTTCCTATAGCAACACCTTAGAAGAACGAGTCCAACAGGTTCATCAGGATCATGAATGATTTAGCATCGCAAGGTGTGGTACTGCTGGATCGCTCGCATACTGGTTTGGTACAACCAAGTGCAGTGCCAGTGTTTTGTCCAGTGTCACGTCTGCCTCAACAAAAGCAGTTAGATAAGCGAAACCTAAGCAAACATTTCTGCATGTCTCCCGTGAGGGAGCAGGGTAAGTCAGCGGTCACATGACCAGTTAAGGACTCCTCCCATGAATTGTGCATACGGCTCATTGGGTAGTGCGCAGTGGTGAGGTAACCCTCACTCACAATGTCACTTCCTGCTGTTGTGGACATATGATGGTTCATAAGGTAGCTTTAACTAAAAGACTGACATTACTACACTATTTAAAAAGTCAACTTAATAAAAATGTGATGGATCTATATTAAAACCATTTATATGGTGCAGGAAATAGGTCAGTGTTTGTAATAGTCTTACAGGATAATCCCAAATCACATTGGTGTGTTTCTCTTTCGTGTGGGTTTGGGAGTGATCTGTGAAACTGGAATTTCACCACATCTGCTTCACTCCACATGTAAGGCCTTTGGGAAGAACGACTAAGAGTTTTTGTCCCAAAATCCGAAAACCAAAGTAGAATATAACAAGGGTCAGATTTATTTAGCGCTTAAGGAGAGATGCAACCATACTGGATCATTCATATTCAAATTATGCGATATTTGCAAGAGCAGCTTTAAGGAAACTGGGCACTACATGAACATCGGTAATACCATATAATACAAAAACAAAAGCAAACATTTCCGTTTAGTTTTATAATAACAATACAATGCAATTATTTTCAAAAATAGCTCTATACGTTAATGGAGTATAATGGACCCTGGGGCTCCAGTTCACACAGGCCTGTGTCCGGCTCACACTTCCTCGTGTGCAAAAAATACTGCGGAGGACAGGGTGTGCTCAGAGTCACACTGTCACTGGGGTTTATAGTAATTCAGTTTAACTCACGCAACAGCTTTCCAAAGAAACACCCGGGAAGAAGCTGCCAAACCGGAGTCGTTTTTACGGGGAAAATGACAGCACTGACCCAGTGCAACGGGCAAGACGAGTCATCATTATAACATAACCTTGCAGACACTGTTAACATTAAATCGTGTATTTAACAACCAAATGGACGACATTTTTAAACAAATTCTTGGTAATACTCAAACTTCCAGAAAAAAACAACAACTAAAAAAGAATACTCTAGCGGGCATGCCGCCCGAAACGCGGCGAGCAGGAGGCGGGGAGGCGGCAGCGCAGAGCGCGGCCTCTGCAGCTCCGTCTCCAGCCGAAACCCGGCAGGCTGCCGAACTCGCCCGAATGCGCGTGTCCCGCGGGTTTTACGGGACGCGGCGCTGAATGGCCGGTATCCAGCGCCTTTTAATCACCCCCTTCCATGGTATTCACAGGAGGCAATGACACTTCATATAACTGTAATATGTTACTCGCCGTTGAGTAATGGGTGGCCTTTGTTTTACAGAAGCAATAGGAGTCATATTTTTGGGAAGAATACTACCTAATAATATAAAAGAACTTTTTGGGAGGCGGTCATTACCATGGACTCAACAAATATTAAAAATAAAAAAAAATGAAATGATATTTCTGCCGGAACAGTTCAAGCGATAATACTCGACTATCAATAAACAACAAAAGCAGAAAGCTCTCACTGGTGGTCTAATGCGTCAGAGCCAAGCGCGTCTTTTAACAAAGAGCCTTTATACTACTTATACCGCGACTTCAGTTTCTCAGTTTCATTTCAAAACCTTCATTTCAAAGCTCGCAGTAATACACACACACACACATTTTTTTTGTTTTAACAACACAGCCCTTTTGCAAATATGCAAATCTGAGAAAGGGGCTGTGCTGTTCAAACGGCAGTTCTTGTATATCAGAATTAATTTTAATAGTAAATGAATACAGTTCTCATCAGTATTATTATCTTATTACTATGGAGTGACTCTTTCGTAGTACATTCAGGCTCGAAACCCCCCAAAAAAGTCGAGCTGTGACTAATAGTTTCTACAAAACGAATGATGGCCGCGCAGGTTTTGTTATGCAACAACAACAACAAGGCGAAGGATGCGTCCCGATGCGTCCATAGCGCGGCCGCTGCTTTGCCCACGTCCCGTGCGGCGCGGCCCCGCCCCCCACCTCCCCACCTCCGCGCGGGGCGCAGGTAAGCGCACACCTGCAGTTTCAGGGCGGGCCTCTCGGTGACGTCACGGAGCCGCTATTTATACGCTCAGGAAACAGGTGTGGGCTTATTGGCGGCGCGCTTCGCCGGAGTTGGGGGATATATTGTCGGGCAACCAGAGGATACTGGAAATCTGGATTTCATTTAAAAGGATATTTCTGTACTCCGGAGAAATTATCAGCAAGGTTTAACTGAGGTTTACTGCGAACTGACTCTTGACGCTGTCCCCACATCGGTTGGATTAGTTGAGAAGCACCTGCGCGGAGGAAGGAAACTTTATTCTCCGCTGGATTTTTCTTTTTCTCGAGTCATAATTTAAGAGCCACAGATTGACCATGAAGTCACTGGTTTTGCTGCTCGTTGCCGCGTTTGCGGTTGCAGTTTCAGCTCAGTGTAAGTGTTTTGGTTGCGCTTATTGTATTTTGTGTGCGTGTAATGCTTGTTTGTTGGCGTGTGTAGTACTTTCCCAAACGTCTCAGAGCTTCCACGGTTGAGACAAAGGGCTCCCGGGTGCGCGGTAACTCCCCATGTCGATGGACCAACGCCCATGGATACTCGATCTTACAAGTTCCCTGGGGCGTTATGCGGATGCGCGCGCACACGCGCCCCCTTGCGTCGACCCGCTAGTCATGGCCGCGGATAACCATGCTGACCACGTGATTCTCTTTTTAGGTACATGCAACTCCATGAAATGGGCGCTGTGTGATGGAACCCCTTGCCAGTGCTCACTCCCAGTTAGCAACACTACCAGAATTCCTCTGAATTGTTCGGCCTGTAAGTTGCCTTGCTTATCTGGTTAGTTTTTCTGTGGGTGCTGTGCAACCTTGGAGTTGAACGTCTGCTTGTAGTTGGAACCGATTCTCTCTGAGAGTTCTTCTGTATGTCGTGACAGTAATACCAAAGTGCTTCCTGATGAAGGCTGAGATGTACCGTGCCAGGACTGGCCAGTCCACTCGCTCTGGTGGCAAGCCGACTGAGCATGCTTTTGTGGACAACGATGGCATCTATGATCCGGATTGTCTTACCGATGGCCGCTTCAAGGCCAAGCAGTGCAACAACACCAACGAATGCTGGTGTGTCAACAGCGCAGGAGTGAGGCGCACGGACAAGGGCGATAAGGAGAGCATAAAGTGTGATGAGCTGGTGGAGACTATGTGAGTGTCTTCAGACTACGGCAGCTGTGTTGTAGAGTCGTTCCTAGCCCTTTTTTCTTTTTAAGTTCTTTTTGTGTTAAAGTTCTCACTTATTCTGCCTAAACTGCATCCTCTGAATCTTCTCTGGCCTTTCTTTCCAGCTGGGTGCGTCTGCAACTGAAACACAAACCCACGACGGGGACGGTGGACCCAGCTACACTGAAAGCGTATGTATGACCGCGCTTTAACCTTCCTAATGCAGTTGTCTTTTGCACTGGACTAATGGACGAATTGCCATCTGCTCGTAGGGCCATTGGAGATGCCATTAAAAAACGCTATGGTGTGGATGGCAGCCTTGTGAACAATACCCAGGTATTGATCCTGCTTGTTCCATACCAGTCTGACTGTGGGCTTGTACACTAAATCTCCAGGAAGCGTCTTGCTAACATAAGTTGCACTGAAATTTGCATGGGGGAAATCTAATGCAAACTTTGTGTGACAGTACGACAAGGATGCCCGTCTCATCATGGTGGATGTAATGAAGCAAAAGACCGACAGGACTACTGACCTGTCACGTGCTGCCTACTACATGGAGAAGGATGTGAGTGCTGAACAACTTCTGCTCTGGGTGCTTCTCTGTTCCCATTAGGACTGTCTGTTGGTCTGATTCTGTACAATGTCTCCTTGATTAGAATGTCCTAGCATGGTGGAACAGTGTACAAGAGATTTTTCTTCCCTGTTCCAGGTCAAAGTCCTGCCCCTCTTCGTGGGTCAGGACAAATTCCAGCCAATTGTTGGCGGTCAGCCTCTGGACTTTGAGGATATCGTGGTTTACTATGTGGACGAGAAGCCCCCCACCTTCACCATGAAGAGGCTGACTGGTGGAGTCATCGCTGTCATTGTGGTGGTCATCCTGGCTGTTGCTGCTGGCTTGCTTGTTCTGGTGAGTCTTTGATGGAGACCCTTAAAGGCATAACATGGATGCATTGTTGACCAAGAAATGGCTGCAGATGTGTCAACTGAAGCACTGACCTTAACGATTCTTTCCTTTTAGTACTTCGCCAGGAGACGGGAGCGTGCCCGTTATGAGAAGACACAGGTCAGTTCTTGGCCATGTGACTGATGCTGCTAACTTCTTATGTGATTGATTTTTCTGAAAGCGTGACCTCATTGAAGTTTCTCAATTCCTTGTAGCCCAGAGAGATGGATGAGATGCAGTAGAGTCAGATGGCATCTGTACCCGGACCTGAAGGAAGGGCAGTCCTGTTGGATATACCTTGACCTTGTGCCCACACAACCCTATTTGAAAGCTAACATGGGGACAGCTGACCTGATTTGTCCTGTGCATTTTGGTGCACTTTTTTTGTGTTTTTAATAATTTTATTTTTAGGCCTGTGTACTTACCTGCTTGGACAGGCTTGTAAATGCCTGCAGTTCATTGGGTGAGGGTATCCTGATGTAATTTTGTAATGCAGGTTTTAATTTTGCATTGATATGGAAGGTGGTGAACTTTGTAATAAAAAAATTTTAAACTTTACTCCTGTTGTCAGTTCATCCATTTCAGCTGGTAAACTAATAAAACGGGAATTAAATGTGCCTTTCGACCTTCATATCTAACATGAACAATATCCAGGTCCTGGCTGTATAAGATGTCGACCAGTACCCCCCCCCCCCTGTTGGTTTAGATGCAGTATGTAATCAGAGCAGGACTGATTATCTGTTAATTTCACAAAAGCCAAATCGTGGGTGTGTCAACACCAGAGTTCTCTTGCCAGGTACATTTAGTAACACCACTTCCCTGGAATATGAGCTTAACTGAACTACTGCACAATTCTGCATACAGCAGAGCTGGTGATTGCACATTGCTGAGCTTTATGTATCTCCATGCAAGCAGAGAACGTTCTCGAAGGTATGCAGTTTAGCTGGTAAGATGCAGATGAGTAACTTCGGTCATTGTGGTAGTTGGATGGAAGATGGCTACAGCTGATGTTTATTTCAATCGTATATTTAGTTATAGTATTCTAGTGCTGGATAGTATACAGTAATCTCTTGCACAACCCCTGCTTTCTCTAGCTGTACTACAATGACTTTTGGTGACTAGTATTCTTACCAATTACTTTTTCTTTATTCTTTTTATTTTGATTCTTTTTGTATGTGTAAGCCACTGGGTGGCTAAATGTCCCTTGGGATCAATAAAATGTATGTGTGTATCTCATTCTGAGAAGGCAGAAGCAGACTGTGTATGGAGCAGTTGCTCAGGGGTCCAGCCAAGAGACCAGAGGGTAGGGACTGGCAAAGGTGAGCACTAGAAGTGGGTCAAAGACTGAAGGTGGGTGGTGGCCACTTACGCCCCCTGCAGGCAGCACTCATTGTTGCCCCACTTGGGGTGGGGAGGCGCTGGTCCACAGTGGCAGTGATTGGTACTGCGCTTACAGGTCCAACGACTGGAGTGTAGATCTTTATTAGTAGATTGCCTGTGTGGTTGAACTTCGTTGGTTGATGGTAAAGTATGTGCTGATGGCCCTTCTTAATGATAGTGATGCAAGGGCATAGGTTTGGTTTCAACACAGGCAAGGACCAAATCAGCTCAGAACCCCCCCAAACACATGAAGTGCCCACACAGTATTGGCAGGGACAGGTCCCTACTGTTCCGTACCCACATCTACCCTTGCGGAGATGTTTTTGTCCCACCTGTAGTCTTGTGAGATGGCTGTCCATAGGAATTTCAATGATGTAATGTAAAAATGAACCATATAATTCTAGAGCGACATAAAACCAGTACCATTTTCCTTAGCTGTTAACCATTAGCACAGTTTTGAGATTTTGAAATTTCGGGGAGTTAAGTCTACAGCAGGACAAAATATTTATTTCCTAGTTGACTGCAAGAGAGATATAATCGACTGCAGTCACAGTAGTACCCCGGTATACGTCATTTCGACATACGTCAAATTCGACTTTACGTCGCCTTTTTTAAGTAATTAATTTCACAAAAAGTATTTTTTTTGCAACTTTAGATCACTCGTGACACATACAAATTGCTTTAAAAAAGCAAAATGAAGGACCAAAATAAATACTTTTTCTAAGAGTTCTTCGTACTCAACTAGTTTCACTTTTGCTTGTAAGAATTCGATGATTTTAAGTAAATAATGAACAGAATTTACTTAAATTAACATGGTCCATTTACGTTGATAGACACGACAGCAGACGATTGCTGGTGCTGGACGAAACTTACGCAATTTATTTTGATGAAACAGTACAAAATATTTAATGTAGCCACTTTTATTATAGTAATTTTTATTTTGTTTTTCTGAATACTAGGTGAACACTTTTATAATGAATTATAGGTGTCTTTACGTCAATGGAAATTACTACGTCTATTTATTAGTCCTTCTCAGGTCTTTTTAAGGCGTTTTCGGATTACGCCAAAATTCGGCTCACGATGGGGCTTTGTGCTGTGCTTTAGATTAGTTTTTTTTTAATATGCAATTTTTGACACTACTGTGCGTACCGAGTTTAATACGCATGCGCGACTGTGTTCCTGCGCGCGATTCCATGTTACTATGGCGACGGACCCCTTTTCCCTTTGACCTTTCTCGCGCGCTGTGGCGGGAGATTCCAGCATGGCGGTGCAGCCGAAGCAGAACCTGTCCATGGACAGTGCCGCTGAACAAGGGTTCCTGGCTTTTTACTTTTCTATGCCCGAGAAGCCTGACACCACGGTCAGGATATTTGATCGTAATGATTACTATACGGTGCACGGAAAAGATGCTGCCTTTGCAGCAAAAGAGGTATTCAAGACCAGCGGAGTCATTAAGAGCCTCGGATCAGGTAAGCGGGTCTCTGTCGCCGAATTAAGCCGCCTTCTGCTTCTTAGCCAGTTGAACATACGCTTGGTAGCTGGATAACTCTGTATAAGAAGCTCCGACAGTGTAACTATACGTGTTACTATTTCAAAGTATTTTGTAAAGAAATGTAGTAGGTTTACGCATATAACGCAGAATAATCTCATATTCATTGATTTTAACATGGCAGCAGGAAATTGCTACCATGTTAATGTTTGCACGTAATGTGCGTAAAGGGATATTATTAAAGATATAGTTAAATCATGCATAACAATGTAAAATGTCCCGTTAGACCCAATGTACAGTACGTGTAACCTAAAGGCCGATTTTTTTGCCAGTTCGCTTTGTGTTTTTAGCTGAATTGAAGTTACTTGAAAGCGCATGTTCATCGTGAGAGAGAATTTGAAACTGTACTGTAATAATGAAATCTGTAATGAAAAGCTCTTCAAGTCCGGCAAATAAAATGGGTAATGAGCATGCGCAGAAGTAGTTACAATTGCGCATGCAGTTATTTCACAGGAGCCAAAGCGGTTCTGTCGGCATTTAAGCGGCAATAATAGTTCAGCTCCCTATGCTTCCTGTCTGCCCAGGAGCCAAGCGCTTGGAGAGTGTGGTACTCAGCAAGATGAACTTTGAGTCCTTTGTGCGGGACCTGCTGCTGGTGAGGCAGTACAGAGTGGAGGTGTACAGGAACAAGGCCGGCAGCAAGAGTGGCAAAGATCACGACTGGCAGCTGGCCTACAAGGTGCCTGGCTGTGGGGCCGCTAGTGGGGGGCACTGTGTGGGCAGTCAGTTCCTGTCCCATGTCCGCTTGGGCCACCCCTCCCTCCTCTGAGCTGCACTGGGTTGTTTCTGACATTCTGCTCTTCTCCTCTGGCCCACCATCTCCTTGATCCTGTCTGTCCATGCCCTCTCCCTCTTTAATGCCCAGACTTCCCAGTGCCCGCATATCTGAGAGACCCGGCAGTCTGCTGAAGTCTTTCCGTTCGGTTTGACCCACTGAATCAGCTGGCTGGTTTCATTGTACTCACCAGTGGCACACGTGCAGAGGGGGCCAGCAGGACACGCAGCAGTGCAATAAGTGAAGGCGGCACTGGGCAAAAGGCAGTGCAGTATAAGAATAAGTCAGCAGTAATTAGGTGGGGACCAGGAAGTCCAAATAACCACAGGGGCAGTGCAGTGCAGTGCAGTGCAGTGCAGTTCAGTGCAGTGGGTGGACTGATTCGGGTCATGGGCTGTTTAGGGACCTTGAGGGAAGCTGTCCCTGATACGGGTGCTGGTAGAGCTGTCCTGAGGGCGGGGCTGTGATGAGTGTGAGCATTCCGCGTAATGGGCTCCGTCTTCCGGTGGCAGAAGTTGGACTCAAAGGCCTTGTGAATCCCTGCCCCCAGTGGCCAGGCCTCCCCATTTAGGACTTGAACCCTCATCTCATTCCTTTGCTCAAAAGCTGCCTGTTTCGTCCCCTGTCCCTGCAGGCGTCTCCCGGGAACCTCACGCAGTTTGAGGAGGTCCTGTTCGGCGGGGCTGGTGGCTCAGGGGCCGGGGCTGGGGTGGTGGGCGTGCGCCTGGGCTCCGGCGACGGCCAGCGGGTGGTGGGCGTGGGCTACGTGGACTCCACCCTCAGGGAGTTGGGTGTCTGCGAGTTCCCGGACAATGATCAGTTCTCGAACCTGGAGGCCCTGCTGGTGCAGATTGGGCCCAAGGAGTGCGTGCTGCCAGCAGGGGATGCAACTGGTGACCTGGGCAAGCTCCGACAGGTAAACCATACACCCCCCCCCATGTGGCGCTACGCTAATGTGGCGCTACGCTAATGTGGCGCTACGCTAATGTGGCGCTACGCTAAGCTAGCACCATGTCTGCCAGGTGGTCCAGCGGGGCGGTGTCCTGGTATCAGACAGGAAGAAGATCGAGTTCACCACCAAGGATGTGGTGCAGGACCTGGACCGTCTGCTTCAGGCTCGCAAGGGGGAGACTGTGTCCAGTGCCGCCCTGCCTGAGATGGAGAAGCAGGTGAGACGGCTGTGGGAAGGCCTCTGCTGGCGCAGTGCTTCATAGGGACCCTAAACGCTGTGGTGCTCTGTGCAGGTCGCCATGTCTGCCCTGGCCGCCGTCATCCGGTACCTGGAGCTCCTCTCCAATGAGGCCAACTTCGGCGCCTTCAGGCTGACCACCTTCGACCTCGGGCAGTACATGCGCCTGGACAATGCCGCTGTGCAGGCTCTTAATCTCTTCCAGGTCAGAGGTCACGGTTGCCTCCCTTTGTTTTTGTGGACAGGGCTCGCTTTCTGCTCGGTGGGCAGGGGCAGCTGGTGTCTGATGTGAACCTCATGCATGTTGGATTCCCCCCCCCGTTAGCATTCAACCTTACAGCAAAACACACGCGAGCCAAAAATAAACTAGCAATAGAAAAAAAAAAAGACCACAAATAAGCCAACAGAGGAAAAAGGATGCATTTTACCTATTGCCTTTTTGCATTGGCGCATCTGTAAACTTGATCTCGGATGTTTTTTTTGCGTTATCTGAGAGTGAACGCAGTTTGTGTTCAGTGCAGGAATGATGATGATCTGGTCAGAATAAAAATAATAATTAGCCAGTGTGTGGGGAAGCGGGGCCTCGCAGTCCGTGCTGACGAGTAACGGTGAGACGCCCTCCCCCAGGCCTCCCCAGATGATGCCACTGGGACGCACTCGCTGGCTGGCCTCCTGAACAGGTGCCGCACCCCCCAGGGACAGCGGCTGCTGAACCAGTGGCTTAAACAACCTCTCATGGACAAGAATAAGATTGAAGAGAGGTGAGGGGGGGCTTAACAGGGAACGGGGGGTCTGGGGCGGGCCTTAACGGGGAACGGGAGGTACACAAACCATGCACAGACTCCAACTCAGGGCAGTCCTGATGACAGTCAAAATCATCTGTCAGGGAATCTATGGAGTATTTCCGTATGAAATCCATGCAGAATTTTACCAGCATTTCCTGCTGTGTTTCTGGTGCTATGGAAATGGAGCAGAATTAAAGTCACAGTGTATTCCCTGCTAGCCAGAGTGCGTGTTACCAAAAACACAGATACTGGAATGTGGCCCTTGACTTTTCAGCCAGATATGGCCATGAGCATGGTGTCTAATCATCAATGATTTTGAAATATTGTAAATTTATGATTCCAGTTTGTATGCTGCTGAACAGGTGTACAGGACAGAACTTAATCTAAACACCAGCTTTTTTTTAATTTTAGTAGATCACAGAAGCCAGATCTTATAGAGGAAATATCGCAAATGCTTGATCCGGGTTAGGGCCTTCCCCTGGGCGCCAACGGCTAGGTGGCTCGCCTGCGGAGGATGCGTTTCAAACCAGCGACCTTCTGATCATATGCAGTCATGCATAACCTGCTGGGCCGCACCCCCCCCCCACCTTCCGTTTGGAGTGAGTGTGGCTTTCTCACCGCGATTTGAATCGGGTTTCTGTTGAACTTGGTTTTGGCTGCGCCTGGAGGTGTGGCTTGTCGTCATGGAGACGGGCGTGTCTCCCTCCATGTATGGCCAGGTGCGCTCTTAAATTTCAGCCAAACAAAACCCTTTTTTTCCCCCCGTGAACTCACACTTTTCACGTGTAACCTGCCGCGCCACTTTTAGCTAACAGCTGTAGCGTTAGCTGACCATTCATGCTGCGGCCGGCTAACTCGCTGGTGTCCCTGATTGATGGGCCGCCGGTGTCCCTGACACTGGCTGTCGGCCACCTTGGGACGCTGTGATATCATCTCCCTCCCCGCCTCTATGCTCAGTGACGTCACAGTGATGATGGTATCACCGAGCAGCTGAGCGCCCCATCCCCCCCCCCCTGCTCCTACGCTCCTTTATTTTGTTTTTGTGTCCTGGGCACTTTATCCTCCAAAAATCTCAGTGCGCTGTCCTACCTGCCCGAAACCGGTCCTGCCCAGCGAGGGCTTTTGTCCCTGACACCCTCCCCCCGCCTGGAATGAGGGTGAGACAGTGGCGTCTGTCCCTGTCTGGAGCACTGATGGCTGGCTGGCTGGGTGGGTGGGGGGTGTCTTTTTATAACTAATTGGAATTTGAGCCTGTTGAGACGCGGCACGTCCGGTCCTTCTCCTGTTCCTTCGTTGTGCCTGGCTTACAGAGAACCACAGCCTTTGCTTTTAGTGTTTTTTTTTTTTTTTTTATGACCATTTAAGATTCTTTAATAATGTGTTTGTTTTTGTGTTTCAAATTCCTGCTCACCTGGATGACAAGTCCCACACCCACCCCCAGCCCCCGCCCCCCCCCCCCCCCCCCCCCCC
>JAODKL010000041.1:1559151-1583405 GCA_026780765.1 Petrocephalus schoutedeni
AGGTTCGGCGTGCCTGTTGCTCTTGCGATGTAAATACTATTGATCTGGCAGGCCGCCCGCCGCACGCTCAGCACAATACCATGGAAGGGCAGGGGCCTTATGCACTGGGGGATGGAAAGAGGAATGCAGGCGAGCCGGCGGAATCGGCTGGCTGCATCGGGCCGTCAAAAAGCCAGATTAAAACACACATTAAAATCCCTCCGACCGGAACTCAGGCCAGCTCACCATGTGCAAGCTGCCTCTGCTTCATCATCAAACCCGTGGAGTCAGGGACAATTCTAGGATATTTTTTAAGGTGGGAGGCATACGAGGGGCCATAATTCAGACACTGGAGCCAGTCTCATCATTAGCCAATCTGTGACAGGGAAGGAACATTCCATGGGCCAATCAGTTCAGAGTTGTGGCCAGTACCCTTGTGGCCCCACCTTTCTATAGACTTTTGGATGGAGGGCTTTCACTGGCCTCTCATTGTTTGGTCCTGAGGGCCTGTACTTTGCTGGGTGTAAATCCACGCATAGTAAAACAATTTCACAGGAACATAAAAGCTAAACATTGCCTACCTGCTGATGCCTGGATATTGAACTGGACTGGTATGCTCAGCGTGTCCTGGGGAGGATGGGACAGCCGGTGTTACCCTGCCCCCAATAACCTGAGAGACTTCCCTTGCCCTCCCCTACTGTCCATTGGCCTCCCCTACTGTGCCCTCCCCTCCCCTCCCCTGCTCTCTCCTGCTGTTCTTGCCCTGACTGCTTGGTAAAGAGCTTCAGGTTCCATGGCAACCGCTCGTTCTCAGTGCTCAGCAACCAAAGCTTCCAGGTGTTCAGAGTCAGGTGTTCCCGGGTTCAGAGTCAGATTACCATAAGGTCAGGAATTCTGCTGCTGCCATTGGATGATGCCTCTGGGCTCTGCCTCCTAGGCCCCATCGCCACGGCAACTTCTGCTGCTGCCGTTGGATGATGTCTCCGTGCTCTACCTCTTTGGAAACTTTTGCTGCTACCATTGGATGATCGCTCTGTCTCCTTGGCGAGTTCTGCTGCTGCTGTTGGATGATGCCTCCGGGCTCCGTCTCCTTGGCCCCATCGCTACGGCGACATCTACTGCTGCTGCTGAATGACGCTTCTGGGCTCTGCCTCCTTGGTGACTTCTGCTGCTGCCATTGGATGATGCCACTGGGCTCCACCACCTTTGGCTCATGTCCTCGCTACTTGTGAGTCATATGATCAGACGAGCACACGCTATGTGGGCGTTGATTGCACAGATGGGCCCCTGCACCGTGGAGGGCTGCTGCCTGGGGGGCCCAAATGGCCAACTAGCTGATGCCCAGGAGACCGACTAGGCTCCAAGGCCTGCTGAGTGACAACTAAGCCGTGTCTCTGACCATGTCCCAGCAGGGTAGTGATAAGACCTGCAAATGACCCCCTCTCTGGTGTGCTGAATGCTTCAGGAACATACTTTCCTTGATCCTGACTGGCCCATCTATCTCAACAGAAAGGAGGCCTAAGACTTGATCTCGCCTCCTCTCCGTCAGAAGCCCAGCTCTGTCGCAGCAGGATTCCTCAGTGGTTTGCCACATCTCATATCCGCAGTCAAACACCGGTAATTTGGCTTTTTTGGCTGCATGTGTTCTCTGCAGGTCTCTGCTAGCAGTGCGACGTCACGTTGTTGATGCTAACTGGTGAGGTCAGAGGTTCACTCACCGCCTGGGGCGCCTGCAAGAAGTCAGTGGCAATGTCTCACTCTGACAGGAGCAGGAGGGGAGGGGCGAGGTGGAGACTATCAGCCGGCAGGGAAAGAACGATTAACGAGTGGAGAAATAAAGAAATAGGGAAGGGAAGAAGGGGAAGAGACAGAGAAAGTAGGTGGGGGAGATGGATAAGGAGAGAGGGAGATGCGCAGACAGACCGGCATGGTACCGAGAGACAGACAGGAAGCAGGTGGGGGAGATAGATAAGGAGAGAGGGGGATGCACAGACAGACCGGCATGGTACAGAGAGACAGACAAGAAGCAGGTGGGGGAGATGGATAAGGAGAGAGGGGGATGCGCAGACAGACCGGCACGGTACAGAGAGACAGACAGGGAGCAGGTGGGGGAGATGGATAAGGAGAGAGGAGCATTTAGCCTACTGCGTGATCCTTAGCCACACAGCAGTCTCATACTGCCATGGTTTCATGGTACTCCATGTCTGCTCTCAGCTAGCAGATTAAAACAAGAGCTTCGACCAGCCAGAGTTTCAAGCTGCCCAGAGTTTCAAATTAAATCTTTATGATGGTAATAAAGAGGATTTGCAGGAAGGCATCAGAGATGGCAGTAATACCGCTTTATAGCTTTTTATTCATGAAGAATCTGGAGGGTTTAATTTATATATGAGAAGAGTGAGCATGAAATTCAAGCCGGGCCTCAGACACTTCCAATGGACATCAGCACACCCCTGGAGAACAGAGTGCAGCTGCTCAGGCTGCTGTGGAACTGACCCATGCCCCCAAGTGTGAGCAGGCACCCTGGGCCACGAAAACACCCAGAAGCGAACCGTGCTTCAGGCGGCCCAGGGCCTAGTGGGGGATGTATGCTACGTGCTATGACGACAAATTGATATAGATGCCGCCGCTGCAGCCACCCGCTAATGCACAGCCACGTGCTAACTGGCAGGCACACGCCAATGCACAGCCACGCGCTAACAGGCGGCCACCCGCTAATGCACAGCCACGCGCTAACAGGCGGGCAAACCCAATGCACAGCCACGCGCTAACAGGCGGGCAAACCCAATGCATAGCCACGCGCTAACAGGCGGGGACACGCCAATGCACAGCCACGCACTAAGAGGCGGCCACCCGCTAATGCATAGCCACGCGCTAACAGGCGGGCACACGCCAATGCATAGCCACGCGCTAACAGGCGGGCAAACCCAATGCACAGCCACGCGCTAACAGGCGGGCACACGCCAATGCATAGCCACGCACTAAGAGGCGGCACACGCCAATGCACAGCCACACGCTAACTGGCGGGCACACGCCAATGCACAGCCACGCACTAAGAGGCGGGCACACGCCAATGCACAGCCACGCACTAAGAGGCGGGCACACGCCAATGCACTGCCACATGCTAACAGGCAGGCACATGCTAATGCCGTTTACACCCCTTTTTTCACCTTATGGCGATTTTCAGGTGTAAATAACGAGAGGCTGAATGCAACTGGCTCAGTCTCCTTCAGGTTCTGTGGGTCAGCTTCTGGTTCTAAGGACAGGATGCTGGCTGAGACCCAGCTGCACTTATCACACATCTGGCCAAAACAAACACTTCGGATACATCAGGCAGTGACCACACCAAGGTCTCTTTTCCGTTTGTTTTTATTATCCCACATAACTGACAGGCTCACATCAGATCCACATTTTAGGTGCAGTGAAGGCAAATCACAGAGGTCCAGTGACAGTGAGCCGTGTGAGCGCAGGACGGTGGCCACTGGCCGCTGTTTCCAGGGACAAGGACCACTAGTGGCGATGCAGAGACAGGAACCAAGCCTGTGTTTTCACATTCGCACACAATAACCAGCATGAGATCTGCTTACATGACAAAAGATTGAAACAGACATTAGTGCACAACCACCATCCAATCAGCCTCTTTCACACTCTATTAAAGGGCCATATTTTACATTTATCATAGGGTGCCTGATCAGGTATAGACACTCTCCAGCTTCAACTGCCACATCCTTCTCTGCTTTTTTATCTTCTACAGACTTCCAAAGGCCTTCGGCAGATGGGATGGGTGGTGGCTGTATTTCGCAATGTTATCAAAGACATCAGACAGGTGACCCTGAGCCATGGGGACACCCAGGTGCATAGACACACACACACATGCACACACACACACACACACACACACACACACACACACAGTGAGCTGGAGGAATGCTGAGGGTTCAGGTAGGAGACAGGTCAAGTCCTCAAGCCTCCACAGCAAGGGTTTGCTGGTAGATAATTTTGTACAGATGGGGAATGATAACTTCCTCTTTACAGAGGAGTAATAAATAGCAGAGGAGTAACCCATGGACGGCCCATAAGGAGAGAGGTCGGGGGGGCGAGTCCGTTACTCAAAGGTCATGATCGGCATGGTAACGATCCATTTGTTTTGGTGCTGGCTTCATTTGCGGGGCTGTGCTGCGATGTAGAGAGCCATGAGGCAGTAGAGGGTGCCCCCTATGGTCAGGGCCATGGTGGTGCGGTAGAGAAGCTTGTCTGGGACGCCCATCTTCAGGTGCACAGGCATGCCCTCTCCCTAGTCATATGAGGGGAAAACAAACCCACAGCTTAGAGGCACTATACAGACACAAGACCATCAGCATTCTCTATGGTAGTATGCACACCTCAATGAATTTCTACTCTACTCTATAAGCAGAAACTACAGAGCCCCAGAGGCTGCTCACTGGAACCGTTTACCACTGCATGCTTTCCCCTTTCCAATATAAATCTGACCCATCCCCTGCTCTCCAGTACCTGGAAGAACTTCTGTAGATCAGGTACTCTGTTGGCTCCCAGATACTCCGCACCCCGGCCCACCTCTGATGTCACCTTGGTGGGTGTGGCAAAGACCATGGCGGGTGATTGGCTGGGGACTGCTGGCCTGAAGCCCTGCAGGAGGACAGCAGTACTAGTCAGTAAGGGGCACATATACAAACAGCTGCATAACATGGGATCCTCAGCTCAAAGGATCACACACACATTTCAATTATCAGTTAGCCACTAAATACATGTGCTTTCTGGGTACAGCACAGAAGACTCGGGCACTGTCACATTTCGATTGTAGCTGGTAATCCACCCTTATAAACATGTCATGTGCTTAAGTCCCATCTCAAGGACAACCTATACCCCGGCGAATCAGCCTGAAATACTTACAAGGGGGAAGGGCAAAAACTCCTTCACGTTACTCCACTACTCTAGCAGCACTTACACGACAAAACGAATTGGGGGAAAACAGAAAAATCAGCCTATTAACGGGTATCAACCATTACCCAAAAGAAATAATAAATAAACCAAAATAAATATTACTGTGATAACTTAAGTAAGCGAAATTCTCGTCATCTTATTATGACAGCTAATATCAATCACCTGGACTATCAAAAAAAAAGACGCAAGCTCAATATTGAGATATTTCATCAAAAGTTTACATAACTACAATAAAAGATCACTGCAAACTAAAAATAACTGCGAACCACAAATACACTACTTTCACATTACAGCCACAGAGATATAATCTTGTTAAGCTATGACTTAACAAATAAAGCACAATAACACAGATATCGAAAAAGAGTACTTCCCTTAATCCGGATATAAGGACAAGCAAGCAGTGGATACTGAAGGTCATCGCAACTACAGACTGGCCCAAACCCCCCTAACAGGACAATTCCCTTCGACTCACCTGGGGAGCATAGGCGTTTAATGGTGGCGAGCCCGTCAACTTCTGAGTAAAACCGCTGAATTTGTAATACATCTTCCGAAAAGTAGATCGTACCCGAAGGATCACACGGCAGCACTGAACTGCTCGCCCGGCATAAAGGGTCCTCAATGAGCTTCGGCTCTCAGACAATGACGTCGGGAGCTGGCTATGTCGCGCCTGCTCCAAATTCCCAAAGACAGACGCTTACAGTGGAGTGGAATCTCTTCAGCAGTGTGGCTTATAGTCGGTGTATAATATACTTCCATGTAACCTTTTTTGTCACATATTACATGAAGGAACTGTAACTAATGGAAGAATATAAATGGTTACGGCTGCCAAATGCGTAACCAAGAAACATATCCTGAATTGTTGTAGTACTATTTTGTAAAAAGGTAACGTTTAACCTGCTTTGTTATAAAAGGCTGACCATCTAAGTAACAATAAATGTATACACTGACATATTGTTCCTGAATTTTTGAATAGAAGGCGGCTTCTTGCCGTTATGTGTATCACCCACAGTAGGTGCTGGGTCACCAGGGAGGTTTTATTTTTTCTTATCTTGCAGTGATCACTAGAGTCTATTGCAATTTTCTGCCAATTTTCATAAAATGTATGTATTTTGTATCTATTGCTATAAAATAGTGGAGTGGTCGCCTCTTTCAGTTTATGTCATGGTAAATGTTCCCTCTAGAAGTTCAACGGACATCTGTCATCTTATATATCTGTCTATATATATATATGACATGTATCATGAAATAAAATATAAAATGACATACACTGAGATACATATCTTATATACTCATATTCCATACATAATAAGCACCAGTTCCTTATGTATTCTGCACTACATTGTAATATATTGATTGTTATGTAACACAAAGGGTAATATACATAAGCAGGAACTAAATTAACTCACAAAAGATAAATACATTGTGTTGTGCAGTTTTTGTCTTCATTGCAATATTTCTTTATATGTATCAGTATATAGCCATACATAGTCCATGCATATATTGCAATATATTAGAAATTATAAGCACTAACTTCCCTCATATGGAAATGTATTAATAAATATATTGATTATATTTTCCAATACATTGCCATATATTTCTTTTTCCTGAGGGTATCCGTTTCACGGAACTCTCTTGGGGTGAGCTGAGGCTCATTGGCCATTCAGAACGCTTCGTCCTTGACAGAGTGTGATTCTTGCCTCAGTATACGGCGGTGGGCCGAGGTCCATGTTTGCATTCTGCCTGTAGAGCTTGTCTTCCCTTGGGATCACATGAATATTCAGTACAATTTGAGTAAATGTTTGCCTGGGCCTGCATTCTGCAGGGCCTGTCTAGCTCTCCTGGGGAACAGAGCCTGGAGAAACAATATCAGCTGCAGCATCTGTCATACAAATGTTTTTTATTATTATTAATTTAATACATTTCAGTTTCAATCATTCAACATCCAACATAACATGGTATTTTTTTTACATAAACATTATTCACAGATACGGTAGCCGCCTTGGACCCGGCACATGGCAGCTGGTGGCAGTGTCTAAATGCAATGTGCCTATCCATGTGGACGCACCTCACCCGCTGAGAAACTCTGCTGCTCACTCAGGGCTCTGCTAACACTCTGTTCCCGCGAATGAGCCTCCTGACACGTTAATTGCTAATACTATGCTACATGCTAACACCCACGCCCGTTGTTAACACAGTCCAGCTGACTCTCTCTGCTAATACTATGCTACATGCTAACACCCACGCCTGCTGTTAACACAGCCCAGCCAGCTCTCTCTGCTAATACTATGCTATACGCTAACACCCACGCCTGCTGTTAACATGGCCCAGCTAGCTCTCTCTGCTAATACTGCGCTACATGCTAATACCCACTCCGACTGTTAACATGGCACAGCTGGCTCACTCTGTTAATACTGCGCTACATGCGAACACCCACGCCTGCTGTTAACATGGTTAACATGGCCCAGCTGGCTCTCTCTGCTAATACTGAGCTACATGCTAACACCCACACCTGCTGTTGACATGGTTAACATGGCCCAGCTGGCTCTCTTTCTGCTAATACTGAGCTACATGCTAACACCCACTCCTGCTGTTAACATGGCCCAGCTGGCTCTCTCTGCTAATACTACGCTACATGCTAACATCCATGCCTGCTGTTAACATTGCGCAACAGGCGCTCTTTGCTAATACTATGCTACATGCTAACGCCCACTCCTGCTGTTAACATGGCCCAGCTGGCTCTCTCTGCTAATACTGTGCTACATGCTAACATCCACTCCCACTGTTAATATGGCCCTGCTGGCGCTCTTTGCTAATACTATGCTACATGCTAACGCCCACTCCTGCTGTTAACATAGCCCAGCTGGCTCTTTCTGCTTCCTTGTAACTTGGCACCCGTGTGCAGCAAGGGTTGACTCAACAAATTCAGGACACTTTCAACTTTTAGAGTTGAGGATCTCTGTTCCCTTCCTTTAATTCCCAACATCTTTGTGAATCCTAGATAGGGTTTAGTCACCTAGGGTGACCAGATAATCCATGTCATCCTGGACACTTTGAGCTACTTCAGGCTTTACAAACTACTTTAAAACTGAAAGGTTCCTGTGCTTAGCTAAATAGATCAATTCTTCCTGTGCTTTGACTGGTTTGTTTCTTTTATTGAGAGACTCATCCAGCTGTTTTACATTAACATTAGTGACACATGCATGATTATAGCAGATTGATGAATCAGCACGCAACAAGAATGCAGCGCTTAAGTGAAATCCATGTCCTTTTAATTGAAATGGTAGCTTACAAATCCTGTCCTAGCTCAATGTGTCCGGGATGACGTGGATTATCTGGTCACCATAAGTCTGAAAAACCTCCTGGCAGGGGGGGTGTGGACATCCACTCAGGTTGCATAAAACTGGAATCAGTAAAAATTTGCAAAATTGAAACTCCAGGCTAGGATGGCGTTAGGAGCCTCTGGTTCCTGACACAACTGGAAAAGAACACTAAGTCCTGAGGCAGCCTAACAAGTCCAGTATGAAGGCTTATCTCCAGCAGAAGTCCAGCATCATCCAGCTACACTGTTGCCATGGCAGGAACCAGTGGAGCTCGTCAGAATTACTCCACTTCATCTTATAAGTTTCACACAAAGTTTTTCCATTTTATTTCTCAAGGCTCATCATGCAATGACGCATGGGGAATATATATTTTCCCTCAGGAATTTTCAAGAGATGCTGTTATTTTTCACCTAGAGAGTAACCATAGTATTCAAGCTTGGTCTTTTGAAAGATTAATTGCGTTTAATAACAATTTAGGTGTTACTTTGGATATATTTATATACTCAAATAATATTTTCAGAGAAACCATCAACAAAAGTAAAAAAAGGAACAAGGCTTTTAAGCTGCTGTTGATGGATGACCTTGAGTGTTCTGAACATGACCTTGTAAAGCTGGATGGCTGGTGAACATCTGGCAATAGTCACATGACAAAAGCTGCAGGCAGACTGAGAGGCAGGGGGATGCGAGGAAGCGTCAGCTTTTCATTCCCACGCAGCTTCCTACTGCCCTGGAAGTGGGATGTTAGATACGTAAATAAATCAGACGGATGGAGTATTGACGTCACAAAAGCTGAACTGCGTGCAGTAGCTTTCCCTGGCAGCTAGGGGGCCTGGAACCCTTCAGAGAAGGAGGAGGCCAATGGGGCGGCAGGAGAGGGTTGAGGGAAGGAGGTGACACGACCGGCGTCGGCGTGGAAGGAAACTGCTCCCAGGGGCTGAAGGAACTGAGCCTTCGCCATAGCATGGCAGCAGTGGTGGTGTGCAAGCCTAAGGGGGCAGCCGCCTGTCCTTATGGGCCCCTGTGGCAGAAGAGAGGGGCCACGGGACCCCCCACGACGTCAGCCGCAACACCAGCTTCCCCCCGGCCACCCCCCTGCCCTGTGGGGATCACCTCCGGAGCCTCTGCAGGAAGTCAGTTCATGATGAACTGGGCAGCCCATGTCAATTGGCTGGCTGGCTGCCATCAATAAGCTAGTCGTCTACTGGAAGGAGGCTCACATTCCAGACAGAGAGTAGCTGTCACTGCGAAGGGCTCTATCAGTAGGAAATGACCCAGGTGGCATCATACAGGACACTGGGATGGAGCAGTTATGACGTCATGTTAGAACTGGACGTCCTCACTCTGGACTGGAGCGGCTGTGATGTATCGGAGACTCAGGTACTTTGGTCGTTTTCGTCATTAATATTGTTCACAGCCACGAGGAAACTTGAGAAATATTTACCAGTTCTTAATGATGTGGTTATGACTTCCATGAATGTATCTAAGCTGGGTACCCATGAACTAACGGCATTTCCTATCGGTTGCTCTCACCCTGGGCGCCTGTCATGCCCTTACGGAGACCCTGACACACCCAGTGGCTCGAATGCGGGTGCAAATGCATCTGGCCAAAGGAAGGAGGCACGCAATGGGGCATTTCCCATTTTGCCAGGAGGCGAGTGGCGGTGCGGGGCTGAGGTGTGCAGGTCAATTGAGGAACTCGGCGGAGAGGCTGCGGTGATAGCGCGCCGAGCGCAGGCGCAGCTCGTGGTAGCACTGCACAAAGCTATGGTAGATGAAGGTGATGGGCAACGCCAGCAGCACGATGCCGCTGACCACACAGAGGCCGCCCAGCATGCGGCCGGGCGTGGTGATGGGGTACATGTCTCCATAGCCCACCGTGGTCATGGAGATAATAACCCACCAGCAGGCGGCCGGGATGCTGGTGTAGTCCTCGCTGCTGGGTGTCAGGTCCAGGCCGTGCTCCAGCAGCTGGGCCAACGCGCCAAAAATGGCCATGGCCACGCCCACAAACACCAGCAGCATGACCATCTCGCGGTAGCACCGCCGCAGCGTCAGCCCCAGCGACTGCAGGCCCAGGAAGTGGCGCGCCAGCTTGATGAGCCAGAAGATGCGCATCATGCGCAGGGCGCGCAGCGTGACGCCGGCACGCTGCAGCTGCGAGCTCTCGCCCGTCGCGGCTGTCGCCAGTGCCGAGGCATAGTACGGGGCGATAGCCAGCAGGTCGATGATGTTCAGCGGACGCCGTAGGAACTCACACTTATCGCGGGACACCAGGAAGCGCACGATGCACTCGGCCGTAAACCAGCCGATGCACACGGCCTCGATGATCCTGCGGACAGGAAGAGGGCAGCCTTTAGCTAGGACCTCGATACACACGGCCTTGATGATCCTGCGGGCAGGAAGAGGGCAGCCTTTAGCTAGGACCTCGATACACACGGCCTTGATGATCCTGCGGGCAGGAAGAAGGCGGCCTTTAGCTAGGACCTCGATACACATGGCCTTGGTGATCCTATGGACAGGAAGAGGGCGGCCTTTAGTTAGGACCTCGATACACACAGCCTCAATGATCCTGCAGGCAGGAAGAGGGCGGCCTTTAGCTAGGACCTCGATACACACTGCCTCAATAATCCTGCGGGCAGGAAGAGGGCAGCCTTTAGCTAGGACCTTGATACACACAGCCTTGGTGATCCTATGGACAGGAAGAGGGCAGTCTTTAGCTAGGACCTCGATACACATGGCCTTGGTGATCCTATGGACAGGAAGAGGGCAGCCTTTAGCTAGGAACCTAGAGTGCAGTCAGCACTGGGTGGGGAACTACCCCCGATTTGTCCAGATGTCTTGCTAAACGGGTATTCACCATTGCCTATTGTCCTTTGATCGCATGCAAAATGCGATTATTAATATTAACAGACCATGACTGCCCCCTACTTGCTTTGTTTTGACGATTTTATTAAATCATCATCTATGATGTAATATTTTCAATTTACGAAAGCATCTGTCCTTTGAGCCATTAAAGGTCCCCATGCATTTTCACTCTACACCGCTGATGTAATGGTGTTTTCATGGAAGAAGATGGTATTATCCAGAGGCTAAATAATGGGGCTTTTTAGCTTCTAAATTGCTTCCTGCTACACAGGGGTGCTGTAAGAGGCAGGAAGGACTTGGTGAGAAGCTGTGTTTGGACTGAACATCAGTCAGGTCTGACTCAAATGGACAGAATAATTAAGGAAACGATAGTTAAAGAACTAACAGTGCTTTTCCATTGGCTTACAGGAACCAACCCATACTTGAGCCATACTGCAAAGAGAAACTAGTTACAGTGTGGCTCCAGCATGCTTCGGTTTTCCACTGCAGAAGTATCAGCTCAGTAAATTTGTGGCTCAGTTTGGAGAACAACAGTGATGTAGAAAGGAGACACTTATTCACTGTTCACACAATATATCTGTTGATTTACTATGCGCAGTTATTTTATTATGTGCTAATTTCTGCTACCATGTCTCTGAGAATCACTGTGTTGTGCAAGCTTCAAGCAGTAATGGAATTAGCATTAGCTTGTGTAAATTTGCATTATGAATCCATTCCTTTTTAGCTGTTCTTTTTTAAATAGGAGCTTGGAAATTTTCAAGTTTCGAGGTTGAGAATGCATCAATACAATGCAATATGTGATATTACTAACAATGAATAATATATAGAATATACAGTTTTTCCTTCAGATAATCCACTGGTATCTCCTTGCATTTCGACCAATCAGATGCTGGTGATGCAATGGCTCAGTTTGGTCATGCTTCAGGCTCCTAGTAAGCAGGGCCAGGTGAGCACGGTTACAGCTCGAGTACGGCACGCAATCTTTACAATGAAAAACCGCCAGTTTATGGTGAGGCCTGGTTCTTGGTGGCATTTCAGGTAATATTCAGTAGGACATACAAACTGGGCCTAGGGAAAGCCATTATAGTCACAATGACCTTAATTGGTTCTTCTCATTGATATAAAACACCGTCGATTCAGTGTTGGACACCCTAAATGCAAAGGAGCAGGCAATGAGGTGAGCAGGGATGTGGTCCAGTTACCAAAGGCTGCGGGTCCCAGGCATCAGGTACTTACCCCAAATTGTGGTCCAACAGCCAGCAGCTTAATAAGCAAGCTGCAGAGGGCTCTCTCAGTACAGATGTCTGCTAAGCAGGGTCACATGCAATTGAAGCTGCATGTACTGAGCAGTTAGCGGACCCTGTGACCCAGGGATGGCATGGAACGAGAATCATCTCCTCTTGGAGCCCTGGGGGGCTCTGAAGCTGGCTGAAAACAGCAGGCTGAGAACAGCAGGGACACCAGCGCTATGTCAGTTTAAATCAATTCTGGCTTCCTAGGAAATGACACAGTTTTTGAATTTAAGAAATATTTTAAAATGGGGCACTCATCAAAAGCCCTGAACATTTCCCAGAGGGCCTTTGGGCAGTCTGGGCTTTTCCTGCCTTACCACCCCTCAGCAGCTGGTGCCCCCCCCCCCCCTCCACTGTGCTCTGATTGGCCCATGCCAAAGGTGACGCCTACGCTTTGAAAATGTGAAATATTAGGCTCAACCTGGCACCATTGTTGGGGCGGGGGGGGGGGGGGGGGGGGGGCTTTTTGTGGGAAATGGCAGAGACACAGAGATTCAGGCAAACTGGCTGGAGACAAGCAGCAGCGAAGGCCATCTCCATAGGGGCCGCAGACGCACTTGGGCTAGGGGTATCTGAAGGCAGACGGGGTGAGACATTAAGCAGCCGCTGCAGTAACAGGCTGCAGCCGCCAGCCAGATCCGTGCAGTTAAAAAGATGCATTGACGGGAAATCGGCGTCTCCACATTTCCAGTTACCCCGATATAGCCCCACAGATGGAGGTAAGATAGATTTTCCTGCTGTAGAAGGTCCGGTCTTTGTGATCCGTTGGGGCTGGCGCCGTTAACGTCAGATATGAACGTGTTAAATATACATTTACACACCCCTGACAGCCATGCCTAGTCCCGCTGATCCGTGACCCCCCCCCTCCCCGATTGTTTTTTAAGCATATTTAATGACACAATTAGTTACTGTATCATTGCAGGGAAAGGAGAAATGGTATTGTGTGCTGTTTCCAAGCAGGGTGAGCTGTTAGGAGATGGAGGGATGGATACTGAGCTATGTTTCTGAAAGACCAGCGTTAAGACGTTTGCTCATTTTAGAGGTTTCTGTTTTTAATTGCCTGCGCAGCCCTGCACGGGGTAAGTGGCTGTGGAAGATGGATGGATGGCTGTGACGAAATGGCTTTTACTGCACGGGGCATTCGAGTTAAATATTAACAGAATGGTTCACAACAGCATCTAATGGGGCTAAAGTATTACATAGTCTGCGTGTAATGGATAATTCCCAATTAATCTGCTGTGCTTGGGCGTTCACTCAAGGAATCGACAGCAAAGTGATTTTAGAGGACGGCAAATGAGTTTTAATCTTACCACCGTTGATTGGATATTGACAGCACTTTGTCCAGCTTGTTGTTCACTAGTGTCATTGAAACCAACTGCCCTGGCTTTTTTTTTTCCTGGATGAATAGTTACGCCTTTGGCACCTCTAGGAAAAAAGCATCGTAAATGGTAGTAATACATAATATTTTATAAAACGATTCCGTTTTCCGGGCTGGAAGGTCGGCTCTCCTTGGGTTTATCAGCGTATAACTCTCCCCACAGCACATATTTAGATCATGGCTGCGTGATGCATTAGTCTGGTCAGAAGCACCTTCAGCCTGGAGCACCGGGGACTCAGGCCCCGAATGAATCCCTGCGAGCCCCCGCCGATTTGTGTGGCTTGGATGTTTTAACCAGCATGCTCTCAGTTTGAGAGCCCTCGGACAGATTAGGGATCTGGGCTAAGCCCCCGATGTCTTAGGAGCCTAGCAACGCCCCTGAGTCTGCCAGGACCCATATAACAGCTTTGAAGCCCCCTGTTGCTCTATGTTCACTTCAGCTATGTGGCTACCCTTGATAAATAATGTTATAAAAAATACATCATGCATGTGTAACATGGCATATCCCGGGTACCTCGAGGCCATCCGTCTGCCCCGTATACATGATGGATAGAGATTGCGCCCAGCACCAGCGCCCACACTTTCTGCAGTAATTAATTAATTCACTACCAGAGCCAGAGCTAGCTGCTGTTTCGTGACGGTTTTAATATTTCCCCCTAATTCGTTGCTCAATAAATAAACAGCAAGAATTACAGACCCAGATGTTACCACCACAGACAATCTAAGACGCTCATAAGCGTCTGTTAATTGCAGGTCATTCATTAGTTACGGGCCTGTTCGGTGGAAGTATTATTGGCTTTGTTATGCTGAAAAATAAAGCAAACAGGTGAAAAGCTCGGCACAAAACAACAGCATGACTGATAAACACACTGATACTGACAGTTTAAAGATACAACATGCAAAGTAAGTAAGTGTGTGCATGGCATCTAGATTTTAAAACGACAATGGCAAATCAATTAGATTTTAGAACATATTCAAACTCGTTAATTCAGCTGTGTGAATTAGTGATAACGCATCGATCCATCCATCCATAACGCATATGTTCAGAAGTATAGCCCAGACACAGAATATAAGTCTAGTATGTGCAATATGCGGAGTAGCGCGTTCGGGGTCTCCGGCAGCAGGGACCGGGCGTGCGGCTACCTGTGCTCCTCCACGCTGTTGTTCTTGGCGGTGTCCCAGTCGGGTAGGGTGCTGGCACACAGTATGACCATGGACACGATCACAAAAATCACGGAGACCGAGGCGAGGATCTGAGCAGCTACGGAGGACGTGGGCTCCTCGAAAGTCCTCCTCATCTTCTCCAACCACCTGGCACCGCCTGCCCCGGTGTCCAGGTCCTCCTCGGGCTTGGTGTCCTCCTCCGACAAGTAGGTGAAGGAGTCCGACATCCTGTCATCCAGCCGCCGCTGGCAGCAGTACTCCAGGTGGGAGCTCTCCAGCCCCCAGTAGACCATCTCGTTGTAGAAAGAGAGCTCGCACATCCGCGGGACGAAGCGCAGCTTGCCGGACTTCACGTAGAGCATGATGAAGACGAACGCCTCCGAGTGCCGGTCGAAGAAGAACTCGTTGCTGTCGCGGTCGTAGTCGTCACAAACCTCCAGAACCTCTTTCTCGGAGGCGCAGCTGTGCAGGCGGCTCACCCGCCGCAGGGGAAAGTCCTTTATCACGTCCCGGGGGAACGCGTACTTGGTGCCGCCGACATTCAGGATGCAGATGCTCTTCCCAAACTTCATCTTGCAGCAGTCACTCTGCCACCGCCTCGCTGACCTGCCCCCCACCACCTATTCCCGGGGGAGGGAAGTGGGCTCCTCGCGTAAGAAAGTGTGCCAAAGCATCGCGTCGCCCGGGGGCCGATTCAGGGAACCGTGCGGGTGTCAGGCGGAGAGGGGACTGCAAAGTAATTCATCTTTTGCTTCGGTGAGTGCGAGCGGTGGCGGGGCGCAGCGGGCGTGTCTGCGCCGGGGCTGGGACTGCCTGGTGGCTCCGCTCCGCCGCCCGGAGAGGGCAGTCCCAGTGATGTCACCGGCAGCACGCCCTCTGACTCCCGCACACCGGCCCACAACGACCGGTGACTTTTTTTCTTTCTTTCATTTTCCCATTTGTCTAAATCTAATACTTTCAATCCTAATATAATGCAGTTTTAAGTTTAATGTGGTATTGCTTTTTGTTTATTGTTTAACTACTCAATATTGTTTTTAAGAAACTAAGAGATGTTATAGCTAAGTGTTATAAATTCAGAATTCTGACAGTGTAGCCTACATAACAGATGGAGCCCTGTGCGCACAGGCAGTGATAAATGTGTGTATAGTGCTGGTCAGTAATTACACACACCTGCTGTTATTTTATTGCACCAGGGGTTTTGGTAGGAGGGTGAACAAGCCTATAGCTCACAGAAACGAAGGATCTGCTCATAATGCAGCAGCAGGCATCGACCTCCGTCCAGCAATGACGGGCATGGGAGCAGGAACTTTGTCAGTGTGTGTGGGGCTGTCTCGGGTAGCCAAGGCAAGCTCTCGGCGTGCTGTGGTGTCAACTGCGCTGATACTTTGTGCAGGTTAGTGATGCAAAAGGACACACGTCACACGTGTAACATGCAGACCATCAACAACTGGGCTTCACTAGGTGTCACTTTACGTATAGATTGGTGATGTTACAGCCAGCTGCACGGTCATAATGCCGGGGGCGACTTCGCAGATCATATGTGGCCAAAGCCCTGTTAAGTCCAGTAGCCGAAGCCCATCCTGTGTGCGAGAGGCGCCTTTGGAATTGGGAAGATCCCACTGAGGAGCTCCGCATCTGGAGATAGCTTGGAGCTCACGCTTGCGCACAGTCCCGGATATTACAGATGTGCCAACGTGTGGAAAATAATAAAATACAGCATCGTGTTCACTTTTATGTCGCTTTAATTAAACTGCTACCTGGCCGCTCTAACTTGCCAGTGGCATGAATCTGTAGATTCAGCTCACCCTCAGGTTAACCCAGGTTCACAGAACTGGTAAACTGATAACTAGTGGGATAACTGGACAGTGGATCCGAGTGGTGCAACAGCTTTGCGTCCGGCTGCTTGCGTATGTGCGCGGCGCCTCCCTCCCGGGTTCCCTCCCTCCCCGCCCGCCTCCACCCACCCCCACCAGGAAGCGGATACCGGCGGATCGCAGCCTCTCGGCGTCTGGCTCGCTGCATTGTACCGTGAAAGCTGGGAGGGGGGATCCCGAAGCACCAGCCCGGTTCTCCCCCTCCGCGAAAACGCACACATTATAAAATATCCGCGCGTTTTAAGCGATTTCGCCGATAAGCTCCGCTTATCGCTCTATTTATTTATGACCGTCTCTTTTTAACACTACAGGAGGGCAGAAATGGCGGCCAACATGTACCGGGTCGGAGGTATGTCAGCCCCGATACGGGGATTGCGGGAGCGCTTTTAATGCGAGCCGGCGCGCATGGAGGCCCGGCCGGCTTTCGGCGGGCGCGGCGGGGGGAAGCGAGCCTCCGGCGCAGCGTGGGCTGCCGCTCCGCGGCGGCGGGGCGGTTCGGGCCTCGGTACGGTGGCGTCCTGGCTGCCGTACGCCGAGCTCTCCGTGCGCCTCTCCCAGCCGGAGCGCCTCGCCGACCGCCTCCACCGCCGTCTCTTTGTATCCCGACGCTTTTGTGCGCGGATCCGCGGCCGCGGCGGCTGGCTGACCGACCGCGGGCGCCCCTGACTCAGATCGGGCCACGTTTGCCCAGTGCGGCGGTAACGGCCTGCAGGCGGCATAAAAGCGGCTCCCGAGAGGCTAAAGCAGCGCAAATGGCCGAGAGGCTCTGGGATAAGGCCCCGCAGATGGGGGGACGACGCACTTTCTGCTGTAGAGGGACCGCTCTTCGTGATCCGTAGGGGCTGGCGCCTTTAACGTCGGATATGAATATGTAAAATATACATTTACACACCCCTGATAGCCATGCCTAGTCCCGCTGATCCGTGCCCCCCCTTCCCCGATTGTTTTTAAGCATATTTAGTGACGCTATGGGGTTACTGTATCCTTGCAGGGTAATGTCGGCTGCGATCGCTCGCGGCAGGGCTTTGGTCATGGTTAGGTTAGGATATAGGTAGGATATGGTTGGGTTAAAACCACGCGAGTCGGCTGCGTGCCGCCGGGGGACCCCAGGCTGCCCCTGCCGCACGTGCCGGCCGGCCGCGCGCTCGGGGGATGCCCTCCTCCGGGCCGCGAGCGGTTCCCGCACGTGAACGGGCTGCTTGAGCTGCCGCCTGCGTCACGTTCCACGCTGGCGGCCGTGTTCCCCTTCGGTCTCGCGCCGCCGTGACGTAGGCGGCGAGGTCCCCCGACAGGCCGTCCTTTAGCTCGCCGGTAAATGCTCAGGCTCGGGGGTGGGGGATGGCGCTGCCGTACGTTTGAGGGAAATGCTGTACCTGAGGTGCTCCAGTAAGAGGTCTGGCTGAGGTACAGAAATAAGTGGTCTGTGGCTTTGCCTGAATTCCTGTAACGCAGTGACTGTCCAAGGGCAGCTGCAGCAGTGTGGCGTTCCTCTTATGGGCACACCGCCATGTGCAGCTGTGAGCTCCTCACGGCTTCTGTTTGCTGTCAGTTTTAAAGTAATGCTGTTTAACACAGTTGTACATGTGAATCTGTCTTTCTCTTGGGCTCATTTTGGTGTGTTTTCTGAAAGCCCTGCATCTCTCCTTGCAGATTACGTCTTCTTCGAGAATTCCTCCAGTAACCCATACCTGATCAGGCGGATAGAGGAGCTGAATAAGGTAGGGCTTCCCTGGGGGGGGTGTGTGCTTGGGTACTTCCTTAAGCCCCCCATAGCTCACCATGGCGCCCATAGGTTACTGCTTCCAGGTCGCCTGGGATTTTTGCCAGAATCCATTTATTTCAACTGAAAGTCCTTAACTTCGTAGCCCTTTGATGATGAGTGATGTTGGATGCTTTACCGTTAGGGATTGCGCGCTCTGGATATAGCGGCATGCTTTGTTCACTGAGCTCTCAGGCCGTTACGTCCAGATGTACGATATATTGGTATCAGCAATTCATTAAAAATCAAGTGGAGTTAGCAGCACAGGAGCAAATGACATGAGTACTAAAATAATGGAGATGGCCGTATTGGGCGATCAGCTTTTTTCTGTAGCGAAGAATGAGGGGTTTGATCGCTTCGAACCTCGTAACATTCTGCTTCGCTGGTGTTTCACTTTAGGTCTGTGGCGCTCAGAGCTTAGCCGCTTAATGGATAATTTGGGCAAAAGTATATTGGTTATTGGTATCAGCAAAATCTGCCCTGCGGTGCACATCTACCGTCAGGATGCTTGGCTTTGTGAGCTCCTTGTGTAGCTGCTAAAATAAATTAGACCCTACCAGGAAAGGTATATAGGCTGTGTTTGTGTCGGGCTCTGACCCGTAATTCACTGCCGGCAAGTCCCCAGCTGGAGAGAATGAGCTGGTCTCTGGGGGGGGGTCGCAGAAACTGGCCGACCGTGGAGTGGTGCGGTTACGTTCCCTGGGGTCTGCATGCACACGGTAACCCTATACGCAGACAGGTGTTGGATAGCTGCCTCGCCTGTGGTTGCCATGGCTACGGGCAGGTGAGGCCACACCTGTGCACCTGTGTGTCTTTTCCCAGTGAGCTCAGTTTGTAGGTCTGTGCTGCACATTCATTCACGTACTGCGGCCGTGAGATTTGAGGCTGTGACCCTCTGCCAGCATTCTGATTGGAGCAGCCTGGGTCACATGGGACGGCCCGTCAAAACACTGCATGAGCAGGTTACCCATGAGTCATCGCTTCACGTCTGCTGGATGAAAGCTGGCCCCCTCCCAACACAGAGGCCAGGAAGTGAAACCGGCTCCGGAGTGCCTGAGCGCTGTGATGCCTGTGTCGCTGATGCCGCTGACCTCAGACGGAATGTGTGTGCCGGGTGTGTGCGCTGGGAATACCCCGGGTTCTGGCCATGACCCCATGTGCTTTGTTTCAGACGGCTAGTGGGAATGTGGAGGCCAAGGTCGTCTGCTTCTACAGACGGAGGGACATCTCACACAGCCTCATCCAGCTGGCGGACAAGCACGCAAGTGGGTGGCGTGTGTGTGTCTGTGGGGTGGGGGGGGTGTCTGATGCATGCCCCTCGTGCGTCTGACCCGCGCTCTCCCTGTCCAGAGGACCTGGAGGAGGAGAAGGCGAGCTCGAGTGACCCGGAGCTCAGCGACAAGCAGAAACACCAGCTACGGCACCGCGAGCTCTTCCTGTCGCGGCAGTATGAGTCGCTGCCAGCGACGCACATCAGGTACACACACGCGCCTGTGCACGCGCACACGCTAGGGGGGCTGTGGCCCACAGTCATGTGATGGCGACCTGCCTCCCTCCCTCACGCAGGGGGAAGTGCAGTGTGGCTCTCCTGAACGAGACGGAGTCGGTCCTCTCCTACCTGGACAGGGAGGTGGGTGGACCTCGGGCCATGGGAGGGGTTGGGTGGGACCACTTCGATTGGGGCATAACTCTGAATTTAACCAATGGCAGTATAGCGTGTTGTGTAGTTGTGATTGCTTAACCTGTAGGGTCGTCTTTCCCCCAACAGGACTCGTTTTTCTACTCGCTGGTGTACGACCCCACGCAGAAGACACTGCTGGCTGACAAGGGCGAGATTCGTGTGGGCCCCCGCTTCCAGGCCGACGTGCCTGACATGCTACAGGACGGTGAGTAGCCAATCAGCACGGTCAATCGTACCGAGAGATTGGGGGGTGTCCCTGTGAACGTGGGTGGGTCCCACGCAGTTGCTCGGAGACGGTCTCCGTGGTGATGAAGATGAAGTAGAGCAATTAGCTGCATTGTTGTGATTTACCCGCCAACTTCACGGTGGGGCTGCGTCTGCATCCATCTGTCACATCTGTCACCATAAACTGTGAATGATCAATGACCCCCTCCCCCAGTGGTGCTGAGGGGCTCTGTGGCCTTGTTCTCTCTCACCCTCCTGGTTTGTGTCATAAGATAAAGCAGCATTTCCATCACTGATGCTGTTTATTGTTTATAAGGAGGATGAATGACTGCCCCCCCGGCGTCCCTTTTATGGTACGGCCCGGAGTTTCCCCACTTCTGCAGTGAAAAATAGTCTGCTCCAGCAGTAATGGCTGCATGTGGCTGTAGGGTGGTCTGTTCACTCTCCCTTTCTCTCACACCCCCCCCCCCCCCCCCCCCCCCCCCCCCCCCCATTCCTGCCAGGTGAGCCAGACGACCGGGATCAGTCCAAATTGGAGGTGAAAATGTGGGACCCCCAGTGCCCCCTGACCAACAAGCAAATCGACCAGTTCCTGGTGGTTGCTCGGTATGGCACACATGCATGTTTTGTCACCTGACATGCAAGCTCGATTTGTCTCTGAAGTGATGAGTCCATCTCCAGGGGTCAGTGGGGGGTTCTTCCTTTCAGTTATTTAAACGTTCCTTCTGACCATTGTAGTGATGATGATGAAGACTAGTATGATGGTGATGGCTGTAACGGTGGTGATCGTGATGGTTGTGCTGATGATGAAGGTGGTTGTAATGAGTGTTGTTGATTGATGGCGATTATGACTGTTGACAGTGAAGGTGGTTGTAATGACTGTGATGAATGATGATCGATGGTTGCGATCATGATGACTGTGATGACTGAAGGTGGTAGTGATGATGAAGGTGATGACTGAAGGCGGTAGTGATGATGACGGAAGGTGGTTGTGATGATGACGGAAGGTGGTTGTGATGATGACTGAAGGTGGTTGTGATGATGACTGAAGGTGGTTGTGATGATGACTGAAGGTGGTTGTGATGACTGATGGTGGTTGTAAAGGTGGCTGTGATGATGGTGATGACTGATGGTGGTTGTGATGACTGATGGTGGTTGTAAAGGTGGTTGTGATGATGACTGATGGTGGTTTTGATGATGACAGCGATGACTGTACTGGCTGAAGGTGGTTCTGATAGTGACTGATGTTGGTGACGACGACGGTGGTGATGCTGATTATAACGACAGTGATGGCTGTGATGACGGTGGTGTCAGTCCCCATGGCTGACGCAGGTGCATCGCATAACCCATCCTTTCCTGACCCCCACAGTGCGGTGGGGACCTTCGCCCGTGCCCTGGACTGCAGCAGCTCTGTCCGGCAGCCCAGCCTGCACATGAGTGCCGCTGCCGCCTCCCGCGACATCACCCTGGTGAGCCCGCCCCCCGTTTCTGATTGGCCGTCCCTGGACGGGCGGTGCCGTTTGAGACACATGCCAACTCTGTGTCTCCCGGGATAGTTCCACGCCATGGACACTCTGCACCGGCACGGCTACAGCCTGTCGGGGGCCATCGGGGTGTTGGTGCCGCAGGGCGGCCCCGTACTTTGCCGCGACGAGATGGAGGAATGGAGCGCTTCGGAGGCCGGCCTCTTCGAGGAGGCGCTTGAGAAGTACGGCAAGGACTTCAGCGACATCCGGCAGGACTTTGTGAGTTGGGGGTTGAGGGTTGATGGGGGGGGGTGATTCCCCACAATGTTGCTAGGATACGAGCAGGTGATTGGGGGGGGGGGCTTGGTCCAGCTCGAGTGTTCTCTTTCCAACGGGATTGTCCAGAGCAGTATGACCTGTACCTGTGAGGCTCTGTCCAGGGGCCCCGTGCTCACCACCCTGCCCTATCACCACAGCTCCCCTGGAAGTCACTGACCAGCATCATTGAGTATTACTACATGTGGAAGACGACGGACAGATATGTGCAGCAGGTGAGGGCAGGAGTGGATGGGACTCACTGTTTTAGATGCATGTATGAAGGCAGTAATGCTGTTGGGCCAGAAAGGGCAGCCAGTGAAATGATTAACGCTCCTCTGTGTCCTTCAGAAACGGCTGAAGGCAGCAGAAGCTGAGAGCAAACTGAAGCAAGTGTACATCCCCACCTAGTAAGTTTGCCTGCCTGCCTGTCTGTCTGTCTGTCTCTCATTGTCTGTCTTTGGTTCTCTGCCTGTCTGCTTATCTGTGACTGTCTCTCTGCCTGCCTGCCTGGCAGTCTCTCTGGCTCTTTACCTGCCTGCCTGCCTGCCTGTCTGTCTGTCTGTCTGTCTGACTGCCTGCCTGCCTGTCTGTCTGCCTGTCTGACTGCCTGCCTGTCTGTCAGTGCCCCTGTCTCTTTCTCTGAACCTCTTTGCTTGCCTGTCTCCATCTTTTTCTCTGTGCCTGGCTCTCTCTGCCTGCCCGAGTGCTGGTATCCCTGTCTCTTTCTCTGCCTGCCTGTCTGTCTGTCTCTTTGTGTGTTCATCTATTTGTTTGTCCATTGTTGTACTGAATGTTTACCGGTTAGTTAATATTCTCGCCAATGAATGAGTCACAGGTGACACGACTGTTGTTACTGCCCCGCTGGGCCCTTCAGCATTTACTGTATTTCCATTCTTATGTAGAGAAAACACACGGCCATTATAATGATTAACCAGAAACAGTGTGACTGAATGTGAAAGTCACTCCCCGTTACAGAAACTGGTGCGTCTTCGTGCTTTTCTCTGACCATCTCTGTAACTCATTCCTTTTATGAGATTATTTTTCCATGTGGCCAGTAAAAACATTGACCCTCCCCCAAACCCTTTCATTATCTCGGCTATCCCGAGTTCGTGTCATTTGGGTTTGGGAGAGGATCTGATGTCATAGATGAGGAAGTTGTTAAAAAGGATGTGAGATTGTGTGGCTGAATGGTTGGTGGTGATTTTAAAGGCGGTCTTGAGCCTGATGTCCCGCTGTGTCCCTCCCTGTCCCGCCCTCCCTCCTTCTGCCTGGCAGCAACAAGCCCAATCCCAACCAGATCTCTGTCAGTAACGGCAAGATGAGTGCGGTGAACGGCGCTGCTGGACTGCCCGGGCACCAGGCAGCCGGCGGAGGGCGAGCTTGCGAGAGCTGCTTCTGTGAGTAAGCTGGGAAGCAGGAAGTCACACAGGATACAGGAAGTGAGGGCGACTGCGTCCAGCGGCCCTTAGTCTGGGCCACTGTGGTGCAGCCCTGAAGATTCTTGTCCTGTTGGTGTGTCTTCGTTGGGCTGGATGGACTGAGGAAGCACACAGGCCTGCTGTATATCTGCCGCGTGAGCAGTGGTGAGGGTGTCACCGCTAGTTCGTAAAGTGAACTGTAGCTCGGTGTATGATGGAGGCCATCCTGACAGCCCGTGCCTTCCCTGAGCTTGTGGTGTGGCCCAGCAGGTCATCTTCAGTGAAGTCCCCTCTGCAGCCTGGCTTCAACTCCAGGCTTTGGGGACTGACGGCCATCTTGCTTTCCTAATAGACTTGTTATAACAGCCACGTGTAGTGTCTGATTTTTGCCAACGGGAATGGAGCCATGCTTAACAATGTCCATTCTCAGCATCGAGGCCACGGGTCTGTGTGCCGGTGATTCACTCTGGGGCTTCCGGCATGCTCCTCTCGGGCTGTTCAGGAAATCCCCCCCCACCCCCCCGGAATCATTTCTGGCAACTCACTCTGACCGACC
>JAODKL010000041.1:1674952-1690146 GCA_026780765.1 Petrocephalus schoutedeni
TCCGTGACAGTGATGTCATCCCAGTACAGGTGTCTGTGACAGTGATGTCATCCCAGTAAAGGTGTCTGTGACAGTGACAGCATGCCAGTACAGGTGTCCGTGACAGTGATGTCATCCCAGTACAGGTGTCTGTGACAGTGATGTCATCCCAGTAAAGGTGTCTGTGACAGTGATGTCACATGAATTGTGTGATTTGGATGTTGTCTCTGTGATGAAAATGCAGCAAAGGATATGCATTGTGAAACAGATTAAGAGGAAAATCTAAGCATGTGCAGAATATTAGGCAATAAAATGCCACAGGCACTAAAAATGCAAAGTGTTCATCAACCCATCCATCCACCCATCCGCTGAAACTTCTTATCCTGTTCAGGGTCGCGGGGGGGGAGGGGCTATAGGCGCAAGGCAAGGCGCCAACCCATCGCAGAGCACACTCACTCACCATTGTGAAGTGTTCATTAAAAATAGATGCAATTATTGAGAAGCAATTAGTCATTTCCAGGTGAAATGTCCCTGGCCTGGCCCGTGCTGCGACTGCTTTAGAGAAAAACACGAGAGACACGTCATGTTACTGTCATGTTAAAACACTTTATTTTGGCATCTGCTGACCACGCCTTACTCTGATCATTACCGCGCATCAACAGTCCATGTTACGCTGGGTTCTTGTTCGTCATCCTCACTGTCACTGCTCACACGCAGCAGAGGGGCTCAGTGCACCTCTCTGGCCATCATTAATAAACCCAGCCTTGGCACTGATGTCCCCCAAACATGGCAGCTCATTGACACTGCCCCCAAAGCTGCGGATGGCTGGGAGACTCTGTACTCTGAGTCTGTGCCTGAGATTTTATTGGTTTCGTCACCTTGCTGGGTCCTCAAATACCCAGAGCCAGGAAGTTACACACTGCCACATTCCTGACCAGCACCTGCCATTAATACAGGCAGCAAAACCCAGTCAGATTCTACTCCTGTTCCCACCTCCTCCCAGGACGACGCCCAGCACTCCATTCTCAATGTCAGAGCGAAGCTTTAAGCGACAGCGCCCCCTGTCATAGCGAGACGAATTACGGCGCTGCACTATGAGACAGGAGCTATTTGCAAGCTGTCTGGCCATGCATGTGGTGACTTATCACACCCCCAGTCCTCCCCATTTCCAATCTCTCAGACACTACCCAAACTCAAAAACAACGAAAAAGAAACACTCGAAGAAAAACTGAACAATAAACAGACTATGAAATAATCAGGACTAAAATGATTTTTTTTTCCTTCGACCCGCCCCTGGTGATGTTACCAAGACAACACCTGGTCAGCCAGGAGTGCTGGGACACTCCCTGCTGTCTTCCTCATCCAGGTGCAGGTACTGCAGTGTGTTTGTTATGAATACTACTCCCATTACTCTGCATTTACATGTGCTTGGTATAATTCTCCCTACAATCCTCTGCTCATTTGTCCAGGTATCTTAAAAGTAAAACTCTCTGCTGCTCATCCAACTTTTATCTGAAGCCCTATTAAACCAGGAGGATTCCAGTTCTTTTTATAAGCATGAAGTAAGAGACAAACTATAGCGTCTGCCTGACTCTTGGCTGCAGTAACACAGCGGCCACCAGGGGGACCTTTGGGTTATTAGGAGGGCAGCGAGGGAGCGTGCTCATCTACAGGGGTGGTTGTGTCGTCACTGCGCTGCTCCAGACTGTCCTCAGCACTCAGCGTGCTCCCGGAGGTAGAGGGGGTGCCGGGGGAGAGTTTCTGCTGGTCGAACGTGGCGGCCGCGGCCGCGCCCATGAACTGGGCGGAGTCTGCGGTTGTAGACGTTGAGGCTCTGCCCCAGGGGGCGGGGTTATTGCTCATCACCTCCCCCAGTCCAAGGCAGAGGCCCTCCACTGGGCCCAGGGGGTGGGTCTTCTCCATCAGGCGCCACTGCATGACGCTGGTGTCTTTGCCCCCAGTGGACAGCAGGTGGCTGTCGTTATACAGGAAGCTGACGTTGGTCACGGCACTGCTGTGGGCGCTGTACTTATGGCTTGGGGCCTGCGGGCAGAAAAAGCCTGTCATTAGCAGCAGTTCCGCACAGGGTCACCATCCTGGGGCAGAGGGGGCTGCTCTCGCTTCCTCTTACAAGCCAGCTCACCTTCGGCCTGGAGCAGGGGTACCGGAAGAGGTGCACTTTGCTGAAGTCGTCCGCCAGGGCGATGAGCTTCCGACCGTGGGAGCGGACCAGGGCGTTGATGTCCGTGCCATCCGAGCCCTCTGGCCACACCCCTGGGCAAAAGGGGAATTGGGGGTAACATCACAGGGGAGAGTACGAGGCTCCCTGCTGTCACTTGACATGCTGGGGTTTATGGCGAGATGCCAGTCTCCAGCAGGTGGCAGCAAAGCAGCATGTATGTGAGGACAGTGCACTAGGGACACATACCGAACACCTGGAATCCTAGCACGCACGTGAAAGTGGCCCAGTCCACATCCTTGCACTCAGAGCGGTTCCTGATCAGCCTGCAGCTGTTCGGGATGTCCCCTGGACACGGAAGAAGGGGGAACAGGAGACAGGGCGAAGTTAGGCAAATATTCAAGGCATCCAAATGTTCAACACCTATATGGTGAACACATGAAGCTAGACTTAAGAACGGAGTACGTCACTAAGAATACAGCCTGGAGAACGTCACAGGCGAGACAGCACAGACTGCTGCCCCCTACTGGAAGGCTACTCACAGTACAGGATTTCATAGTCGCCAGAGTTGGACATGATGAAGGTGTTATCCAGAGACCAGTCAAGGTGAGTGATGTAGCTGGAGTGACCCTGTAGGAGAGAAAGACTCTCTCAGACTCCCATACTCTCACTCTCTCAGCCTTTCTCACTCACACACTCTCAGACTCACACACTCTCACTCTCTCTGACTCCCATACTCTCAGACTCTCACTCTCCCTGACTCCCATATTCTCAGGCTCTCACTCTCTCAGACTCACACACTCTCACTCTCTCTGACTCCCATACTCTCAGACTCCCATACTCTCAGGTTCTCACTCTCTGACTCCCATACTCTCAGGCTCTCATTCTCTCAGACTCACACACTCTCACTCTCTCAGACTCCCATACTCTCAGGTTCTCACTCTCTGACTCCCATACTCTCGCTCTCTAAGACTCCTATACCCTCAGACTCTTGCTCTCTCTGACTCCCATATTCTCAGGCTCTCACTCCCTTAGACTCCCATACCCTCAGACTCTCTCTCAGACTCCCATACCCTCAGACTCTCTCTCTCTCAGACTCCTATACCCTCAGACTCTCACTCTCCCTGACTCCCATATTCTCAGGCTCTCACTCTCTCAGACTCACACACTCTCACACTCTCAGCTCCCTCATGCACTGACAGAAGCATGTAGCATGTGAAACAGCTTCCTGTGCACCAGGCTCAAGCACTCTAGCACACACACTGTACCCTGTTATCCAGCTTCATTTTCCAAAAAAGTATTTACACAGACAAGCAGTCTGGGTACTGTGCTATTTAACTATATTCAAACCTATGTTATTGGCAACCTGAACATGGTTCAACAGGAATAATGTCACGGTCAACAGGTCTGTTATGCTCAGATTAGATTAAACACTGCGCTCCACAGAAGTGCAAAGTATATGCTATATTTTTACCATAGTAAAGGCTGTTCAAATTGCAGGAGAAAATGTCTAACAGTCAGGAGGGAACAAAACACAAATAGCAGCAGTAAATATCCCATTACATAACCAACGTGTGTTGTGGAAAGCAGCTTTTTGTCAGCCCAACCCAAGATTTTATTCATCAAGTTGTCGATTGTCACTTCCCTCCCATTACGATCAGATGGGGGCCCCCTGGTGGTCATTGGGGCCTAAGCAGCCTGCCCAAAACACAGAGGTGGTATCTAAACTGCAGTACTTATACAGGAGTTCAGGTGAGAGTATGAACAGTGTATTCCCAGAGGAACCCTCCAGGTGGCAGTATATTTCTCTCAGTAAAGTCGACGCTGAATGTGACTCACTGTGCATTTGCCATATCTGCTGTACCTCCTTCCATTCTCCGACACCGTGTACAGGTAAATAAAGTTGTCATGTGACCCCACCGCCAGCAGTGTGCCATCTGAAGTAAAAGAGCAGGGCATTGTGGGAACTCTGCAATCTGATGGACACCAGGTAGACAGGATTCCTCGGACCCACCTACCTGTGGAGTACCGGATGACGGACAGCTGCTCGCTTCCATCGGTGTGGATTGCGACCAGGTCCCTTGTTTCCGCATCCAAAACATACCATCTGCCATGAGGACACGGACCGTTGCGGTCATAGGTCAGGGCTCAAAGGGTAAGCCTGCAAAGTGACCCCTCTCCAACCCCCCTTAGCACTGGGACTCAGACATACTTTCCCAAATGACTTCCAATGGCCAAGACAGCTCCGCTGGGGTGGAAATCCGCACAGTATCCTGGTTCCTGGGTGGAGGGCAGGGAGAATGAAGAGTATGAGAGAGAGGGATGGGCGGAGAGGGAGAGAGAGAGGGATGGGGAGGGGGGACAGGTAGGAGAAACGGCCGGGAGTGTGATTAAAGTGTCACGAATTCAGACGTGTGCAGACGTGTGCACAGCAGCAAACAAAAGCAGGAGAGATTTATGTACACAAATGGAAAGAATAACAAAAATGGAGGATAGTCATTAAGAGACAAAATTATGACTGAAGAGAGGATATATAGACAATCAAGTGGAGTAACCAGCTGAAAATGGTAAGAGTTCCAAGGATTAATTCGTCATATAAACATAAACAGGATGCTTATGGTACACTGCTGGGCTCCCAGCATGCACTGCAGCTGAGGACATGGGGGGAGGGGGGCTTACTTACTTCTAGGACCCTGCTCCATTCTGGATAGTGGTCCTCTGCATTCCACAAGAACACCTGTCTGTCCTGAGCGCAGGTAAGGAAGAGCTGCTTGAAAGGGTGGGAGACTAGGCCCCACAACTCATCCATGTGACCCTGAGGTGAGGAAGAGGACGGAGCCTTCTAACCCTGCTATCTCATAAGCATGGCAACGGCAACTGGAAATGGCACTCTGACCCTCCCCCTTCACAAAGACAGCCAATTGAAGGAGTGCAGCAAGGGATTCTGGGAACTGAAGTCCGGGTCTTGCCCCCGCTCCTCACCTGCACCTCCACTTGGAAGCCGTCGTTGAATGTGCCCCTCAGAATGAAGCAGCGGGACGTGCCCACCAAAAACTGCTCGCCCTTCCCTTCAGCCAGGACGCGGACGGCGCCGAACTGCTCAGGCACCTCCAGGGTCACGACACACACAGAAAAATTTGTCAGCCTGCTTATTTAATATTTTAGCAATTTCATACAAAAAATGTGAGCTGGACGGGCGGCTGACCTCGATGTCCTTCTCGGGGTTGAGGTCGTGGTCCCACAGGATGACCCTGCGGTCCTTGGCCCCCGCCGTGATCACGGTGCCGTTCCTCAGCTGGCACATGGTGAAAACGCTGCCCTCGTGTGCCTTCAGCTGCCGGCTGATCTGGAAGCTGTTTGCTGCATGGGGAGAGGGCACACGAGGAGGGTGACGGTCGTGGGGGGGGTGGGGGCGAGGCCAGGCCAGGGCCAGGGCGGCCTGCAACCTGGGTGGGGGGAATTCAGAATTCCATAGCTTCCCAGAGTGAAGTGGGGCAGCTGAGCCACGCTGCCTCTCGTGTAGGAGGTGCCACCTCCTCCCTGCTCCCTGGGTGCTGTGGGTTTGCAGGCTCTCCAAATGCTGGATTCTCACCTTCCTCCTCCTCTTCCTCCCACCGGCTCGCCTCTTACATAATCGCCGTGCTCAGCGGCCGGCACCTCCCACGTCACGCACAGTCTGCCAGCCTCTTTTCCTCTCTCTCTCCCCTATTTTCCTCTCTCATCCCCCTCCCTCTCTTTCCCTCTCTCTTCTCCCCGCTTTCCCTCTCTTTTCTCCCTCTCTTTCCCTCTCTAATCTCCCCCTTTCCCTCTCTCATCCCCCTCCTTCTCTTTCCCCCCCCTTTCCCTCTCTCTTCTCCCTCTCTTTCCCTCTCTCTTCTCCCCCCCTTCCCTCTCTTGTCCCCCTCCCTCTCTTTCCCTTTATTTCTTCCCCCCTCTCTCCCTCCTCCCTCCCCCAGCTCTTCAGACTAAACCCACATCTGTTCCGAAAAGCCTTGGGGATGCTGTCCCAGGATATGCACCCCTGTGACTTGGGGAAGAGTGTGTAACAGGAGGGAGAGCACAGCCCACCATAAGACGCGTCGGGGGTGGGGGGCAGGGTACCTTTAGGAGTTGGGTCCACTGCGACACTACGACTCCACACCAGCAGGACACCTCCTGAGTCGCCAGTCAGGACGTCGCCACTGGGGAGGAAAGCCAGGCACTGCACGAACTTGGGCTTCTCGTATTTCTGAGGATGGATGACGGAGGTGGCATTAATAAGGCTGGGACGTCACGGCCTGCTCATGCATGCCTATGGCCGCCTGGTGTGTCAGTGTGTGTGTGAGCATCTGCCAGGGGGCTCTGTGTCCCCGAGAGCAAAACCAAGCACATCCTCACCCCGAAGATGCCCTGTTTACGCGTCAGCGAGGAGCCACTCCACGTCCAGAAGAAGACGTGTGACTTGCCACAGGTGACGATGGTGCTGGTGTCCGTGGGGTGAAAATCCACCGCCAGCACGATCTCGTTCGTGGTCTGCGTGACAGGAAAGGGGGGCCATAAGCCACATCACTATTAAAGCCAACAGGATGCTCCAGGGGGCGCCAGAGTGCAAGGGTCATTCTCACTTGAATATGTGTGTGTCAAAGGAGAGCAAGATCTGTGAAAACTAAAGAATTCCTGTGTACTTGCAATTTGTCAGATAATGAAGCAGTATCATCATGTCCCAACAATGTCCATAGTCTCAGTGCTCTTTGCGTCTGGCCACACCACACCATCAAGGGTGTAACTCAAAGATTTGAGAGCCGTGAGGTGAGAGCACAAGTATCAGAGACAACAAGAACATCAGGACTATCATATAGGCAGGAGAAGAGCAGGAGATTCTTCACCTTAATCTCAGCTATCCTGGACTTCTTCTGCCAGTCCCAGACCGTCAGCATGTGCTCGTTGGAATCATCGATCACGCTGAGATGGACACCTGAATCCTGCGGGGGTGGGTGGGATATTAAAGAAAAGAGCTGATGCAACACCGACAGCATCAGAACGGCGCCTAAACAACATGACCAATATGCAAAATGACCTCATTGCCATCAGCCAATCATGTCTCAGCTGACCTCAAATAACCCAGCAGCTGTGGATACGCGTGGGCCAGTGCCGGGTCACCTGAAATGAATGCCGGCGGAGATCCCAGCACACTGAGACCAGAGGTGTTCTTATCACACTTATGAGGGTTGGAGAGCCCTACTGCTTAGAAACGGGGGGGACTTACTGCTTTGGAGAAGGCCAGTGAGCCCACGCCTCTCTCAAAGGTGCCCACCCCGAAGACCTGCAGGGTGGACAGAGTGACCGAGTCCCACACACGAACATGAGGCTGCAAAGACTGGATAGGGGGAGGGGAGGTCAAAGGGCATATGTTAGCAAAGGGCAAACACACCAGCGTTAAAGAAATAGAAGCAGAATCATAATGCGAGTACTTCATTAGCCCAGAAGGGGGCACTCTCACCCGTCCATCCCTGTCCAACCCAGCAGTCTGCCCAGTGGCAATGCGGATCTTATCAGGATGAACAGCCAAGCTGTGAGACACAGACACACACAGAGTGATTATGATCACTTGGTTCGTCCCCCTCCCCCCACGTGGCTGCCCCTCCCCACCACATGGAGCAGGAAACTGCTGAGAAATCTCTCCAGAGCCCATGGTTATTGGGACGAACCATCTGATGCTGTCTGTGTGTCCCAGGTAGTGCCGCTGAGTCCGTTCCTCGTAGTTGAAGAGCACAACCACAGAGGCAACAAAATAGACGACCTCGCCGGTGGGCAGCAGCTGCACATTGGAGCGAGCATCACGGCCACGGTAGCCGTATCTGGAGATGCCGTGGGTCAAGGAGCTGGAGACAGTTGGGTGTGGGGGCACAGGAAGGAGGGACAGGGACAGAACATGGGGCAGGGACAGGTACAGGAGCTGGGACAAGGACAAAAGCTGCAACAAGGACAGGGACAGGAGCTGAAACAGGGACAAGGACAGGAACTGGAACAGGGACAGAAGCCTCGGCAGGGGCAATAACAGGAGCCGGGGCAGGGAAGGGACGGGAGCCGGGGCAGGGACAGGAGCCAGGCCAGGGACAGGGACAGGAGCTGGGGCAGGGACAGGACCCAGGGCAGGGACAGGGACAGGAGCCGGGGCAGGCACAGGGACAGGAGCTGGGACATGGACAGGAGACGGGGCAAGACTCTGCCACTAATAGGTGAGGATACACCCACTCCAGCTTGAGGGTCTCGGATGGGAGCTCGACGCGGACGTCCTCGTAGCTGCCCACTTCAGACGGGACATACATGATGATGGGACGGCCCCGCAGGAACATCTTGATGTAGTCCCCCTCTGTTGGGGGGGGGGGGGGTTAAAAGGGGCATCGAGCCCAGAAAAAAAAACGTCACACGGGAAGATGCACAGCCTGTACTGACAAAAAAATCCCCCTGAGAAACTGACAGAGCCAAAGGCAGAATGGGTGACGGTGCCAGAAGATATCCAGGGGGAACAGAAATGCTGAGCCGGACAGAGCTGCCTCTAAAGGCTGCCTCTTTCAAATCCTCAGTGAAGAATGTGTAATTTCAAGCCGTAACGATTGTTCTTCACAGCAATAAAGACAATTTCTCAATCTGATGGTAAAGTAAAACAAAGATAAGACGACAGAAAGGTCAGCTGGAGAGGCGGAGTAGGAGATTTGCTTTGACGCCAAAGAGTTGCTGTGTCATTAACCTCGAAGCCACCCTTAAGCTCGGCCCTCGGCTTCCCTGATGTTAAGGAAGGAGGGACTCCCTAAGCCCCAATCAGACTCAGTTCATGACAGCAAATTAGCCTATGCTTGGTCACCAAGGAGCTTGTTTCTCCATAAATCAACACAGATCATCACCGAATTGCAGCTCCATTGGATGTCGGGAAGGCAGGAAGTTCTTACGCTAAGAGGTAATACTGCGAAGTTAAATCAAGTAAATCCCATCAACAATGAGCTTAATGTCCTTCTTACCCTGGCTGATCACAAGGTCACGAGGTCTGGAACAAAGCAAAGAGAAAAGTCATTCAGGGCAGCCATGGAAATCCCAGCAGTCCTCCCTGCCTATCCCACAATTCCCTTCCCCTCTGATACACACCCAGGCTTCAACCATGTCTCCTATATCGCCATGGCCACATTCACTCCCCTTTATTCTTAAAATGGAAACCACTTCACTCACCGTAGTTCAAGCCTCATTTTCAACACAAAGCCCCCTACACACACACTCCGAGTGCACACTTCTCTCTCCTTCTCTGGATCTCCACCCACCTCTCCACGTTCTTCGAGCCCTTGGCCAGCAGCTTAGAGGTGGAGGCGGCCTTCACCAGCTTGCCCTTGTTCTCCTCTCTCTCCCACGTGCTGCTCTTGGAGCGCTCCATCCGGGAGCCCCTCTTGGTGCTACGCTCCACGTTTGGCCCATGCACACACATGCCAGAGGAAAGAGAGGGGCCTGGTTACCTTGGGGATCACTTGGGCATTCAGGGACTGGCGCCAGCTGAAATCTGATTGGCCCCCAGAAAGTCGCCTCCTCTATCACTCACCGAATGAAAACATATCCTAGGCTAATGATGAGGTTAACCCTTACGACGCATTTTGGGTCTGTCAGACCCCAGTGCCTGTTAAAACGATGGGTATGTAAATCTTAATGTGACATAAGAGTTATGACCTCTATTATGCCTCCCACCTTAAAAAATCCCAGTCACCCCAGTACAATTCCAACTTTAACAGAAGCCAGTGACTACCGTGGTAATCCTGCTTTCGTTATTGTTGTTATTCATTTTTTACCTGATGAATTCTGTATGAAGAGATGGAGCAACAGAAATGCCAATAACCTCACAATGGATTAAAGTGCTGTAGCTACGCTTTGAAGTGTTTGCAGAAACAGGTCAGGGCTGTGACCAGGTTCTTTGAGTTGACACACATATATAGCATCCACGGGAACGCGACTCGTTTCACTGGCATGAAGAAGGAGGGTATGTAAAGGGAGAGTATTTGCTTTCAGGGACTGTATCCATGCAAGGTTAGTTGACAGGAGCCAAATGTAAAATCAAGTAAGCAGCAGAAGGCAGATACATATAGCAAAGAACAGAGGGTCAGGCAGCTTTGGGGGGGAAATGAGGGTCTTAGGACTTATGACCAAAGGGTGACTGCAGCCAATCCCAAGGGCGGAAGCATGGCTGCTGTAGCTCTGAGAGGGTGCTAGTGAAAGGTGAAGGGGGGGTGGGGGTCACAGCTGGTGGGCGGAGTTAATGCAGAGAACGAAGGGAAAGTCAGGAAGGTCAACAGAATTTACTCCAGGAACCTGTTTGCTGGTTTGGACTTCCTGTTGCCCGGAAAGTGCCTTTTTGACTGGGGCAGGGTGGGGGAAGGGGAGTGCCTGTGAGAATCCCGTGCCTCGAGAGGGGGCGGGGCTTCATTTCCAGGTGATGGCTCCGCCTTTTCTTTGGTGCCCTGCATTGAATGCTTGACATTTCTCACTGGCTCACTGTAAAACAATGAGGAATTGATGGGGGATGTTTGAGGGATGCCAAGGGTACGACTAAACCTATGTCGGGAAGGGCTGTGCCCCCAGAGACCGTGGCTGTGTCTGAATTCAAGAGCTATATCCTTCTAAGGCTGCATTTGAAGACCGAATGTGTCACAGTGGTGCAACGAGGTCATCCCATTTCAAAGGCTTCTTCAAATGTGGTCTAGAAATGCATCCTTTTTTTGCCAAGTTGCGAAGGGTCCACCTGATGACCAACATTTCCCAAGATTCATGGCGCAGATGTAAGGTGGGCATGTCCCGGCTAGGCGATAGAAACGGCACTTCGTGACTAAAGGGTAAGGGCAGGAACAGCTGAGGACGCAAAACAGGAAGTTACCCGTAGGCTAGACCATCCCAACTTACTTTCCATTCAACCTATGAAAAACGCAGTCTATAAAGACCATGTCCGTTGAAGGATGCAGCCCCTGAATTCAACCATAGCCTGTGTGTGAGTGTGTGGCCTCCCTCCTGCTATGTGTCTGTGTGTTTGTCCAGTCATGTGAAAAACTGCACCTCTTGGCTGCGGAGGAGAGAGTTTCCTTCCTGGCGACAGACACAGAGGATCCATCTCTGTGGCCCGGCTTGCGGCTGATGGCGACTCCATTAGCAATGCAGGACATAGAGAAGGCCTCGCGCATCATGCTGACACCTGCAGGGGGCGACAGAGAGACAGTCACCTGAGGTGCAGAGCGAAGCTGCGCGGTCCCGTAATCTGGGCGCGGATGGGAACAAGCAAACAGGTCGGCTTCTGCAAAACGGGCCACGCAGCTGTCGTCTGGAGTGGCTTTCATGCAGTCCCACTCAGCACGTAATTAATGGTGAAATGAGAGCGACAAAAAGGATGCGGGACAGGGAAAGAGAAGGAACGTTTGGGGGAGGCCAAGAGTAACGGGGATGTAATGGCGTCACGGAGAGTCGTGTAACGCGTTCTGTCCATGTGCCCATCATCAGCCCGCCCCATCTAGTTAATTGGATAAAAGAGCGGGGATTAAAGAAACCAGGCTCAGTGCGTAAGATGATTTACATCGGAGGAAGCTGCTGCACGACAAGGGGCAAGCAAGTACCCTGCTGAGGCACCACCCCCACCGCGGCTTCTGCAGACAAATGCGGCCAGGGCCTGCTGGCTGAGGGGAAAGTCACATGGGAACAAAGCGATCAACGAGTGGAAGCCTGTGTCCGCACACAATGACACACACTCGCACACACACACTGGCCATGAGTTTGTTTGTGAGGAAATTAAATCAGCAGAGGTGAAACTGTAATTAGCTAAAGACAGACACATACACAAATTTAGAGAAGCAGGGCGAGCTGTTCCAGTGAGAGCTGAGGAGGCGCTGGTGTCAATAGACTGCTCAGTGAGCATAACGCATTGAGTGGAGCTCATGTTGATCTTTTGGTCAGTGAGGCTGGTGGGTTGGGCGGAGCTCATTTTGATAGGCTGGTCGGTGAGGGCGGGGGGGTTGGGCGGAGCTCATTTTGATAGGCTGATCGGTGAGGGCGGGGGATTGGGTGGAGCATACCCTTTCCGGGGGGTCTCCTGGAGGGAACTGGCTCCTCAGGAAGGGGTAGGCGCCGAAGCACGTCAGCCAGCGCCGCCTTCACCACCATCAGCTCGTCCTCCTGCTGCTGCAGCCGCAGCTCCAGTGCAGACAGGCGATCGTGCACATCCGACATGCTGGCTGCTGAGATGCTGTCATCTGAGAAGAGACACACACTGCTCATGACTAGTACCACCACTATTACTACTACCGCTATGGCACGATGGCCGAGTTTGCATGTTCTGCCTGTGTTGCATGGGGTTCCTCCCGCAATACAAAGACATGCAGTTAAGCTAATAATTATATTTATTGCAATATATTTATTTTACTTGCAATAACAGACAAACATCATCATTTGCAGAAGCATTGCTTGTGCCCTTCATTTTTGTGCGTAGATAAAGCCCCACCTTCACTCTAATGACAAACCCCAAGGCACATTTACGCTACGCAGTGCTGTACACCACACTATCCCATCTCACAGCGAGTCCCCATCACCTCATAACACCTGTACTCAGAAAAGCACAAATGTTGCCAATGGGCTTCCACCAGAACCTAAAGTGTAACAGCCAGCTACTCTATGTAGGACGGAGAGGAGAGGGAGAGAGATTAAAGAGACCAAAAGAGAGACAGAGGGGAAAGCAGAGGAGAGACACTGCATGACTGTTGAGTAACACTGCACCATTAGATAATGTTACATGATGTAACACTGCATCATTAGATAATGTTGTGTAATGTAGCACCGCATAGTTAGATAATGTTACATAAGGTAACACTGCATCATTACATGATGTGACTTAATGTGACACTGCATCTTTAGATAATGTTACTGGCTGTAACACTTAACCGTTACATGTTATGTAATGTAACACCGCAGTGACGCACAGTTAGTTTTAGCTCAATTTTTTTAATTAGTTCATATTTTTGTTTCCTTTTAATTTTTTTTCAGTTTTTTTTGCCATTATCATTCCAGTGTGTATTTTTACCAAGCTTCATAATTTGGTTTTAATTTCACTTTTATTTCCTTTTAGTTTAGTTTTAGAAGCCCTCGGTTTTAGTTCGCCGGCCAAGTGGCGTGGCGGTGGAGGCTGGCAATCGCATGGTCCGGATTACTTTGTGTTTCGCTCCAGATGCCGATTCAGTACGCCTGCGCCCTAGAGCAAAACTATAGAAGTATATGTTTCTAGCACTTCTCTCATTCGTCTTAGAGCAGAGAGCAGAGTCTCCATCTGCCCGCAGAGCGGAATGATAACGCTAGCGGCAAAAAGCCGGCAATTTACACAAACTGCTTCTCATCCCCAGTGGGCGGGTTGATATACTTCAAATGTTTGTGGCGTATGTTTTATCTCGCGCAGATACTATATTTGATAGTTCCATAAACCTTTGTGAACTACTGAAGGAACAAGTCATGAATAACACGGGTTAAATACTGATCTCATGTCTATTCAGCATTAATGAATCACGATGCATCTTTTATCTTAAGTAGCGACTATATATGTTCATGATTTGTACTTCAGTAGTAACTGAGTTATTACGAAGTATTTGTGCCCTGCCAACTGTCACCATTATCTTTTATTATCATTTCTGATTCAGTATTCATTAGCAATAATAACCTTGCTATAATGTAACAGCGCTAACACACAGTAATCGTCAAAAGTTAAGGTGGTATGGTAAGTTTGAAAAAGTCTATTTGCACCAAGAATCCAGAAATGCCAACGCATTCTCTGTCATGGACTTCTGATTAAAAATGCAGCTATATCTATACGTGCCAGTATAAGGTGGAGGGGGCTTTGTGCAAACTGCTCAGGGTTGTTCTCATGTCAGGCCCACAGAGGAACCAGCCAAAACTCTCTCCATTGAAACTCCTAGGAAGAAAACATAGCCAGCAGTCAGGGAGAATGCTGGGAAATGAGCCAAAGAGGCGGAAGAGCTCAAGCTACCCGTGCTGGAAAATATATAACAAGCACAGACAAAAACAAACACCCTGTCTCTCTCACTCACACTCAATGAAGACACACAAATACTGGATTTCAGCTCTGTGAAAACTGGATGTGAGCACCTTTCTAACTGCATATTTTAAGTCTCAGATTTACACTGGAGCTGAAACTTTCATAAAGCATCAATCTGCAGCACCTCTATGTAACACCCCTCTGCAGCAACCCTCTGCAACACCCCCCCTGCAGCACCCCTCTGTAACGCCCCCCCTGCAGCACCCCTCTGTAACACGATGTCGATAGCATGTCCCTGCCATCCCCTCTTCCTCAAAACCGCAGGTGATGCTTTCCATCCTCCAGCCTCATTTCCAGGAGCTCACAGGAAGGCCAGGGATCTGACAGAGTAATCCCCTCTCCGGACTCTAAGGTTATCCATCTACAAGCAAGAAAAGACTTATATCTCATTACCAGCTGAGCCCTGACATCCTTGCATAACACACAACACATCTGTGTGTGTGCCTGCGCGTACTGGTGCACGTGCATCTCCCGTGATAATTTAAGTCACTACATCAAACCCAATCAGAGGGCCATCGACCGGAGGTACATCCCATCTGAAGGGCTTACAGATCCAGAATGGAGGACATGGCGCCATCTGCTCCGCGATTAGGGGAGCCCCGCAGAAATCAGGTAGACCATAGGGCCTGTAACAGTCTGTGTCTAGGTTCAGAGTCTGTACAGAGTCAGAGGTCTACACTGTCTGAACAGTCTAAAGGTTCAGAGTCCGTACAGAGTCAGGGGTCTACAATTTCAGAATGGTCTCTAGGTTCAGAGTCCGTAAAGAGTCAGGGGTCTACACTTTCAGAACAGTCTCTAGGTTCAGAGTCCGTACAGAGTCAGAGATCTACACTGTCTGAACAGTCTCTAGGGTCAGAGTCCATACAGAGTCAGGGGTCTACACTTTCAGAACAGTCTCTAGGTTCAGAGTCCGTACAGAGTCAGAGATCTACACTGTCTGAA
>JAODKL010000041.1:1690246-1732649 GCA_026780765.1 Petrocephalus schoutedeni
CTGAACAGTCTCTAGGTTCAGAGTCCGTGCTGAGTCAGAGGTCTACACTGTCTGAGCAGTCTCTAGGTTCAGAGTCCATACAGAGTCAGGGGTCTACACTTTCAGAACAGACTCTAGGTTCAGAGTCCGTACTAAGTCAGAGGTCTACACTGTCTGAGCAGTCTCTAGGTTCAGAGTCCGTACAGAGTCAAGGGTCTACACGGTCTGAACAGTCTCTAGGTTCAGAGTCCGTGCTGAGTCAGAGGTCTACACTGTCTGAGCAGTCTCTAGGTTCAGAGTCCGTACAGAGTGAAGGGTCTACACTGTCTGAACAGTCTCTAGGTTCAGAGTCCGTACAGAGTCAGGGGTGTACACTTTCAGAACAGTCTCTAGGTTCAGAGTCTGTACTGAGTCAGAGGTCTACACTGTCTGAATAGTCTCTAGGTTCAGAGTCCGTACAGAGTCAGGGGTCTACACTTTCAGAACGGTCTCTAGGTTCAGAGTCCATGTAGAGTCAGAGGTCTACACTGTCTGAACAGTCTCTAGGTTCAGAGTCCATACAGAGTCAGCGGTCTACACTGTCAGAACAGTCTCTAGGTTCAGAGTCTGTATAGAGTCAGCGGTCTACACTGTCAGAACAGTCACTAGGTTCAGTCTGTACAGAGTCAGGGGTCTACACTGTCAGAACAGTCTCAAGGTTCAGAGTCTATACAGAGTCAGAGGTCTACACTGTCAGATCAGTCTCTAGGTTCAGAGTCTGTATAGAGTCAGACGTCTACACTGTCAGATCAGTCTCTAGGTTCAAAGTCTGTATAGAGTCAGACGTCTACACTGTCAGAACAGTTACTAGGTTCAGTCTGTACAGAGTCAGAGGTCTACATAAAGCAACAGATTCAAAATTCAATTTTTAAATTCTAAAATGCAAAGGTATTTTGAGGGAGGTATCTGCAGTATCAAGGGTGGGGCCGAGGAACCACTGTGAAGTAAAGAGGAAGTCCTCATACTGTGGAGATCCTCCACAGACAGAAACAATGGGAGATGGGCAGGACCCCCAAGGGAGTGCTGGCTAAGCTGCTGAAGGGTCTTGGGAAGCCATTTACACCGGAATGTGGGGCATCAGTGCACTGAATTCAGCACAAACTCACGTGGGCACTGACAACTGGAGATATGAACTGCACGACACGCTGAGAGGCCGTGTGCACAGCACAGATGGCAGGAGGACCAGCCTGACACTACAGGAGCTGGGGGAAGCATTGCTGTATCCTAGATACTAAGATTACAGACTTATGTAACATTCATTTATACAGTGATCGCTTTAGGACCTCAAAACGGGTATGCAAAATGGATGGATGGATGGACAATTCAAGCCACTGTGTACTTCAGACAAGCTTTTCTAACCAGTTTCTGCAAATGCTGATCCAGCAGAGTCTGGAGGCTCTCTGGACAGGAGCCCTCTGCTCTACAACATGAAACTAACATACAAGTACTTCAGGCTGATACCACAGGCTCCACAGACACAAAGGCCTGAGGCAGGACATGAACCCACACAACCATAGGTGAAAAAAACTACACTGGTCATTAAGCCTGTAGGACTTCTGTAAAATACCTTCAGACTGTGTGCGGGGGGGGGGGGGGGGGGCATGTGTCATCTATACAGCATGAAAATCCCCCAACTTCCCTCAGAAGCACAAAAGCTGCTGTGATGCCGACGCGCACAATTGCCCCTCTCTCCCAAACACCGGGACACAGTGATAGGCTATCCCTCCCTCAACCTCCCAATATGATTGGGCCATTCTCCCGATTAGGACCAAGGGCCAAACTGGCTGGTGAGTTTTAACAATGTCACACATTTGGACCCTGCCATAACAGAGAGCCTCTGCTGACTTCTTCCCCTTTAATTAAATAGATGCGTAGGAAGACTTAGATCTCATACAAGTGAACAGGTCGAACAGATCCACGGAACACGGAACAAATGGGAGCAAACAGGAGCAAACGGGCAGGCGAACCAGCCAGCAAACAAAAGAAACATAATGTCACAAGAGCCTTACAGATGCTCTCGCTCACTGTGACACTCAGTATGAGCACCACTTTACCCACAGGGGGAGTAACAGCTGTTTATTCAGAGGCAGAAAACAAGACGAGCCAATGGGATAACCTGCAGTTCGCAGAAAGGCAGCTCAAACACTTACACCTACATCTAGTCACCGGGGAACACATTTTTCTCCCTGTCCATCTGATCGCCATGGCAACAGCCCTCCTCCATACTGTATGGCTGAATTGTCACCATGGAAACTCTATTCTCTATTTCTAGATCCATGTGGTTGCCAAGAAAGAAGAATCTTTCCATCAGACCACATGTTTATCAGAGGAGCCCCTGCTAAAATCACAAGGCCGTCGCTCGCCATCCCTCTGACTTCCCAGCAAGATAAAGCCAGTCTTCCAGCATTAGACCACTGGAAAAGCACACAGGCCTTTGCTTGTTCAAAATCTGCTGCAGCAGGACACCCGGTAGCTTCAAATTCCCCTGAAAACTGACCTCCTAAACCACGAATCTTAATCCTGCACCTGCACTGCAGAAATTACAGAATGAGGTCATCACAGAGCGCAGATGGTCTCTAACTGGGGACGAGGTCATCGCCGTGCACCCCTGCATTCTGACACATTGCAGAGGTGGGTCCTCATACAGGGCAAAGCTGTTTTTTCAGGCATCCATCAGATGATAAATCGTGTGACTCGAGGCCGACTAAAGTAACCCAACTGTACCATTTACAGTGTGTACAGGGAATCTCTGACATTTCACTTTACTCAGCCTCCTGTCACCACGGTGATAAATTTGGGGACCTGGGAGATTTTGGGAATTTGCACAGCTTCAGGAGAAATGTTGATGACATCGGGAGATAAGCATAGAAAATGACAGGCAGGTGTGCATAGGAGGAAATCTCATTACATCCCTTAAATTAGTGCAACAAAGAGCTCATCACAGCTCCAGGCAGCATGAGTATTTGAGTACAGAAACATACTGTACCAGCTAAAACTCAATTGCACCGTCTTTCGGCAATTCACCAAGGCAAATGTGGCACAGTGGGGCTACAGGCACCCACAAACGGTAGCCTACGAAAGGGACGGCGTGTGAGTGGAGGGTGCACAGGTCTTAATTGTCAATAACACGCTTTAAAATAGTGGTAAAAAGAGCCGAGGTGATGCGTGTGCATGCACCAGGAGAGTGGTCGGGTCGGAGAAGGAGCCTCCGCGTCAGCAGCTTTGGCCGCAGGAGACCACCCCGAGAAGCACACTGCAGCTTTAAACCGTGTCATTTGTCTATCAAACATGGGGGCAGAATTATCAACAAAAAAAACCGTTTCACTCGCTGACTGCCAGAACAGGCCACATATTTGCATATGTGTGTCATTCGGTACTATGAACACCCTGCTAAGACAGCGGAGTGCGCACTGGCTGTACCGCGCTCCAAATCCCCCGCTACGTGCCCCGGACGCGCTCCTCACCGCAAAACGCCAGTGAAGACAATGAGCTCCAAACGTCTGCACTTTCCATGCACCGTTTTCATAATCAGGCTGCGGGACTCGGTGGCACAGGGTGCCGAGCGGGTGTCTCACCCATGCTGCCCTCCATCCCGAGCCGGTTTTGTTCTCGCTGCGCGGTGCGCCGCTCGCTGGTCTCCTTCCTGCGCTCGGGAAGATGTGGCGATGCGATCCTGCATCCAGGCGACACTTTCAGCGGAGCCTGACAGCCAGCACCTCATTAAAAAAGCGGCAGGTCTGCCTCCTTCCGGCCCCCGCTACGCCGCTCCGGCGCTGTCAGCGGCACCCTCCGCTCCTTCGCCCGCTCCGGGATAGGGCTGGCCGAGGAGCACCGTGCGCGTCTCCGGCCCCGCCTGCTTCGGCCGTGGCAGTCCCCCCGCCCCCGCTCGCGGAGCTGACCTCCTGTAAACGCTTGTATTTCTCCCAGGGGGGCAGATTTGCTGTGAGGCCGGTGTCACGTCGCGATCAGCAGCTTTAACATCCACGGCTCGCCTTCCGATGGCTGTGACGAGGATGATTATGACGATGATTAGGTTGATGATGATGAGGAGGAGGAGGAGGATGAGTTTTCGGTCGCTGATGGGAGAAAGAGAGAAAACAGGCGCAACGAGACGCGATAACAACAAGCAGGAAATACGAATTAAACCCCGTATCCCAATTTAGCAAGCATGATTAGACAGAGTTAAATGAGTATAGGAATAGGGTTTAAAGCCATATAAAAAAATACAATTTACAACGTGAATTTTACGGAAAAAAAATCTTTCGTTAAATGTCATTTGCGTTAGGAACATATAAGCCTTCTTCATAACCTATTATCGTATAGTATAAGTACTTAGGATTAGAGTTTTAAATTAAACGAGACAGTGGGAAAATTGACAGTAGATGCCCACAGACACGCCGTCTTTCCGTCAAGCCGCGCTGGGTGGCGCTGTTGTAACACCTGTTACAAGCGCCACAGCGACCGTACACGAACGCAGGTGCGCCCGCGCAAATGTACAGCGTTTTAATTCTGATTATTTGAGCATAAACGTCATTCCACGATTAGCTGAATACTATTAACATTTTACCAAAATGTGACGGGCTATTAGTGACTATTTCCTGAACTTTTCACTGACACGACAATTATGAGCTCATGGACGTATTTGTTCCATAACTTATTGAGTTATACAGTCATTTATATTATTAAGCTTTAGGTATATGTCAGGTATATGAAAAACCCACAAACCCCAACGCACCAGATAACAGTTAACATTTCCTAGATAATTATACGAAGTTTTACTGCAGTAATTGAGGGCAACAGCGTTCGTTGGTTAAGGTTAAGTGCCTTACTATGGGAGGGGCCTTTGAAAGGTGAATCAGAAAGGACACTCCCAGACTTTCTGGCATAAAAACTGCCATATACATCTGCACCTTTGTCCCACTGGGAGGCATTTTCTTTAAAAAGGTCTAGCATATCAGGTAAAAAAAACAATTTTTAAACATCAGCAGATGGCCTGGTACACTGGGGACACACCTGATCTATTGGTTTAAGATCCTGCCTTGCAGCTTCTCCTGGGTCACGTCACTGTTCATTTCTTAAACAGTGTTATAAATTCTCCAGCCTGCCACTGGACAGTTTCAACTGACCTAGAAACTGGTATTTCTGCCCAAAGAATGCATGTCCACAAGCTCCACAGCCCTGACCTTTCCCCCATTTGAGATATGAATCTGTAATGAAAATGTAAACTACTGAATTTATATAGATACTACTATAGTGTTCTGGACATGTCTTTCAACTAGATTCTTATCAGGATTCGCTGTATTGGTCCGGCAAACCTATAAAAACAGTACTAGCGATTTGTCTTGGCAGTACTGGTACATACATTCACAGAAGAATTGAACATAAATAAAAAATAAAACAGATTTAAAGAATTAGAACAGATTAGTTGTAAATCATTATTTACAAAATGTGCAACATGTTAAAATGAATGCCTGCTCCTTGTGAGGATCAAACCCATGACCGTCAGGTGCCAACTGGACAATATGTAAGTATCACTGGGTGCCCAAGGGGAGTATTATATTATGTAGACAAAAGTGTTTGCCTACTGTTTCAATACAATCAGTTAGATCAATAAGATAAGTCAGTTTGCCTCCTGTCTTACGCTACATATTTACTCTCTCTCTCTCACACGGAGAGTTATGAAGATTCACAAGTCTGGAATTATTCAAAAATTATTTTAATGCTATTTTTTCATATTTTCAGTTGTACCGAACATCCACACAAAACCACATAGAAACCAAGAATAAATGACAGTATCATAAGATTCTGATTTCTAGAACACTTCCAACAATAAAAAATAACTGCCCCCTCGCTTTACCATTGGAATTATTTTTTACAAAAAATTACAAATATTTAATACTTAGTGATTCTCCAGTATTTATACAAAAACTATACAAAATCAAGGTTCAGAGGTACTTTGTTTATACAAATGGTAGAAAAATCAAAAATAAAAGTATCGTGATGCTGATGATGATGGAAACGATGAACATTCTCACCTCTGAGGAACAACACAGAGAATACAGAAAAGCGGGCAGCAGCTTTTCCACATGGAACATCTGGAAGGTGATGTTACCTTTCAGATTTGGGCCCTGATCTCTCCTCAAGCATTCCGAATATTGGTTGTTTCACTGTGAGAGAGACTCAGGCATAGTGTAAATCTTACAAACAAGCTACAGAGGCTTCCCCAGGAGCCCACATGAAGCGACACCACACGTCTACAGAAACTTAATGCACACAAATGGGCAGAGGCCAACTGCAGCTCTCCATCATGATTACAGTCAAATCTCTGTCCAGAACTTTATCCACTTTCATGATTCCCTCCTTTCCAATATCTCCATACATTTACTTGTGTTTACATTTCTCTTTCAATGAGTAAAAAAAAGAAATAAAAAGTAAGAAAGTGTTTTGGCAAGCTGTCCAAATCCACCAAAACTCACTTCCCTTCCCATCATGCACTGCTTCAGAGTTTATCAAAGAGCTCAGCTGTACATTGTTGAACATTGTTTCAAAATAAAAGACCAAGAACTTAAAAACAGTGTACTGCACACTGTCTTATAAAAGGACACAGTCTTAGAGGTAAGTAAAAAGCACAGTGCTCAGCATGAGCATCAGGAGAGGACAACATTGGTCATTCATCCAGTTACAGTAAGCCGAAAGACTATGCATCCTACTACTGCAGCTCAGGTCTGCCCTCCGCAGGAGACTGGAAGGAATACACTGGGGGAGCCTGCATTAAAAATCCTGGGGAGTCAAATCACATTTGAAGGCTGTGTTTCACAATGAATTAAACTCTAAAATGAACTGCCACAGACCGCCCCAACAGGCGCGCAAACGCCCAGCCCTGTCTCTCTGTATCCACCACAGTGTGACATGAGCAGGGCCCTCCTACAGCCATCCACAGGCTGGAAATGAGCTGGCCGCTTCACAGGCAACCAAACACCCGTACGTGTAATTTTCCGCAATACCAGCCTGTCAGCCCCAATCTGAGACCTTGAATTTTCATGAAAAAAAAAACACTTTAGTGACAACAGGGTCACGTGCCTATAAGGTACAAAAGAGAATAAAAGCATAATAAACTACTGTATAATAAAATACAATAAAGGTACGGGAGGAGCTGTGGGTTCTCACTGCAGCAGGGGGGGGGGGGGCAAACAGCAGTGAGCAGTGAAAGGCACAGAGGACGGTGAAATGATCTGAGTGTGGCTGAACACCGAGGACACCCCCCCCCCCCCCAACACCCCCAGCCAGGCCTGGAGCACCTGCCCACCACCTGGGCACCACTGCGCAGGACAGCTGACAAGTGGAAGCGCTCTGTTCAGAGGACGGGAAAGCGGAGATCATCTCTTACACGAAGAAACGTGTCACCGTGGACATCCTGCTCTCTCCTGCCAGGAGCGGGCAGCAGGATTGTTTTAGAGTCCTCCCCGCCGCCCCCCCCCCCACCCATCCCCTGGACACCCTGAAGCATCACGAAGGGTGCTGTGGGGGTGCCAGGCAAAGCGTGCTATGCCTCCTAACATTCCAGTATGCTATTTACAGCCGCCTCCAGGACAGAATCTGCGTCCGTCAATGGCGACTGGCTTTGCTCAAAGGGGAGGGGCCTCTCCAAGCCCCGCCCCTGCAGAGGAGCATTGAATTCTGCATGGTACTGCAGTGACGTCTGGAAACTGCTGTGCTCGCCGTCAGAGACGCTGAAGGAGCCCCCCGGAGGTGCATTCATGTCCGGGCTGTTACTGACTGCAGGGGAGACCTCTCCAGCCAGCTCCGCCCCGTACTGGGGGCTGGGAAGGGCTGCCGGCACACAGCAGAAGTCTTCCAGGAAGCCCTCTGTGAAGGAAGGAGGTGGTGAGTGTGGTCACCAGATGAGCACTGGATAGAGAGACCCCGGGGCAGCCTCGACTCACCTGGGTCCACCAGAGCCAGCCGCTTGTCCTGCGTCAGGACCTGACGCTCCTCCTGGTTAAAAGTCCGACAGATCATCACAGTCTCTGAGGAGGGGCTGGTTCGCTGTGGGGAGATGCAGATAAAACCACTGTGTAGGTTACAGTGTACAGTTAATGCTTATGCCACCATAAGGTAATTAAAGACCTTTTAAAGACATTTTCGGCTAACATTGTCAAAATGTCACAGGACCTACCTCTGCCTCCACCAGCAGGAGGCGGCGATACTTGCTCAGCATCTCTCGTGTTCTGTTCAAAACACTATATGCTGCAGACTCAAACTCCTCATCCACTGCGAGAGAGAGCAAAAGAAACAGGCACTGTATGTGGGACACCACTGCTCTTTACCTGATATGCTAGACCATTTAAAGAAAACAACACCTCACACAAACATACACAATAGTGCGAGGAAAGCACCTTTCAGCAAGTCGGCCTCACTCGGCAGCGCCCCCTGGAACACGTGGTAAGGCAGGAGCCGGTGGACAGCGTCCTCCCGTGAGCTGAAGGGGGACGTGTCCACAGACAAAACCCGGGCCTGGTCCAGCTGCAGTCGCTGAAGGACCCTGTGATGGTGGGGTTACGATCAGACGAACTCTCGCTGAGAAGAAACCTAGAACATTCCTGAACCGCTATGAAGAAACCTAGACCATTCTTCAAACACTGAGAAAAGACCTAGAACATTCCTGACCCCCTGAGAAGAGACCTGGAACAACCGGAGCCAGTGAGAACAGATTCACAGCAGTTCACATGTAGACATGTGATTTACATGAGATGTAAAGTGGGCTGAGCAGTGTTCAATGAGAAAGTTCTCTGGGGTTCCTAAGACAGACTGATACTCACAGGCCTCCCTTAGTGAGCGGCTGTGGGACTGAAGTTTCCCGGACAATGGGCTGCAGAGACGAGGCAGAGCGGAGTGTTACCAGCGGATTCACACAGTCTGACCTCACACAACCTTTACTCTCTGGCTGAATATATCATAACGAAATCCGGGAAAAGTCCAGAGTCGGAAATGGTGCTTTTAGTGGCTAATGTCATGACTATTAACAAAACAAATCTACAATGACCATTTTTGCAGACGGAATCATATTTAACCAAGTGTTTCTAACAGTATTGATTACATCCATACGCAGCACACTGCATGCGGAGATGTTTACATTCATACCTGTGTGTGTTGGGCATGGGACAGTTCAACATGGCTGGTGGCATGTGAAGGTTTCCCAGCTGGAGAAAGATAAAAGGCGGAAGGGAACCAGGGGTGTGAGACAGAGCCAGACTCGCACACACACACATACACACACACAGAAAAGGACCCCACCTTTGACGGGCTGCTGGAAGCCCTGTTGCACTGCTGATGAAGAGTCCTGTGATGAAGAGGAGACCAAGATCATTGCCCGCACATGTTCAGTGGCAGGACACTAACATCACTTAAAGCATTACCACCCAACTGGGTCATCGTGGTAGAATCTATTTAAATGGGTAACAAGTATTCCAATCATGCTATTATGCAATTACTTGGCCTTAAACTCAGGTAGACTTAGACATGACTTTATCGATCACCTTGGGGAGAAAGGCAATACTAAATGATACAGTGATGTCATACAGGTACAATGAAAGCAGAAATCTGTGAGACTTAACTATAAGCAGAAAGGTGAGAAAGGTAGAGTAAGTGAAGGTAGGAAAAATGATAAGGAGGGAAAAGAGGTGGAGGAGAATCATAGGGAATGCTGATCAGGAGTTTGACTGACCTGGACCACAACAAAGGCCTGCATCTCAATCGTCTGCTCTGGCGCCCCCGTGTGTATGGAGGAGGTAGCGCCCTGTGTCAGGGGAACCAGAAAACGCTGTTCGAGGTTGACGGAGACCTGCTGCTGAGCCTGGAGCACTGGAGTCCCTCCTCCTGTCATCTGATTGGCATAGTCACAGGGAACCGTCCCAGCAGAATTGACCAGGGTGCCTTGGGTAGGACCTGGGGTAGGGGTGAGGCTGGGGGCCCAGTTTTTGGATGTGGCCCCCAGTGTCTGAGCTACCTGCACCACAGTGGGGGTGGCTTGAGGAACATTGCCGATTAAGCCCTGGTTCACAATCAGTTGACTCCCACCTGAAAAGCCCTGCCCTGCTACCAGCTGCACAGCCGCCCCACTCTGATTGGTCAGGATGGAGTAGGCGGGGCTCGCTCCAGCAAGATTGGCAGTCTGCAGCGCTGGACCATTTAGCACCGAGGGAGCCGAGGTGAGGGTAAGGATCTGCCCTGCTGGGAGGCCAGGCTGCTGCGGCTGCTGGATCATAATGCTGCTAGTATGGCCAACAACCTTCACCTTGTGGTCAGGCTGAGGTGAGCAGGCTGGGCCAGGGAGCTGCACACCCAGGCTGTAGACAGTCTGGCCTCCTGCAGAAAGGGGTCTGGGCTGAATGGGCTTAACTACGGCCTGCGCAGGGGGCCCCCTCTGAATGATTATGTTCTGTAGGGGGATGGATGTTCCCAGGGGGCTGGGGGTGAACACGGCACCCTGCACACTGCCCCCCGGGGGCGCGGCCATTACTGAAGAGGTGCCATCGAAAGCCCCAAGGAGCTGAACTTGTCCTGCAAGAGAGCCATTATGCAGAGGCTGCTGAAGAAAGGTCTGGGGCTGGGTGCCACCTGGCAGGGACAGCCCCGCCCCGACCACACCCTCGAACTCGCCCCCTGACACCGAGAGCTGGGGGAAGGCCGTGGGACCAGCTGAGGACTCCAGCAGTGCCTCCTGGGCCAGTGTCTGTTCTGTGATGTCAGCCTCCAGCAAGGACTTCTGGAGGATGTCGAAGGGCTGCTCATCCCCAAGCTCCGCCCCAGATGGCGAGGCCCCGCCCAGATCCTCAATGAACTGCAGGGTGCTGGAATCATGCAGCTCCGCCTCCTCGGCCATATCCAAGGGGCTCCCATCCTCCTTTATGTCCAGGTCACCCTGCGAGGTGAGCCAAAGGTAGATGTGGGCTCACTGAGGTTCTGTACTTCTAAGCTCATCTGTGTTGACAAACGGCTACTTTGCAATGTATAATTATAAATAAGGACGCTTCTAGGAACACTGCTTATTACGGCATTATAAAGCAGTTCTACACTTCATAATTGGTTAATTCAACGTTTAGAAAATTAATGTGGTTATTATAAATGGTAATTGTTAATGAAAAAGAAACATTAAGCCGTCTGCTATCACATTACGTTTGACGTTATTAGAATCATTTAACCATTAGCTTCATATAATCAGGGGGTCAGCTGGACTAACATGCACAGAGCACATACCAACACAAGACGGGCAATCTGGAAACACCAATTCATGCACGCCCTCCAGGTGGAAACTAATCACTATGAATATGTGTGTAGCTACAGTCGAAGCAGTTTTTGTCTGCAAACTGTCCAACCCTGGTGGAGTGACAGCAGTTGGCCAATGAGTGTGAGAGTCACCTTCCTAAATGTACAATGTAAGAGTATGTGCCTACGGCGCTACGCATACCGCATGACGTACATCACTCTGCAAGGGTCATGGACGGTAAGCCAATCAATAACAGGCATTTAACACAATAACAATATCAGGTCCACAATGGAAACTTCCTGAGGCCTTTTATAAATATTGTAATATGTTACATATTAAATAGGTCATCTCCATATATGAGCATTATTAGGACTCTCTGTCCCAGCTTGTAATGGAGAAGGCAGGTCATGCGGTGTCCTGCTTACATAATGAGGGCCCCCTAAACACACTCTCAAGTACCGCTACTCAGCAGACAGGCCATTGACAATCGGCTGGGCTTATAGAAAGCAGCACACAGCACGACAAGCACTGATGCTGTGCTATACCAGGCCTCTTGTCTGGGAACCTACCAACTTGCTGCTGGATCCATGGAGATAGCTGTCCAGGGCCTGTGCATCTCTGGATGGGAGAGAGCAGCAGAATGTGTTAGTGACTGATCACCTGGAGCTCAATGAAATAGAGAACTATAGGAAATTAGGCACCAAGAGGTGTACTGCGGCTGAGAGTGGAGCTGGTGGTGCGGCTGGGACAGGGTTGAGTGTGGGGCTGGGGGGCTGTCAAATAGCCGATGTAAGTGTCTTAATCCAGCTAAAAGCAGGCAGAACATTCCACTCACCCTATGATATCTAGCAGGTGATCATCTTCATCATCCATGACACCTGAGAAGCAGAGAGGAAAGGTACACGGCATCTGACACTTCATAATCCCAGAGAGCACACATAAATTCTAACCTTTCCTTCTACCTTAAGTTGCTTTGGGTGAAGTGTCAGATAAATGCAAAAAATGTAAAATGTAAATGTCATAACAATTGAGTTGGCTCAAGTCATTTCATTTAACACATGGGATGTTGACATCACTCCGTCCAGACTTTCCATTGTCAATCTGTATCATTCCCATCTCAGGACTACACATGAATGAACACTGGTCTTATGAAGATGATGCTAAATACAGATTCTGTTTTATAAAAACTGTAAATGTAAATACCTGTGCAGGAACATAAATAAAATCAGTGTTTCTTCTCTGGCCATCAGATCATCCGGGGTCGAATTAAAATTAAGGGGGAGGGGCTTGTGTGGGTGGCCAGTGGCCACTCACTGGATTTCTAGGATGACCATGATGTAAAGCAAAAAGGAACCTTGAACTCCTGCCATGAAAGAGAAAAGATGAGCAGTATTAAGCAGGGACGAGCAGGGACCACCCAGATCTCACTGGCCAAACGAGTACTATCCGGTGGGAAATGATGCACCAGGGATTGTTAAGCCAGTTGTGTACATGCAGGCCTTCAAACTACCAAAATGGTACATACATAAGACCTGCTTTAGAATCACCTGATGTCTAGCAACAACACCAATTAGCCATATGCTAAAATACAGTTTCATAGTTTAATACACAAACAGAACAATTTCATTTAGTTTCCATAATTTTAATTTAATAATTTGCCACTTGTGTCAAAGGAACATCTATGACATTTTATTTTAAAGGTGTTTTTGTCCAAAACCATATACACTGTCAGAAAGCTTGGAGCCAGACTGTAGTCACTTGGCATCCAGCGACCCTAGAGCAGTTATGATAAAGGCTCTGCTCAAGTTCCCAGTGGTGATATGACTATTCTGATGGCCAGATTCCTAACTGACTGAGCCACACAGCACCCCTAACAGTACCATGAAGATGAGTAGGCATTAACAAATTGTAGTGGGCCTATGAGTCTTGTTAAAGCACTTTATCCACTGGCTAGGCAGCTGGTGTTTCTATGTTGGATCATGAAGACTGGGGATAGAGCCTCACCACGGGAAACCGGGGGTGACAACACAACAGGTGGGAAGTTTTCCTGTACGCAACATTCATTAGGGAAGCTGTTTGAAGGTCTGATGAAAGACTGAGTAAGCCATGCAGTTTTTTGGGGAGGTGGGGTACCAGCATGAATACTCTAGGGGTTTTAGTCCACTGTTGTTGCTGGCGGGGTATCTCTTCTTGCTGCGAAGGACCCAAGTATCACTGTAGGCTCACTCCAAAATGCATGTAGCAATATATCTATCAAATATTGTAATAACCAATTAATAACAGATGCTGAAAAAACTGGAACAAGGCAGGTCGATGGAGGAAAGGGTCCACGGAATCAAAGGTGGGAAATACGACTCCCTAAATGGGATCGACTCCCTTTTTCAATTTAACTGCAAGTATGTGGACAGTTTAGTCGCCTATCCGGGCATGTTAAAAAAAAAAAAAACATTTATTTAAAAGGCAAAACGGAATATGCACAGCACCATGGAAACTGCCTCTATAAAAATATGGAGTCCGTAACAGCAGATAGCTAGCTAGTTAGCTTCAGTCTTATATAAAAAAAAAAACGTGTAAACTTCGAGGTTCAGGAGAACTTTGATGCAATATCTGATACTTCACATGATATTTAAAATGTCAGGTAGTCATTTCGTGGGCCACAGTGATGGCAGGAGCCAGTCTACCGGGGCAGCTGGCCGGCTTAGCAGGTATGCTAACAGGCTAAAGCCGAGCGGTCGGTACCCGCGTTACTCTTATCTGAAAGCGGCTGAAACGGTAATTATTTGCATTTGACCCCGTACGCGGTGATGCGGGCGGGCTGGGGCGTTAAAAGCGAAAGCACGTCTTTATGTTTGGCGCGGGGTGTCTTTTTTTTTGGGCGACCCTCGCTACCCTCGGCCGGACAGCCATGTCCGGGCCGGACCCGAGCAGGCGGACAGCGGCGTCCCGTCCCTCGCCTCCTCTGCGCGGCCACGGCGGCCCCCTACCCCTCCCAGCCCAAACGGCTTAATCGTGGGGCTGTGCCAAGGGGACGGTACAGGCGCTCTCTTTCTCCCATCCTGCCGAAGCGGGAGGGGGTATTTCGGCGAAGGGATGCGGGCCCGTTACCCCCGCGGGCACCGCTCCGATGGCGGCTTAGCTCGCCTCTACTGCCCGCTGCGCTCCGCTCCAGAGGCAGCGCTCCTGCGCTCGGCGCCTTTCTCTCTCCCTCCCACCCCCATGCGCGACCGACTCGTATAAATGGAGCATAACCATAAATATTTATTTGGATTTGCGCGTCGCCGAGGCGGCTGCGATCCTGAGGCGATCCCCGGCTCCTCAGTCTCGCTGCTTGAAACCCAATATCTCCATTTGGCAACTTTTTATGAGCCCCCCTCTTCCTCCTCCCTCTGCCTTTTCTCTTTATTGTCTCATTTCTCCCCTCTCACTATCTTCCCTCCCCGTAGGAAGGGGACGGAATGAGGCTGTGTGGCCGCGCACCGTCTTCTCTGCCTTGACAATTTTATCACGAAATTAGAATCGACTCGAAGGGGGAAACTCACCGTCATGAAAGAGCAGAGGCCGGCGGACGGGGTTTCCTCGCCATGGCGCCACGGGCCCGCGGGGGCAGCGCCGCTCGCGCAGACGGCGGCAGCTGCAGGCAGGCGGGCGCGCGGGCAGCGCGAGGAAGCAGCGGCGGCGGCCGCCGCGCCGCGCGGCTCTGCGGCCTCATAGCGCGTGTGCCTGCACAGAAACCGCAGCGGGACGCCGCAATAATCGACGCACGGCGCGAAGAACAGGCACAAATATTCTTGTTCACCCCCCACACCCCGAAGTATATGCATTAAACTTTTACAAATAAGTCCGTTCAGCAGGGGGTTGAGGAGATCCACCATAAACTCGCTATCAGGCAGCACACAAAAATACAACAATAATACAGGAACAGTGCATAAGGTGCATTACTAGTCATCGTGTGCGGAGATTACTTTGTCCATCAGAGGAAATGCAGATTTCATAATTAGTGCTATGAGTTACAGTGTGTTATGGTTTATTAAGTATAATATATTGGCTATTCCAAGTATTGCACAAATGCGATATTAATGATAATTTCCACAGTAACATAAAAAAGAAAATCACTTTAAGGATAATTATGTGAATATGCATATCCACAAGTATCCTTACATGTTATGACTTTGTTGTCCTTAAAAACATTAAATCAGAAGTGAATGTCATTTGCTGCCCTGAAGCAGTATTTTTAATATTATTTTGCAAGCATTTTCTGTTATGAAAACCATTTCTTTTATCATTATCATATTCATTCTGCCTCATACTAATGACTCCAAACTTAATTTAGTCATGACGGTGTCCGGAGCTTTGAGTTTCTCTCATAATAATGCCAGAAACCCGGAGCAGTTCAGCAAATGGAAAACTGCTAAATGTGTAAGAAAATAGCGGTTTATATTTAACCCTGATATCTGCGGTAGGCTCCAGTACATCAGTACTAAGGAACACACTTAGTTCCATCCATCCATTCTCCCGATATATAGTTGTGTGTATCTCTGGGGTTGGTGTGCAGATGATTGTGGGTTCAAATCGAGTAGTCAGATGAGCAATAATATAAGCACTGGGACCTTGAGCAGGACCATCCATCCCTCCCTCCATCTTCTGTACCTGCTTGTCCTCTGCAGGGTCCTGGGGGTCCGGAGTGTTATAACCCCCACAGAAGGCAGGGAAATACTCAGGATGAGGCACCAGCCCATCACAGAGCATTCAAATTCAACAAACTTCATTTGTCCCTGAGGGTCAATTAAGGGCACACAGGGCAGTTGTACAACGAACACAATGACAATAAAGTGCAACAGTATTTACAGTGTGAAGATGATGTGAAAAATTGCAGTGCACACACACACACAGACCATTCACTCCTATGGGCAATTCGCCAACTCCAGGTCACCTTGAGCAGGGCCCTAAACCCTAATCTCCAGGGCTAATGGATGCTGCCTGCCCCTGCTCTCTGACTCCAAGCATTGTGTCCAGTACACTGTATTGGAGAAAAATGCCTATTAAAAATGGAAAATAAAGGTACCACTCACAGGAATATCTTTATGTGTCTATTTGTGGTATGTAATTAGCTGCATAGGATTAGAAGAATTAGAAATGGCATTGATCATTAAAAGGCCCTATGTAATAAACTGATGGAGGACTGTTATACATTTTGGAAGGTGCGTAAATTGTGTTAGACAATATTTAAAATAGATTGAATGTTAATGTACTGTAGTTCTGTTCAAAATATAGCTATGGAGCTGTATGTGACTGCTGAGTTCAAAACTGAACCTTTTTCAGGTACTGTGGACAAATTTAATATGATGTTCTCAAATCAACAGTTAGATACATTTCAAGTCCCCTTAATAATTGTAATGAAAGTGTTTATTTTCTTCAAGGGGACGTAAGCACTGCCCTCTGACCTAGCTTTAATCAACCAATTGGGAAACAGTACACTCATACGAGCGCATATTTCTGTCCAATCATAGAGCTGTTTGTAAAGAAGCGACTTGGCAGCGTCCGGCCGCTTCTTGTTGGAAGTACATGCGAGTGCTGCGATGGAGGCGTTGGTGATGTCGGAGGATGGGTCCCACAAAGGCAACGATGACATGGTTAAAGTCCCCGACAGACTGTTAAAGAGGGAACAAGTACGACAAGAGGAGGCTGAGCGGCGTAAAGAGGCCAAAGAAAGCAAATCGGTCGCCGAAGAGAAAATCGATTACTTTACTAATGCTTTTGGCACAGAGAGAGCCGCAGTCGAGGAGCTGCTGTCCGGCTGCCCCGCAGAGCAGGGCGGCGCCGCCGCCGCGGTCCTGGAAGAGGTCTCCTCCAGGGTCCAGCAGCTACAGAAGTTTCTCAACGACAGCATGCCTTTCCTCACCCAGTACGAGCTCCGACAGGCGCAGGCGTCGCTACAGAAGCTGCAGGGCGCCCTGGCCGACAAGCGGGACGAGGTGATGCCCAAGAAGAGGTTCGCCTTCCGATCGCGGAACCCGGCGCCGAGCAAAGCGAAAGCGCCCGCCGCGGTCCCTCCGCCGCCTGCTGCAGGGGAGGGCGGTGGCGCGGTCGTGGACGGCGCCGGAGTCGGCGGGGCAAGGCAGTGCGGCTTTTCCAACGTCTCCTCCCAGGTTCTGACCAAAGGGCCCGATGAGATCCGCAAGCAGGACGTGCTCCTGACTCACCTGACGGACTGCCGGGTGAGGCTGTACGGCGCGCCCAGCACCCTGCACATAAAACACGTCCGCGACTCGGAGATCCTGTGCGGTCCCGTGTCCGGTTCCGTCTTTGTGGACAACTGCTCCGGCTGCACGCTGGCCTTGCCCTGTCACCAGCTGCGGACCCACAACACGGGCGACACCCGAGTCTACCTGCACGTCACCAGCCGAGCCATCATCGAGGACTGCACTGGGCTCAGCTTCGCCCCTTTCAACTGGACTTATCCGGCTTTGGACGCCGACTTCGAGGCTTCCGGACTGGACAAGTGCAGGAACAACTGGAGCCAGGTGGACGACTTCAACTGGCTGGCCGCGGACACGCCGTCCCCGAACTGGACGCTCATTCCCGAGTCGGAAAGGAGGACTAGCTGGGACTGATTTATGTATCATGCTATCCCCACCTTCACTGATGGGGCAGTGGTCTTACGTCCTTTAAATACCACATAATTGTTATTTTAATGCCATTTCCAAGCAAATGGCAAAACAAGAGAAAACCAGTACTCTATTAACCTGAACTGTGATAAACACCTCCGTCTAACAGAAGTTTGCTCATGTCGTTTGTTGGCTAATTCTTGGCTTTATCTGCAAGAGAAGTGTGAAATAAATCAGAAATCTCCCTTTTCAACCTTTATGCTTGTCCCTGTTAAATGAGTGTCTTGTCGCCTTGTGGGAGAGGATGTCAGCATGCTAAACACTGCAGTGTCTTTAACAAAACTTTTAGATTTATCTACAAAAGCATTTATACACTCAGTTGCTGGTCTAATAATAATAATAATAATAATAATAAAGATTCAGGAGAATTAGTGCTCCATGTGTCCATTAGTGCTCCTAATTATGAATTCCTGCCTGAAGGTCTGACTGTTAATTTGGTCAGAATTAGGGGTTCTGTTACATTCAGCTGCTAATCTGACACTTTGTGTAAGAGTCTTATCTCTGCAGATGTACTTTTTATCACTGTATTAGGTTTAGTACCGCCGAAGTGTCTTTGCTGGGAAAACTGGCACCATAAGTTTTGAGTCCATGTTCCTAACCTCGGCCGTATTTATTGCACTAAGAGCTTCCTAATCTCTTAGCACTGATGTGATTGGTTGACAAATCCATGTCCCTTTGACACTGCGTCTGTCGCCGAATGTTACGACCTTCCAGAAATGTAATCACAGCATCTTTTTAACAAGAGGTTTGGAGGTTTTGTTGATAAATGGCAAGAGAGAGTGTGAATGGTCACATTGGGATTTTTAGAACTGGTAAGCTGCTGTATCTGTGATGTTTATCTTATATCCCAGCTGGTGTGTAACTTTAACGTGTTTAAATTGGCAAAAGTGATCCCATTTCATGGGTAAGAATGGCTGTTAGATCTGAGATCTCCCTGTTGGGATAAATGTTCCTCCACGTCAGGCTTGGTACGGAGGCTTGGTAACGCCTAACCTTGGTATGGCTCCGCCCACACTACCATATAAGTATTGCATGCTAACCAATCGCACCACCGGAGCTTAGTCAGGGGGTGCCCTTATGAGTATTTCAGATGGGTAGCTGGCAGGTAGGCCTGTAATTATTTGTGCAGCATAAATCCATGTCGCATGCATTTTTTAGGCTACTGGCAGAGAATGAGTAATCACATGTTTCTAAGTAGAGGGCAAAGATCTTTTGTTTTCTGAAGTCCTTTGTGGCTGCTTGCCACTGACGATATTCTGCATTTGCATAAAGCTTTGGCTGCTCTCTGTGGTGATTGTTCAACAGTAACTAAGCAGCAGTTGGATGGTGCTGGAGGTTCAGATGCCAGGACACTCAGTGCCCAGGCTTGAGATTTCACAGAAGCAAGATAAACAACAGGGCGAATTCAGAGCTTTTTCAGTGAATCCAAACAGTTAGCTGCATTATTTTTTGCAATTATTTTGAGGTTAGGAATTAATGCTACTTCAAACTTCAAAGGCCTAATTACACTTTTGCATTACCCTCATTCCTTAACCGGGACTTTGGTTGTCTTAGGATGTGTTCACGCTTGGCTCGATTCAGCCAATTTAAGTGGACTCTGTGTGTTTCCCACGCAAAACGAGCCATATGTGAATGCTCCAAATGAACTCTGCCTCCCCACCAAAAGCAACCCGAAGTCAGACCATTCCGCTTGGCGGGTTTGTTTGCTGGCGATATGTGAACGGAATGTTCACCCAGATCGCTTCACGTTTTCTATGCTTTTTGGCCACTCTGGGATATCATTCATTGTTGATATCACAACTTTCAAAACATTATTATGGATTTTTCAGATAGATTACAGTAATTTATAACAGTCTTGAATAGTTAAATGAAATTAAAAAAATACTAAATCACTGTAAGGGAGAACTTTACAGTTCGCATTTGGAGGGTGTGAGCCTTTTGGATCTTTCTCATATGCCTTGTTTTTCGTGTGAAAATTAAATTGGCTGATTTGAGCCAAGTGTGAACACGCCCGTAGTTAACACAGGGTCCCTTTGGCTTAACTTGTGCAACACAAAAAATCAGCTATGTGAAGCACCAAAGTAGAAACTAAACCAATTACACTCCAAGACTAGAGATTAAACCAGGGGCTTATCAGGACAAATGGGATCAGACTGATTAGGAGGTTTAGGATGACGTATGGCGATTTTGACTGTAATCATTTGGATCCTTTGCGATCCTTCTCCTTGGGATGGAACAGGAATGGTGAGAATTAGGTGGTGAGTCCTGCCGTTCTGTCCTTTTCATGCCAATTGCCAAATGTGAAAAACAGAGACTTATATGTATGCAACCTCGGATCATCTGTGCTGAGCCACTGAAGAAGATCTGAAGAGTGAATTCTTTTGGTATGGATTGAAAATTTACACCCAAACTTCACCTACATACTGTTTTTCGCGACTGAGTGAACTTAGCCACGGACACACTAATGAAGAAGTGAAAATCTGCAATTGTTACTATAGAAGGAGGACTCCTGAAGACATACAGCTGTGTTGTAGTAAAGACCCAAGGAAACAGTATGGCAGTGATGAAGGTAAAGTTCAACCTGAAGAAGCGTGTGAAGCTCGCCCAGGGACTTTGGTTCATGTACTGGTTGGCCATCATGGCAGCAGTTCTGGTGCTTAGTATGGGCCTCTTTTTCAAGATCGAGCTTCGCAAGCGCAGCGAGATGATGGACAACAAGGAAAGCCACTTCGTTCCCAACCTGTTGATCCTGGTGGGGCTGCTGGGATGCTCTATTAACGCCTTGGGTGGGAAGATCTGCTATGACTCGTTGGACGCCACCAAGTTTCCCAAGTGGAAGCCCCTGCTGAAGCCCTTTCTTGTTGGCTGCGTCTTCTTCGACACGCTTCTCTTCCTCACTGCCATTCTCTGCTTCACCATGAGACTGTCCCTCCAGTTCACCCTGGCTGAAGGCCTGAAGAACAGCATGAAGTTTTACAAGGACACGGACATTCCCGGCCACTGCTTCATGAAGAGGACACTGGATCTAACCCAGATTGAGTTCCACTGCTGTGGGAATAACAACTACAAGGACTGGTTCGAGATCCAGTGGATTAGCAACCGCTATCTGGACTTTAGCTCCAAGGAGGTCAAAGAGTGAGTGGTCACTGAGTGCCCATTTCTTGGGCTTTGCGAGTATGTTTTTGGAAGTGTCATTGAATGCTGATCATTCTTAATTAATTTATTTTTATTACTGACTTATAGCTTAATAACCTTAAAAGCATATAGTGATTATTTCACTATAGGAAGCAGTTATGTAGTATAAAAATACTGAAATCTTCCCTGATTTTTGTGCGGCAGTATAATCTGTTACAACCCCAAACAATGCCAAGGGTGGGTGGGTAGGGATGGGCAATCTTATCTGCAAATGGCTGGTGTGTTTGCAGGTTTTGGGGATAACCTTTAGGTCAGTTGTTCAAACTCAGGTGTGACAACTCTTCAGCCAATCAATCCTCTAATTAGTAACCTAATTAGGGAGTAGCAGCAAAAACCTGCATACACAACGGCCCTTTCTGGATAATGATTGCCTATCCCTGCTTTAAGACATTGTATTTATCCACCATAACATGAAGGACTTTTTAAGGGCACTTTTCCACTGCACCAGCTGCTGTACTTTTGGTGCGGTACTTTCAGTACTTTCCCTTTTCCATTGACTTCCAGTCAAGTACCAGCACCAAAAGTTCCAGTACCAATAGTGCCAAACCAGCTGGGATACTTTTTGCTACTTCGGAACTTTGGGGTGGAACTTGCAAGCACTTTCTTTGTGGATTGGTTTTGCAAATAGCCTGCGTCTAAACACAATACTACCAGCAACTTGAAAAAAAGTTTTGATATCGCGACAATAAACAAAATAAAAAGTAAAAGTAATCGTAATGAATGTGTGGATCAATGAAGAGATTTAAGCTTTAATTGTGTTCTAGTCAGAAGAACAAATACTAAAAGATTGGGTTGGCATAAAATTACTTTAAAAAGTATTTTGTAACTCATCTGAACCCAAAAAAATCCCACTGATACGGTATAGATTATGAGGATCTGGCCCACAGCATTATGCTTTCAAAACAATGGTGTTTGTCATGTTTTAGTAGAACAGTCAATGACTCAAAGCTGCAGATGATCTGCGTAAACAGGGTGGGTTCTGTATTTGTTTGCTAGCTGTAGCAATAAACACTGTACATTGCTCATTTCGTTACTGTGTGAGGACTCTTTCCAGACAAGCCTCCCTCTAGAGTTATCTCAATTTGAGTTTACAGGTGAAGAGCTTCTTAACAAACAAAAAAATCCTCAGGCAGTGTTTGAGAGGAGTATATTTCCTGGCAGAAATTCTTAGTCTGAGCTGAGAAGCTTAGTTGTCACCTCTGTCTCCAGGAAATATTGCATTATGGGATTCAGAGTGTTCAGATATCCAGAAAGATAACAAAATGGCCTTACCCATCCATTACCAACTTCCATAGGCTGCACAAGCATTTCATACTCACATTTTCTGCATGCTCTTCTGAGTTATGAAATCAGTCTTTCTGTCCTGGATGTCTAGTTGTAAATGAGCATTACCAGTACTATGGTATGGCAAGCCTCCTGCATGGGTTAGTGTGCTGCTAAGGATCAGCGCTCTGGTATGGCGGGCCTCCTGAATGGGTTAGTGTGTCACTATGGATCAGCGCTCTGGTATGGCCGACACGACCTGCGCTGCAATGTGCCAGTCAGTGTGTGGTGCTTTTGGTGCTGCATAATGTCAGTGCAGTGACGTGCCGGTCAATGTGTAGCGCTGTCAGTGCTGTGTAATGTCAGTGCAGTGATGTGCAGGACAGTGTGTAGTGCTGTCGGTGCTGCGTATTGTCAGTGCAGTGATGTGCCTGTCAGTATGCAACCCTGTCTGTGCTGCATATTGTCAGTGCAATGATGTGACGGTCAGCATGTAGCACTGTCGGTGCTGCATATTTTCAGTGCAGTGATGTGTCGGTCAGTATGCAACCCTGTCGGTGCTGCGTGTTGTCAGTGCAGTGATGTGTTGCATATTTTCAGTGCCGAGACATGACAGTCAGTGTGTAGCACTGTCGGTGGTGCGTATAGTCAGTCCCGCAACATGACAGTTAGTGTGTAGCGCTGTCAGTGGTGCGTATTGTCAGTGTGTAGTGCTGCTGGTGCAGTGTATTCTCCATCTTCTCCGGATGACGTGGGCTTCCCCCCTCCCCCCACAGCCGCCTCAGCAGTAACGTAGAGGGGCAGTACCTGATGGACAGCGTCCCGTTCAGCTGCTGCAACCCCGGCTCCCCGCGGCCCTGCATTCAGCATCAGCTGACCAACGACTCGGCCCACTACAGCTATGAGCACCGCAGCGAGGAGCTCAACCTGTGGATGCGCGGCTGCAGGGAGGCGCTGCTCTCCTACTACGGCGGCATGATGACCAGCATCGGCGGGCTGGTGCTGCTGCTTGACGTCCTGGAGGTGACCCGCTTTCAGCCTTGAGCCCACTACCTTTTGCTTAGGGGTATAGCTTCATAACCACCGTACTACCCAGCCCCATATGGCACATAAACAACTAGACTTTGAGTGTTTCTCAATAAGTGTACTTGACCATGCTTCTCTTTGCATTCGTGGCATTGAGAAACACCCTTTTTTCTTACCATCACTCTTTCACGCAGTTACATTAGGCTAGCTTTGCTTATTTGATGGATATTTTCATTAGTTCTGAGAAGCAGCCAACCTTCAAACACATTAGTTGGTGGAATTACTGTGTGGGATTATCACTATTTAACCTAGTTTAGCTCAGCCGGGAACATAAATGAAACCACACCCTGGTTTAAATGCCTGTGTGAGACTGGCAGGCGTTGTGTGGCTCATTGGATTCGGATGCACAGTCAAAGCCCAGGGTTGGCAGAGTGATGTCACTAATGGGCCCCTGAGCAAGGCCCTTAACCCCCAGCGGCCCCAAGGGGACTGGCTAGCCCTGCTTTCTTAAATATGCATGTCAGTTTGGATAAAACTGCGGAATACATAAAATGTAGATAATCCCACACAACATGAGCTTCACAGACTCATTTCTCTCATCGTTAGCATTATTCCGAAGACGCTTCAGTAAGCATTAGCCAAGATGAAAGAGCAGACAGCTGAAGCTGAAGCACACAGTGAGCCAGTGTCTTAATGACGGCACCAGATTTGCCCTGCCATCCTTCTAGGCTGTGTCTGCAGCATCGCCATCTTTGGCTCCAATTTTGGCCCTGGGGTCATGCTGGCCCCCAGCCCGTGGCTAGTGTCCATCCTCCGTTACGCCGTTATCCTGGCCCGACCCCCAGATGACCAGATGGCCCGCTTCACCAGAGGGGGTCCATCTCTGCCTACTGCAGCAGGATCTACATCAGGGTGCAGACTCACTTGGGCTGTCATCTCTAAAATACCACTAGTTTTATCGCATGTTACCATGGGGAAAAATGCGCAGGTAAAGTAGCGGCTAAAGACCAGCGGCTAACAGTCCCAGGGCCTGACAGGCCTGGAGTGCCGTGTATAAATAGCTGCAGGGTGGGTCCCCTTGTGGCCTCCCCCCGCTCTGACAAACGAACGCACTTAAATATGTGCCGCGCTAAAAGCTGTCCTCCATTTTCCATCTCCATGTAAAGTGGCTTCCTGGGTCATTTAGCGTTTTTTCTGTCATGGATGTTGTATAAATATCTTCAGGGTTAAACGCACTGCGGTTTGTGCAGCAGCTGAGCACCGAATTTATTATTTTCGGAGGCTACCTGACCTGCCCAGCTCAACTAAATCTGTGGGATTACCACAGACCGGAGGCAACCAGGGAATCACAACCTTAAAATAGCAATGGTTACGCAAAAGAGACACTTTGTGGTGGAGATCAAGACATTACTGATGCTCTGCCTGCTTAACTATGTCCGGCTTGTTATTCATTCTACTGGGAAAATGAAAGATATGAGTTTGTTGTCTTTATGTTTGAAGTTAATTAAATGTGCTTCACTCCTCTGGCCTCTAGGTGGCCATAACGGTGGGACTGCAGTACCTGAACACATCTCTGGCAACACTTGTGAATCCAGAGGAACCGGAAAGTGAGAGTGAGGGCTGGCTGCTAGAGAAGTCCCTAAATGAGACCTTCTCTGACCTCATGGAGAAAATTAAAGTGATGGGCAAGAGCAACCAGGTGGAGGAGGGGGCGGAGGAGCAGCCCGTCGCCACGGTGAGCTGAGTGAACCACGCCCACCAGAACTGAGGTCACTTCCTCCCACGGAAGAGAAAGAAAGGAAAATCCACCGGGATGCACACATGCACACATCTACACTGACCACCAAAAGTGAAGAAAAGTCCATAGTGGGTGCTAAAATAAAATGCTAAAGTTGTACATAATTGTTTTTTATGTATATAATGAAATCTGCATGATAATCCAATTTCACTGTCTTGGGCAGCAAAAAAAGACTTTAATTTTGTACATATGAAAAAAATGAAGAAAATCTATTTGGGTACAAAGATCATCACTCTCAACACACACAAAAACACCCACACAGATTTGCCTCCTGTTTTGTTTTGTAATATAGCACCATAAATCTAACCCCCCCCCCAGGAGTACAAAATAAAATTAGTCTCATCTATTTTTGAATATTTCTTTTTTTTGCTATTCAGATTTTTATGATTTAATTGGTAGAATGTTTTACTCAGTGGATATTTAACTTAGAAGTCACATACTGGGAGAGTCACTGTTAGTTAGACCTGTAGTTTCTGGTACATGGAGATGTTTGTCTGTTACTCGAAATATACGAATGGCTTGTATATCTGCCTGTGTGACATGAACAAAGCTCTGCACCTTGATGGGACCGATGTTCAATGTCCGATAATCAGAAGACAGAGACAGGAACTCAAACTACTCATGAAACTTGGACCTGTGCAAGGACATCAAAATAGATTTGTTTTGTAGGCAAAACAAAAAAGACAAACTCTCAGACCGTATGGCCATGAGCTGACCTATTGTAACATTGAGAAGTAACCCTCTTGTGTTGACCTCACTCTGAGTTTCCGGTTCTCACCGATTTCCAGTGGTGTATCCTGATCTTTATGCCACTCCATTGATTGATTATCCTGACCTTGAGTATCACACCTAACCCAATACCTCAGCGTATGCAGTTTGACTTGTGATAGGGAAGGAGCACTGGGACCCATCAGCCTCCAGGATTTGCGACAACTCCCCCTGTCTTTTGGAAGTTCCAGGTTTTTGGGGGTGCAGGGTATTTATGGTGAGACGGGTGGCGGGCAGCTACTGACAGAGCTTTCTGTGGGTACTGAGGGCTGAGGTGGGGAAACCAAGATTGGCAGGTAAATTCTCCCCCTTGACCTCTACCTGTGTGCGTCTCAGGCAAAGCAGAGCATTTTTATCGATGGTCCCAAATTTGCAGGTATACTTCCACTTCAATCAGTCAGTGGTAGAAAAAAACATAAAAGGCCGCATGTACTGTAATGGCTACTTCTTTGTAAAGATTAACATTCATTTATAACTGTTTTTGTTAAAATCTGACATGAAGAAATCTCTTCTGATTGTGTCTGCTGTAGGTGTGGTCAGCATGAATAAAGGTTTGATGGTGTCCAGTCCCCATGTTGCTCTTTTAGCCAGTGTGAGGGTATGTCTGATGACTTCTCTGTCCAATATGTGCATTTCATTGTCATCAAAAAAGTGTCTCTCGTCTTTCCGGTGTAGGTATCACATTGAGCCTTGTCCTGTGCAGTTGACTGTTTATGTGCTGTGACATATCACAGCATATTGTTATATTTTCACTTATGATTAGGTTTTAGAGTCTTGTTGGGTTCTAAGAACACCTGAATTTGCTGCTTGTTGGGAATCCCTTCCTTGTGACTCCAGCCACGTAAGCGCACAGGTACACCTGCCTGTCAAGGCAAACAGCCTTATCTTCCAAAACGTGGAGATCCACACAGCAGCAGCTCTACATATGCAGAATGCAGACAGGATCAGGTGCTTCAGGTGCTGTTTGGCTAAGCATCAAAATGACTCAAGATCTAAATGAATTTAAATGTGGTGTAAACGTTGGTGCCGTACATGGTATTAAGTGTAACAGTGGTGTTCGGGAAAGCTGTCCTGAACATGCAACTCATTTCACCCAGAAGCATTTCCGGAGGCAAACAGAGGCAACAGAATGTATGTTACTCTGCCTTCTGTGTTTATCCCCTCTGCTTGTAAATCTGGATTTAAGGAAACTCAAGGAAACACAAGGAGATCATACAAGCTGCACTCCCAGGAATCAAACGCTGGCTGAAGACTCAGTCAGTCACCCGTTCTGGGAGGATCTGGTGCCTGCTTTGCGTCTTTTTTCGTGTTGGTGTTCAGTGTTTTTGGGGTTTTTACATCTTTTTGGCTGGAAGTGGAACGTGATTCTGAAAAGCAGGGCTTGTGCTTGGATTGTGAAATGGGGCCCTAGCACTTAGGTGGCAGTTGATTAGCAGTGGAGATCGGAAATGCAAAGCAGGTGGGCTCAGGTGACATAATTGAGTGATGGGGACTGATTTCTCGGTATTCGACATGGCCCACAGGTATTCCACTTGGACGTAAGCTGCAGTTAAGGTGATAAGAGCAGTAAGCTGCTTTGGCAGTTGCCCGATTAGACCGGCAGAAGTTGTCATGGGAGCAAGAAGCACATTCCACTACAGACCTAAAGGATTCCAGTCCAGTGGATCGATTGCAGAGAAGCACAGCAAGACACACACTCATCAAAAGTCCATCCTGCCACTTTGGGGTCATTTCTGGCTGAGAGGTAGCTGTGCTGTACCCTATTCATCATGTAAAACATCCTTAAGCTCCAGTACAGAAAGGGACCCTCTTGACTGTGTTTTAACTCCGAGCTTCCAAAGATCAGTTGGGTTGGGGACCGTGTGCAGTAATATTCCAACTCCCTGGCCCCCACTCATACCCCATCCCATCAGTGGGTTCCTCACATCTGCCTCACAAAGCAGCCGGACTTTGTCCCATCTTGACCCAAATCTCCTGAAGGCACTCCATACCTTCTCAGCCACCCGCACTCTGTGTTCCAGGGTAGCAAATGTGGCGCAACCTTTTCTGGGACAGCAGCATTACAAAATTCGCCAGCACGAAAACAAACGCATGCCCGTGAAGCCTGGCACACTGACTTGCACCTCCCACTAGCACAGCCGGATCAAGGCTGTGCACGCCCGCTGGAAGCTTGTTTTTATTCCAGAACTTCTGGGCTTCCTGTGGGCCAGGATCAAGGAATTGGCCTGTGAACCGTGCTACCCGTGGCCAATGAGCTGGCATGGCCCTACATCTGAGTACTGAATATCAAATACATCCATGCTGACTGTGAGGCCATGCTGGACTTCTCTAAGCAAGTACTCAATACTGATTTCCAGAGGCTGCACTGGATATGACTAACTATCAAATTCTGATATTAAGACAGTTGAAGCTAAAACTCCAATTACCCAGTACTGAATGCTGAGCAGGGTTAGGGTTATAGTTTTCAAATGTGCATTCATTTTTATTTTGAGTTTTCCATTTTGTTTTTAGTTCAGTTTCAGTTTCTTTTAAGAATGTAGAAATAGTTTTAGTATCCCTTTTATTTACTAAATTAAACTAAAACTGTAGTTTTAGTTTAGTTATTTATTTTCAGTATTCATTTTAATTTTCAGTACCGTGTTTTGATACTACATTGGAAGTGACTTACGTGCTTTCACCCAGCACAGAAAGCAGCTATGGACAAATTGTGAAGCATTTCACTTTCTTGCCTTAACATCGCCTACCAAACCCCTCACCTCTTTCCTGTAACACCATCATGTTTTTATAGGTACGATGGACCTGGATTATTGAGGCTCCCATTCCCTGATTACAATATGCACACACAACCTTGATGAACGTGGAAAAACAGTATATTCGACCTCACAAGAAATGCACCAACATGGCGGAAGGCGGTCTTTGCTTCATGTGGGCGGGGCGGTGTGACGTCGTATGACGTATGTGTTGCGTACAGTGTGACGTAAATTGCAGCCCACAACCACGGCGCAAATCGAAGGGGGAGAAACGAAGCTCATTTCACCGGCATATAAATTTCGTTTTAGTTCGTGTTGCATTGTTCATTCTAGTTTCTAGTTTAGTTTTTATTTAGTTTCCTTCAGTTAACGAAATTCAGTTTTAGTTTAGTTTTCGTTAACTATAATCTCCCCTATATTGAAATCAACTGAAACCAGCAGTAAATACATCAGAATTAGAAAACCAAAAACTTGCTTCAGTACTGAGAAATGATGATGGATCCACATACTTGGGAGCTCTGCATCAAGCTCTTCATCAAGCTCTGCATCCTGAGGAAACTGGCAACGTTCGAATTGTGGAGCGTTAATTCAATCCTTAACAGACCGCAAGTCAAAAGCCCTGTAGGGGTCATGCTGAGAATTAACAGTAGAGGGCGCTAAGCAAGCAAGAAGTCACCCGGGGCCAAAGAAATGAGGTGCTGGATTTCGCATCTAGATTTAAAGGTTAAACTTGAATGCATACTGAAAGAGACTGCCTCTCTAATTTATTGCTGGCACATCACTAGTTACAGTATCTATTGGACATAGACATTTTTGTAAATATAATTAATTCCTTTTCCTTTTGATAAAATGGGTAAGAAGCTGAAGTTGGGTCAAAATGTCGTAATGCTACGCAGTCATTTCCCCTGAGCGGAGCAGCGTATCCTGCATGGATATGAGTGTGATCACTCCTGTTAGCTCATGGAATTAAATTCCTTCCTCGGGTGTTTGCGGATAAATACCCTGTTCAGACAGCAGGTGGCACTGTCCCCCCAGCTTCTTCAGGCAGCACGAGGTTCATTTCAAAAGTGGTTTTTACTTGAGTCCGCCGCTTTTTAGATTAGAGTAAGATTATTATTTTTAGTTTTCTTCATCTTTGAGGCGTGCAGCTGAAATTTGCTATCTTTGAAACCTGCGGCTTGAGGAGCCCTTGAGTGTTTTTGAGGATGTCCTCGACTAACATCAGCCACAAATGTTCACAGTATGTTCTGGAACTTTATGAGTATTTCAGTCTGCTGTGTTGTGTCTTGTGGATCGAAAGTTGACTTGGTGGGTCCAAAATCGGCTGTCAAAGCTGGAGTTACTGAGTTGAAAGTGATGGGTTCACATCTATCAAACGTCACACTGTCACTTAGGTCCATGTCAAGGTTCTGACCGGTTTACTGGCACCACCCAGGTCCCTAACAAGGTGTCTGGACCACTGTTCGTGAAGATTTACAGGTTACTGCATCAGGTAGCCATTTTGGGAAAAGCCATCGTCAGTGTCTGTGGGTGTGGTGAGGGCACAACCCCCCAACGTGCCCCCCTGTTTCATCCAGGGGTGTTTGGGTCTTCAGCGTCTGAGAACACATATCCTCCCAGTGCACATTCCCTGCAGATTTAACAATTCTTGGACCTGGAGGTGGCTGAGGGGGCAGGGCTTGGTGGAGAGTGGGGATAAGAGGTGGGGGCATAACGAGGGGGTCGCGGGATCTTTTTAAGAGCCTGTTTTTTTGCTTCTCATGTCGCCGTGGTAACCCCCCTGGGACCTAGCCACGGTGATGCATGAGTCCAAAACTGCCTCTCCCAGTCTCCCCCTGCCAAACGTGGCCCAGTAACGCGCTTCAGGCTTTTATAAATACATAGGCCGCTCACTCTCTCCTGAAATGGGATCTGAGTTGTTTTCATACGTCAGATAAAAAAGGACGCGCCAAAAACCATGTTGTGATACTCAGGCCGTGAAGCAGATTTACTTTCTCATTTCTCACTGGTCTAATGCAAGCAGACACAGAGGCCTCAGCGGATATGGCCCAGTCTGTCTCTTTTTAAGATCTGAGTGAGTTACTGCTGTTGGATGCTGCCTCAAAAGCAGAGCGGTCTGCCTCACTTTGGAGGAAAACACAAATAAATACCTCTGACTGGGCCATTCTTCCCCGGGTGTGAGGTTTCCTGTGTGGAAGGAGGTGATGGGGGAGAGAGGGCGCCACCTGTAGGTCAAAAACAGGGCTCACCTCAAACCAAAGGAGGAAAGTGGACAGCAGCAGAGTCCGGCCAATGTACTGAGTGGGTGTGAGTGGCAGGCCTGAGGTCGGGGGTCGCAGTGACTGCAAGGCCTTCTGGGAAATCCGCCTCGAGCTTCTATTCCAAGGAGAAAGCTTGTCTGCCAGGATGAGCAATGTGTCATTTGTCAAGCGTGGGGGTTATAATTGCTTGAGTGGTACTTCTGGGGGTTGAGGGGGGGGGTGGCGGACCTGGTACCTCTGAGTTTAAACAGGAAGGTACAATCTGGCGACGGGGCTCATTTGTCAAAAGCTCAGCGCGGGCCAGAATCACCTTGCCGGTCACGGGAACGAGGTGAGCATACCCGTAATGTGAGAGTCACGGCTTTCTGCGTTCACGGCGACCCGCTCACAAACTCCAGCGCTTAATGGCTAACCCTGACGGCTATGTGCCATTTAAGCTGCAATGAAAAAGGGCCACGGACACCATCATCCTTGCCTGGTAGTCATGGCTGCTGTGACTGGGATTAATGGGAATCCAGCTAACGGTGAGATCAGATTATGTCGGGGTGACTCTGCAGCGTGTCCCAGGACCGTGCGCTGTCATGCCCGGATGTGCCGGATCGGGCCGGGTCACGCCTCCTATCAGGAGAGGAACTCTCTCTCTTCGCCATAATGCAGCCCTGACCCAGAAATGCTCTGTGAATCGGACACTTTATTCAAGCTAAAAATATAACATATGTACATGTGTACTCCTATACCATATGCTATTGAAGGCACTCTGGATTTAAAAATGTTTGTTTACTAACTGCAGGTTAAATAACTGCGGCTTCGCACTCTGATCCTCTGTGGAGATGAGCAGGGTTTTAAATGCTCCACTTAAACCTTCCAGAATCTCACAGGTCATGGGGAAGCAGGCCGAATCCGGCCGAGTAATGGGCCTGTCGGGGGTGTGTCCTTCTTTCAAAAGACTACATGCATCCTGCCTGTGCTGCTAGTGGCCCACCTGGAGCTCTAAGGCATGCTTCACCGCTGGTGCCCCCAACTCGGCTGGCTGAGTCAGATACGCGGGCACTACAGAGGGACGCACAGGCAGACGGGGACTGAGATATACGCAAAACACAGCAATACAGACATAGACATATAGCCAGTCCTACAGAAACCAGGCAGACACACACACACGCACGTAATCATACACTGGGAGGCACACTGCTATGCATACATATACAGACACTTAGCTAGACCCAGAGGCCCACAGAAACTGAGAGACACACAGTCACACACACAGACAGTCACATACAGACACAGTGACACACACACACACGCAGACACACACATGTACGATGATAAATCTCCCAGACAGTGGCTATGTCTGTGCCCTAGCTAAACCAGACGCAGATTCCAGACGCTGTTTAAAACTGTGTCCTGCGCAGGTGGGTAAATCGCGGGCGGGCGACTGCGTTTGCAGCTTGCCGTGAATAAATAATAATATAAATAAATCATAACGAATAGCAGTTTCCGAATAATAAAGGAATGGGCAGAATGTAATGTTTTCTAAAAGAAATCCCAAGCCAAACGAAGCTGTCGCCAGCTCACCGGGGAGAAAACAGGAAAGGGGTCAGGCCTTGGAAGGGAAAGCGAGGCAGGCTGACGGCGGCGGGGGGGAGAGGCTGCGATGAGCGTGTTAACGCTCGCGGGGACAGCGGATAAACGCACACGCACAGCGGATAGCCCCCCCCCCCCCACCAGCCTGGCACTCAGCCGCAAACTGCTGATAGAGGAACTGACTCATTTTTGGTGGCACTAAAGGAGGAGTGGGGCGGGGGAGGGGGTGTTTGTGCCTAACTTTACCGACAACCCCCCCTTCCACACACACACACACACAAACACACACACAAACACACAAATGCAACCCCTCTCCTGGGAGGGAAGGCCAAGCCCTCCCAGGAACACTGTCGTCTTAAACACACACATCCATCATGACAGCAGCATTATTTTTAGGCTGTTTACAGCCGTGGAAAGGCAGCCCATGGAAGGTGCCGGACGGGGAAGGTGCCGGACGCGGAAGGTGCCGGACGCGGAATGTGCCGGACGCGGAAAGCGCCGGACGCGGAAGGCGCCGGACGCGGAAGGTGCCGGACGGGGAAAGTGCTGGACGCGGAAAGTGTCGGACACAGCGCTGCAGCTGCAGTGAGCAGATGGCCCCTCAGAAGTGTTGGCTGATAACCACCCTCCACATTCCAGCCACGACTGTATCTATTTATTAATTAATTTATACATATATTTTTTGGAACACGTGATTTGCATTGCATCGCCGTCCAAGCGAGCTGGCAAGCTCTACTTGGGGTCGCGCTGGCCAGGTCATGCTTCAGCGCCCCCCATGAGGATGGTAACGTAAGGGCACCGCGCCTGAGATTTCAACTTCGAGCCTGAGGAAAGGCCGCAAACTATGATGCCAGCTAGTGGTCTGTTTTTGCCGCATCCCTGTAGAAGTTTAATAATTGTCATTAACGACAAACAAGAAAACAAAAAATGACACATTAGGCATTCTGTTAATGCTGGCTGCACTATTGGCTGCGCCGTAAAATCTGCCTGAAAATGTTTCCTGGCAAGTAAATAAACTTCCTGCCGGCGACTCTGTGCCCGGAGACTCCGCCCACATCCCTCAGCTCCTCTCTTCTTGGGGCCTGCAACCTGACACTGAAGCCTTGCTGAATGTCGTGATTATCAGTGCCCCCTTTAAAGCCCTTCAGCCAGCACCCCTAACTGTGCTGGGTTGCCGTGAAAATTAAATACAGTATTAAATTCAGCAATTTTTAAGTCATGCCTCCCAGCTGAATCACTTAGGAATTCTTCTGCCTGCAGAATCCTAGAGAATGTTTTGTATTTTTCAATCTGTTATATTCTGTTTTATAATAATAGGTCAGAGTAATTAGTTAGTCATTGTGCTTGTCCTGCCGGGACTCACATTCACAGTGACACGGGCCACACGGCAATTGGGTGAAATCTGGACGACAGACACACATAAGCAGAACGCCCCCATCTGTGCCACACCCATGCATCTTACACCCAATCAAGTCACGCCCATGTCAGGCCACGCCCCCATTTAGGAGAACCAGAGGCTGGGAAGGTGAGCGCTGTCCGTGAGGAAGGCTGCGCACTGCCCGCTGAGCTGGATGGAGCAGACCTTCTGGCTCGTGCAGCACTTTCAGATGCTCTTTAGTAGCTCATTTTGGGGGGGGGGGGCGACCCGTTTTATCAAGGCCGATAAAAGGCTGAAAGCTGCCGTAGCACTGAGCACGGCGCGGTCGCTCCTGAGATGCGGTGCCACGGTGCCTCCCGTGCTGTACTGCGCTATATTATCGCATTATTTAGCGGCTTTGTGGGCCCTTTCATCCCAGCGTCACCCTTAATAGATTCTCGCTTTGCCCATTCACACGGCTGCCTGTTTCCAAACCGCATTCCTTGAGGTGGAAGAGTCTAATTAGCCCAGCTGCTGAATAATTCATGCTCTCTCATTCCTAACTGAGCCACATGTGTTTTATTTTTTTGCCCCTCTGTGAAAGAGACGTCTTCATTCAGAAAGCGCTCCATTACATGAGCTTTTTACAAACTCAGAAGCTGCAGATGTTGATCTGCAAGGGGGAGCCACCCCCTCGGGGCACGCCTTCCAGGCTGAGCACTCGAAGAGCGCCCTCTGTGTTCAGCGCAGGGCCCCCAGGTCCAGGCAACAGCTAAGGGAAGAGAAGGATCTAAGAAGCGAGGCGCAGCTCTAAGAATGAGGGGAGCCAGTGTCTAGCACAGCCCTGCCAGCATGCAGGCTGGGTATTGTGTGTTACTGCGCAGTATCAGTGGGGATGGATACTCTATGTTACCGGTCTGTGTCGGGGGCGGTGGGTATTGTGTGTTACCGCTCAGTATCAGTGGGGATGTATACTCTATGTTACCGGTCTGTGTCGGGGGCGGTGGGTATTGTGTGTTACTGCTCAGTATCAGTGGGGAGGGAAACTCTCCACACACATGACATCTTGAGGCTTCACTTCAGCCCTGAGAGTGACCTTGCCGGAGAGTTTGATCCATTTCAGTTCCAGTCAGTGACTTTAATTATCCCAGGAGAGCTTGACACAATACAGCAATCCTCCCCAAGACATTAATCCATCCATCCATTCATCTTCTAACTGCTTATCCTGGCCAGACTGAGACATTAATTAAGACATTAAACAACATCAATAAATGCATCAGTCAATGGGATTCCGGTTCCTGTAGTCAAGGCTGACAGAGTAGATCTCCTACTCCCCAGGCAATCAGAAATTAGCCATGTCACTCGAGATTTTACGCAATGCCTGGTCCTTACACAGACACACACACTCATACACACACAACCAGTCACACACACATTCACTGCCACACACATGCACAGTCACACACAGACACACAGACGGAGTCACACAGACATATACACACGCAGACACACACACCGAGACATACACATACACTCACACGCACACAGACAGAGACACACACGCCCAGACACACACACACACACAGACCAACACAGACAGACAGACAGGCACACAGACACGCAGAGAGACACACACATACTGTAGACACAGGTACACAAACACAATGTTATCAGCAGGTGAAAACATGGGCAAACTGCTTTGGTCTTAGAGCTTTGATCTTTTCTCATGGTCCTGAAGGGGCATGTTATTAATCGTTTTTTACAATTGTTTTCAGATCTGTCTCAATACCATGTCTCCTTTTTCAAAACACTTAATACATGCACAGTAGCAGTAGACTGTGTGAACTAAACAGAATTGTGAATACTTTCAAATAGCTTTGATACAAAATGCATTTAATCATCGCTTCTTGCAAAATTCATGAATACCTCTCAGTCAGTGTTTACGCTAGCAAAATTCTGTGCTACAGCAGATTTCTCTGACATATAGATCCTTTGTTCAAAACAGTTAACTTTCAGTTCAAAACCTAACAAGATTATGATCATTGTAGATGGAAATATGGTAAATCTTTACAAATGAAACTATACATATGCTTGAAATAAGATACATTTTGTATATTTTGTAAGTTTTGTTAATTTTGCAGTCACCTGAGATTTGATCAGTTACGTGTCGCATACTTCTGTTCCTTACTGCTCCTCCACAGAGAGGCAAAAAGGCAGAAATCAGTGGGCGGGGCCATTTGTAGATGCATGATCCAATGGGACTTCACCCAGCTTCAGCCATATTTCCATGTGGTTTATTCTTAACATCTGCTGGTGTCAAACTGCAAAAGCGTTTGTCCTTTGTGGAAATGGAAGAGTTCTCAGATCCAAGTGCAGCGCAAAACAGGTTTAATGATTCACCAGGAGGAGTGCCGAGCGCCAGAACATCGTCCAAGATTCAGGGTCAAAACGCAAGCTGGTTTCAGGGGCCCAGTCCAGGGCAATATGAATACCATTTAAAATATCACACTCAGAGAAGCAGAATCAGAATACAGAGAAGATCAGAAAGCAGGAGAAGCCACTCTGAGCCGAATCAACAACTCCAGGATTTACTTCAGAGGGTCTGTGTGTCACATGTAAGATAATCAGGGGACATATGACAGGTGTGTGTACACTGAGGCCGGGGGGGCAGGATGAGCTGTGGCTGTGTGGCGTGCTGTCCAGAGGCTGCAGGGGGCAGACACTTTTTTATACAAACTAAGGAAATATTTACTCGCTGCTTGCAGATGTTTAAATTATGCAAAAGCAACAAAGAAAGGATTCTTATCTAAATGATGTCAGTGGAACAAGGGTGTTTATCAAGACAGAAGCCTCCTTCAGAACTGTACTGAATGGCTGTTAAGTCTTATTATCTGACGTAATCAGCTATATCAGACACGCTGTCCACTTGAGCCCTCGTTGCCGAAAAGGAGCCAAGTTAGCATTCGCGTCTTCTGCATAATAACTATCATGATTTAGTTTTTTTTTTATGCTGCAATTTACAATTTTTTGCAGTGGTTTTTACTTACATGAAAGTGTTGACTTGTAGGAAAGATCTGTGGCTATTCAGTCACACAGTGATGTGTTTGGGAATTCAGTACTTGGTTAAAAAAAATACACAAACAGCACACACTGGACCTCTATAACCACAGCTGTCTTCCTCGATGGTGTGAAGGATGAACAGTGTGTTTTTGTCACCGCTCACCTTAGCGACCTCTAAACCCTTGGCGCTCACCTTGGCGACCTCTGAACCCTTGGTGCTCATCTTGGCGACCTCTGAACCCTTGGTGCTCATCTTGGCGACCTCTGAACCCTTGGCGCTCATCTTGGCGACCCCTGAACCTATAGCACTCACCTTAGCAACCTCTGAAACCTTTGCATTCACCTGGGCAACCTCTTAATCAATTGCACTCACGTTAGCAACCTCTGAACCCTTTGCATTCACCTTGGCAACCTCTGAACCCTTGGTGCTCACCTTAGTGACCTCTGAACCCTTGGTGCTCACCTTAGTGACCTCTGAACCCTTGGCGCTCATCTCGATGACCTCTGAACCCTTAGCACTCACCTTGGCAGCCTCTGAACCCTTGGACCTCTCCTTGATGACTTCTGTACCCTTGGACCTCTCTTTGATGACCTCTGAACCCTTGGCACTCACCTTAGCGACCAGACTGAGGGGGCAAAATTGACAAGTGAAGTTAAATGGCAGTGAGTGGTCATTGGGAGAAAAAGAGGGTTGGAGAAAATGAGGAAAAAGAGATGAAGCAGGAGACATGGAACAAGGGAGAGGAAGTGTGTGTAAAAGAGAGGTCAACAGGAGAAAGATACAACAATTTGAGTGAAAAATACCAACTAGTCAAATAAAGATTCAGAGTAAACTAACACAATCAGGCACTGACAAATGTTTCCTTTATATAAACGAAGTGAATCAGACAACTACAACAACGTACTTGAAATAAGCTACAAGATCCAGATCCATATAACTCTTTGAGTTACTGCTAAACTGAGACTCTTCTCATAACTATTTAAGCCTCACCAAAGCTCTGCTCTAACACACACACTTATACGCCCACACAAACACAATTCTAACAATTTTTCTTTCACGGAAGAAATTTGTGAAGAATTGTGGCGCTCCTTCTATGTTTGCAGTGTAAAGGTCAGGAGATTCATGAATATTTACAGGCTTAGAGCACTTTGAATGAAGGCCACAGCTAACAACTGCTTTCAGTCTGGGATATTAGGACAACAGTAGGGTGCTCCAATACATTCCAGTATCTCTCTCACACACACACACACAGCATACATGCACAAACAAACACATATAAATAAATAAATAAATAGATAGATAGATAGATAGATAGACAGATAGATAAATAAATTAGATAGATAGATAGATAGATAGATATCAGTGTTTAAATACGGACTGTGACATGTGAAATGTGGTTTGTCTTTTGCGCTCAAGGTGGGGAGCCCTTCGGGATTTCAGGCTCAGGTGTCTATAAAATCTGTCAAATCTGCTCTGGTGGATTCTGGACTGATCTTCTGCCAGTGGGGCCTAATGTTTCAGTCTGAGCCTGACGTGTCAGTCCTGTGCTCTCATCAGACAACTGACACAGACACTGAAGGTGGGTTAAGGTACCAAAGAAGCAGCTTTCGGCAAAACCTAGATGTGGCATCGGGGCCTTCCAGCTCACGTTGGTGGTTCAGTGTAAGGTCAACACCACATTTCCCAGAATGCCTCAGAAACACTCACTATTACCAGGACACTGGGCTTTTCTCAATGTGCATACATTACCGCAGTTGTGTTCTCATGTACTGTACCCATTTTAGGTGTTCCTTCATTGCCGAAGACCACTTCCAATACTCAAGAACAGGAGTACAGAGGATGGCAGAAATCTCCAGATGTCGTTCTTGCCCTGCCCCGAATATCAACGATACATCTTTTGCATCCTTGCCAAATGAGACAAGCCCCATAATTCATTGCACCCCAAATTTGTTCTTGGGAGGCAAGTTAGCAAGACCAGTTTTGCCAAGACCGCAAGCACGATCTTTGCATTCTTAGTACTGAGAGACACCAACTATGGGTCTTCAGGCTGGACTGCGGGGATAGTAAACCAGTGAAAAGAGGGGGAGGCTTCTGGCTCACAGCCTCAGAAATGTCACAGCATATAGACCAATGTCCCTGCTCCTGGTATAAGCCAGCTGTCACAGCCTGCTTAGGAGAAGATGGAAGGTGAAGGTGAGACTATGGTGTAATTAACAGGGTAATTGACAATCACCACCCTGCGGACTGGTGTGGGCGATCGTGGGATCATTGACCACAAGAGACCAGGGATGGTGATGGATTGCGGGGGGGGGGTGTTTATGGTGATGCGCCCCCCAATCCCCCATAGCTGCATTTGCTGTCGTAATTAGCCCTCCCTCATCCCGGGACCCTGAGCAGTTGCTCTCTCTCTCTCTCTGTCTCTCTCTGTCTCTCTCTCTCTGTTCTCGCATCTCTCTTCTCTGGCTATTATATGTCACCACACTGTGTAGCCAAGACCAAACTCTCCTAAGTGTGAACCGACATGGCCAATAAACCTCATTCCTACTCCAGACCACAAAAACACGCAAACGTACAGCATGGCATATGCTTGACGCCTGTGTTTAAGAAAATGAAAAAGAGTTGGGAACCAGATGAGGTTGTTGCTATGGGCAATAGTGGCCTAATGCTTTGGGATGCGCACTTGTGATTGAAAGGTTGCTGGGTCAAGTCCCCAACCTACAAGTAACCCTAAGGAACCCTGAGCAAGACACTTCCCCTGGGTGCTGAATTAGCTGCCCACTGCAGTGTCACAATGTTGCCTATGGGTTACATGCAGGGGACGCATATTGTTGTGGTATGTCAACAATGATCTTTTGGGGACACATCCCGATAGCATCTGTTTATTTAATAAACTTAATAGACAGACAAACACACAGTCCATCTTTATGGGGACTCTACATTCATTCCTATGGGCGTAACCCTAATTCCACCTTCACACAAATTCACACACACAGACAGATACACACACAGAGATACACACACACATATACACACATACACACTAAAAATGAGGTTGTGGATCTTTCAGACTCACAGATTAACGTCCCGGGAGGAGCATTGCATTCTGGAGTTACTCCAGAAAAATGTTTGACTGTAACAACCGTGAGACTTTTTGGATGCAAGTGACGCTTGATCCTGCCACGGCACATGGGCCGGGCCCCGCTCTGACCTTCACACGACCTCTGCGGGATGAACTACACAGAGATATATGAAATATTGTTTGGCCCCAAACCAAGTGCAAAAAACCACACGGCATTTGCTGGGCCTCCCACGCCAGGCCTGCAGCAGGGAGACAGACACTTAAATGAAATGTACCAGCAAGGAAAATCAATAGCAATTTACTCGCAGAGCCAGAGGAGAGGACAGTTTCTGCTCACTGCCCCACTGGGATTTGGGGACACCCAGGCGGCCTGGGACCTTGGGAGTACGGGGTAGCACTCCCTAGATGTGAGACTTCAATGCGCACCATTAGTGAAAGTATTACCTGGAAAAACACGTATCAACTGTACTCTGTTTATTTACAAGAAAGTACTGAAAAATGCATGGAAAAATATGTTAAGAGTGGTTTTCTGTTATGAAGATTGAAAAGTGAATCCAGTATATATGTACATCCATCCGTCTCTCTTTAGTTTGCTCCTCTAGGTAAAAGTCTTGGCACTATATAAATATAGAAAGTATATTAAAAAAATACACGTCTATAAAAGTCCTATAAGTCATATTATCTGCTGGTATGTGTGTGGGGAACACACACCCCTAACCCGCTGTGTCTGTCACCCACCTGCGGCCTGCTGCCGCGTCTCTGCTGTTCTCCTCTTTCCAGTACTCCAGGCTTTTTTAAGCAAAATCTTTGTTCTGCAGCTGCCATCGCCGCTGCTCACAGTCGAGATACGTATGTGAATTTGTGTGTGTGTGTGTGTGTGTGTGTGTATTTGCTATGCCAGGCTCCGCCTGCGCTGCCATGTGTCTCTGGGTGGCCAAGCACAGAAGGCTGGCCTCGGGAGCCCCCCAGAATAATGCGGCCCGCTTGGGCTTCGCTGATAAACCTGCAGAGTAATTCACTCCGTCAGCCAGAGCAAAGGATGATGGGAATGATAAAATGAGGAGCAGGGAACTCGTTCCCTCCTCGGATCCGAGCCATGTCAGATCATTCTATGGGACGGATCCGGAATCTACCAGAGAAGGCTGGGGGACCTTTGCACAACTGGAATCGGTAGCTGATGATCTTAGCTCCAGTGAGCGCCACCTCGTGCAGTAGTTACCCTGTAGGGGGCACTGCAGGCTGAACACAGCGAGGGGTTTTGAACTTGAGTGTTTTCGACTGAAGGGCGGTCGGCACGGTTCCCGGTCGGGGATCAAGGTGAATGGCAGTGGTGAGAACAGCAGGCCTCCGGAAGCGGGCAACGTGGAGAGCCAGCTCCTGCCTGGAAGAGTCACAGCCCCGCAGGCTAATCAGCATCTGGCTGCCAGCGGAAGCGCTGGGAAACGGGGCTGAATGTGGAAAGGTGGGCCTGAGCATCAGCCAGCTTCAGCGCCGCCTGGGTGCCTGCCGGGGTCCCCCGCCCACATGGGTCCCCCGTCCAGCCAAAACAGCACCCCCCTGGGGTTTGGGGCCATGACACATTGGCAGTGTTCACCTTCACAACTTCCACCCATTGTAGACTGATGTTTGTCCCGCAGACAGTAGGCTTCATAAGGTGCTAGACCCCCTTGGGGATAACACTGATTTGCTGATTTGCTGTTAGTATTTCATGACACCAATGTGAGTCTTTTTGGAGCTGATTAGTTTAGTAGCAGAGTATGAACCAAGGTTAAATTTGCAGAAGATTTTTGCAAACGAGTAGAAACCTCTCTCTTTGCCCCCTTATTGGTGCACGTTGTGTGCCTCAGCAGGTTAGGCCCCTATGCATGTGACCTGAAGGTTGCTGGTTTGAATCCCATCCGCAGCAGGCTACAGATGTCTCTGTTGGGCCCTTGAGCAAGGCCCGCCCTTACAAAAAATGCTCTGGGGTGCCAGATAAATGACCTATCCCTGAACACACCCAAACATCGTTCTCAACTGTATGTCTGTGTGCTTGTCTCAAGGGAGAGCTTGGAGCTTGCTTCCCCACTTTGGGCAGTTTGAGCTGCCAAACTGCATCCTGCCACCAGACTCCTTCTCTACCTTGAAGAGATGCCTCACAACCCCCCTGTACTATGAATGCTCCTACTACCCGATTACTCTTTGCATGCTCTTGTGTTGCCCTTACTCGAGCAGCCTTATTAGGTTCTCACCGCTCCGGTACTGCTTACACGTTACAATAGCTAACTTTACTTTAGCTTTAGACCCACCTGTCCTATGAATGCTCCTACTACCCG